>OX030956.1:11541443-11623193 GCA_943735955.1 Piscicola geometra
GTATTAAATGCGAAAATCATCATTATCATCCTCATTATCATCATCATCACCCCCGTTCACCAGTCAAGTCACAGAGTGTGCCATCGGTGTACGTGACTTCATAGTATGGCAGTTCTGTTCCATACACCTTCTAGGCGGTTAGGGATGTGTGACGCGGTGTTTTGAGTGTCTATATTGATTGATTTAATGATGACGATGATTTTTTAAATTTAAATTAAAGTCCACTTTTGTCTTGGTTTTCCTCGTGCTGGTTCCAAGCTGCCTCTCTACTCTATCCTTTGTGAGGTCTGAAGGTCAACAGTATATAATCACCTTTTCAATCAAATGAATCAAATCTAAATAGATTTAAGACATAGTAAACCTTTATCTTTACAGTGATTATGTCTCTATTGAAAATGTACACAAATTGATGTAGCGTTTTATTTGTGACCTGCATCAAACTTCTCCTTGCTGTAATAACCAAGGAAGTACTCTTGCGTGGAAGGGGGCTAGTTGGATCGAAATTGTAATTTATTTAATTAAACAATTGCTTTAATACATTTAAAAATAATATTTATTTGTTATTATTATTATTCTGAATTAACAAATCTTGTTTATTATTCTAATTCTTCTTTATTCCTAAGCGCTGTCACACCATGGCACCTTGAAGTGCTCGTGGAACTGGCGTACAGACTTTCCGTGGCACACTTCATAAGTCCAATACGTCTCAGCCTGTGGATGATGATGATGATCCGAATCATTATCATCACCACCATCACAGACCAATTCATCATTATCATCACCACCATCGCAGACCAATTCATCATTATCATCACTGCCATCAAAGACCAAATCATCATCATAACCAACCTTGTATGCACAGATGTTCGACTCGAGTTGCGCCTTCAGGAACTCCAACTCCAACTTTTCCTCTGACATCTGCTCCTCCTGAGGTGGTGATGATAGTGATGTTGGTGAGATAAACTAGAGTGGCGATGATAATGATGTTGGGAGAGTCTACAATTAGCAGAAATTATGGCAAAATTGCTCTGTAATCCTTTAATATTTTCACAGTCATTAAACCCCTCCCACTTTGGAATTTCTATCATTATTCTTTAACAAAATGCAGTTATTATAATCCATCTAAAAAATGTTTTTTTATTGCGAAACTTATTGGTTAATAAATTCCAAGCTTATTTAGTAAACTATTTTAAATATGGGAATCAGGGGTACATGGAGTTTATTGCTTTGGCTGGAAATCTTGGGCAGAAGGCACTGATACTTCTCGTTGTTGTTCGTGGTGACCATCATGGACATCCGGTCAGTCGTCTGCATTTGGCGTTTATTGGTATAGCTATGCTATAATATACTTTTTCAACTCATCCTCATCACCATTTTTGAACTAGTATAAAAATTGTTAAAATATATTCTGTTCATGATTGATTGATTTTAATCTGAAAAATATAAAATAAATTAATTCAAGACCTGTTGGACAAAGGAGTCATGCCAATTAATGGTGTATAAAGAATTGTCCAGAATTCCTTCGAAACATTGAACAGTAAAAAAAAATAGAAAAAATACCAAATTTTTTAATATTTTCATTGATATTAATTTATATGGGCTTTTTAATTCTCAATTAAAATCTTTTCTTGAATACAGTTTATTTAAACTTTAAACTTTAAACTACAATTTATTCAAGTACACCTCATATAATTTAAAAGTGATTATTACGAATTTAATAATTTTCCGAAAATTTGTAATACCTATTAATAAATCTTATATGAATTATTAAAAAACATTTCAAATAATTTAATTAATTATTTTTTTTAAAAGATAAAATTTTAGTTTTTTTATCTGATGATTAGTACATTCCAGCGATAGAGGATTTAAACACAGGTGTGTTGGTAATTTCTCTTCATTTTTCGAGAAACTAGTTTCTGTCCTTAATCTTTATTAGTGTGAGTTTCATTTCAGTGATTTGATTTAAAATTAATTTAACTATCAATTACATTCAAAATTACAAAATATCTTTATTTTATAGAAAATAAAGAACTTTAAGAAAATATCATATCAAACTTATAAGCACTTTGTAGCTGAATTTTCAAACGCTTTAAAATATTTAAGCCAGTTTAACATGCTTTTCCATGATAAAATTAGTAGTTTTTTTTTACTTTCAAACTAATTGATGCTTTTTTCATATTAGAATCAAGATGGCTATATCAGAAAAACAAGCCAAAGGAGGGGAGGAGGTGATTTTTTTTCTTTAAAAACTATGTCATATTTCATTTTATACAATAATATGAAATTTATAACTAAACTCGTAAATTGGTTTGTAAAATTATCACAATTATTTTTATATAAATTGTAAATAACTTCATAATACAAGTAAACTTAACATAATTTAACTTTAAATAGAATACTTAAATGATAAAATTTAACTTTTTAAATTATTTAATCTTTTTTTAATAGCAAGTATTTTTTTCCATTTCACTCACAAGCTTACAAATGTCTATTCCCTAAGGCTGACTCACATACTCTATCAGCATCTCATCTGCTATTGTTTACAACAAGCCTCACTTCACATTCATAAACCAATTCAATTACCAGCCGTTTCTCTTATTATTTTTTTTGTTTAATCTTTGGTCCACCTAATGAGTGAGCGATAATAGCACTGAAACTGACCTTTGGTATATTTCGTGTGTTCGTTGTTGTTTCTGTTGCTTTTTCTAGTTCTAGGCATCTGCCCGAAATGATGGTTAAGGAATTTTCAATAGACATCTCGTATATCGTATGTTTCCCTTCCTGCTTTTCAATTCATTGAGTCTCCTAAAATCTGCATATATACTATATATAGTATATAATATATTCTATATACCGGTACAATGATCATCCAAATTAATTATTTTATAATAAAAAATTTACTAAATCTTTGTTTCATGTATTTTTATTAAAACTGCTAGCACAGCAACCTCAAATTGAAATGCTTTACTCAGTTAAGTTGCCTACCAGACGCTTAAGCTGTGCAAGATAAACTCAAGTGTTTGGTCGTACTGGTGATTGTTTCTTACAAACTGCACCGTTTCTATTACATTGCTTTTGCCATTGTCCACATGAGAGTCATTCTATTTAGAGCTAAATGCAGTCACCATGATCATATCCAGTGAGTATTGTTCAATATTATTCACTTCAAATGATTCAGTCTCTTATTCAGTCTCCTTCAAATGTAATGGCTGACTGAAGCATGCTTCAATGCAGCCTCCACAATGAATCCTTCCAAGAAAAACGTATTCTATTGGCATTCACATCTCTCTAATCATTAGAGTCTAATGCTGCCAAATAGGCACTAATCACGGTAATTAATTAACTAATTACCCGAAACCACAGCCATCATCATTTCATTTAAATGATTTTCTATTTCACTAGTTTAATTCTTAATAATTATTTAAAAATCTGGTTGTAAATCATCACTGATCTTGAACACTCATCTTGATCAGTTGATTGCATGCCCAGAAGTTCCTGCAAATGCTGATAAGACTTTCAATACAATTTGTATTAAATTTGATAGTACAATACTAATACAATAAAGTATACAATGCTGCTTCATTACTAGTACAATTGAGTATACAATGCTGCGACAATACTAGTACAATTGAGTATACAATTAAATACAAATGGAGCATACAATTAAATACAATAGATCATACCAATTGTATTGCATCACAATGAATTCATGAAACCCTGAAAGAATCTTTAAAAATTTGAAAGCTCAGGTTTCAAATCAGTCATGATATAGTGGTTGATCTTTTGGTGGTGCTGATGATGATAGCAATAATAGTTACAATTTTAAATATTTTTAATCATAGGTATGTCATGCCATCATCACTCCAGCAATCATGCATCTACAACCACACCCACACTTGCATGAAACTCTCATGCACGCATGCACGCATCACTCACTCAATTAGGCTTCTTTTCCTTATCCGAGATGAAAGAATGCACCATCCTAACACTGTACACTGTAAACCTTCTTCCCTTATCACCACTGTACAAGTCAAGTGTCTGTACACTTAAGTGTTATCCCCTTTGGTCTGGACCCTTTGTACACTCTATTCTGTATATAAATGGATTTATATGATTTAACAAAATTACTTGTTGCTACTACTACTACTACTACTACTGTTGCTACTACTACTACTACTACTACTACTACTACTACTACTACTACCACTACCACTACTACTACTACTACTACTACTACTGTTGCTACTACTACTACTGTTGCTACTACTACTACTACTACTACTACTACTACTACTACTACTACTACTACCACCTCCACCACCACCACCACCACCACTACTACTACTACCATTACTACAACCAAGCCACTGCAATAACACAATTACAATACAATACAATACGCCTAATATCAAGACAGTTTATTCGTGGCCTGATGCATTTGCACTAGCATTTTTATTTCAATTAATCATTTATTTTGTTTATTCACCATTTTAATTTATAATATTCTTTTAATATTTTCCTTACTGCCTAGCATCTCCCTCTAACCTTGACATCTATTCAGTCTTCTTTTTTGTCTGCTTGTTCAACTCGTAACAATTTGAGCTATATGCAAGTAATCTGTAGGACTTACAGTACTGCATTGAGTTTTTTATTTGGAGAATAAAAATCATTATCATCATCGTCACAATCAAAAAGTAAAAAGTTAATCATATTCATAATCATAATTAATGTAAAAAGAGTTTAAAAATTATAATACTTAGAAGGATTAATTAATAGAACGTAATGATTGTGGCCATGATGGGTTTGAGTGCTTATTCACTTCAAATGATTCAGTCTCTTATTCAGTCTCCTTCAAATGTAATGGCTGACTGAAGCATGCTTCAATGCAGCCTCCACAATGAATCCTTCCAAGAAAAACGTATTCTATTGGCATTCACATCTCTCTAATCATTAGAGTCTAATGCTGCCAAATAGGCACTAATCACGGTAATTAATTAACTAATTACCCGAAACCACAGCCATCATCATTTCATTTAAATGATTTTCTATTTCACTAGTTTAATTCTTAATAATTATTTAAAAATCTGGTTGTAAATCATCACTGATCTTGAACACTCATCTTGAGCAGTTGATTGCATGCCCAGAAGTTCCTGCAAATGCTGATAAGACTTTCAATACAATTTGTATTAAATTTGATAGTACAATACTAATACAATAAAGTATACAATGCTGCTTCATTACTAGTACAATTGAGTATACAATGCTGCGACAATACTAGTACAATTGAGTATACAATTAAATACAAATGGAGCATACAATTAAATACAATAGATCATACCAATTGTATTGCATCACAATGAATTCATGAAACCCTGAAAGAATCTTTAAAAATTTGAAAGCTCAGGTTTCAAATCAGTCATGATATAGTGGTTGATCTTTTGGTGGTGCTGATGATGATAGCAATAATAGTTACAATTTTAAATATTTTTAATCATAGGTATGTCATGCCATCATCACTCCAGCAATCATGCATCTGTAACCACACCCACACTTGCATGAAACTCACATGCATGCACGCACGCATCACTCACTCAATTAGGCTTCTTTTCCTTATCCGAGATGAAAGAATGCACCATCCTAACACTGTACACTGTAAACCTTCTTCCCTTATCACCACTGTACAAGTCAAGTGTGTGTACACTTAAGTGTTATCCCCTTTGGTCTGGACCCTTTGTACACTCTATTCTGTATATAAATGGATTTATATGATTTAACAAAATTACTACTACTACTGTTGCTACTACTACTACTACTACTACTGTTGCTACTACTACTACTACTACTACTACTACTACTACTACTACTACTACTACTACCACTACTACTACTACTACTACTACTACTGTTGCTACTACTACTACTGTTGCTACTACTACTACTACTACTACTACTACTACTACTACTACTACTACCACCTCCACCACCACCACCACCACCACTACTACTACTACCATTACTACAACCAAGCCACTGCAATAACACAATTACAATACAATACAATACGCCTAATATCAAGACAGTTTATTCGTGGCCTGATGCATTTGCACTAGCATTTTTATTTCAATTAATCATTTATTTTGTTTATTCACCATTTTAATTTATAATATTCTTTTAATATTTTTCTTACTGCCTAGAATTTCCTTCTAACCTTGACATCTATTCAGTCTTCTTTTTTGTCTGCTTGTTCAACTCGTAACAATTTGAGCTATATGCAAGTAATCTGTAGGACTTACCGTACTGCATTGAGTTTTTTATTTGGAGAATAAAAATCATTATCATCATCGTCACAATCAAAAAGTAAAAAGTTAATCATATTCATAATCATAATTAATGTAAAAAGAGTTTAAAAATTATAATACTTAGAAGGATTAATTAATAGAACGTAATGATTGTGGCCATAATGGGTTTGAGTGCTTATTAATTTATTCAAAAGTAACTCACAGGCGGCATCTCATTAATTATCTCATTAAGAATTCATGATTATTTAAGAGATGAATAATTTACAATTCAACTTAGGTCTTCACCCTTATTTGTAAACACTCTTTTTTGTTGCTGCTATTATTATCCCCATCATCATCATCATCATTATCATCATCATCATCATCATCACCACCATCCCACACAGGACACTCCCACCTCCAACGACGCCCTCTTGGCGGGAAGCAGGGATGATGGCGCGAAGGGCAAGAAAAAGAAGAAGGGTGTGACGTTGACGAAGAAGGGTGACGTCATAGCAACCGTCACCATGCTGGATGGCCATGACCTTCAGATCGAGTTGCCTGTTCGTTGTGGTGGTTGTTGTTGGGGGGGGGGGGTGGTTGTTGGTGGGGGGGGTGGTTGTTGTTGGGGGGGGGGGGGTGGTTGTTGTTGGGGAGGTGCCTGTTCGTTGTGGTGGCTGTGTGTGTGGGGGTTGTTGTTGTTGTATGGGGGGTTGTGGTGTGAGGGGGATGAGTGGGGAGTTTTTTTATCAACATCCTCATCGCCATCATCATCATCAACGCCATCATCATCATCATGCAGAAGACAGCGCTAGGGCAGGAGTTGCTGGACAAGGTGTGTGAGAAGTTACAGTTGCTGGAGAAGGACTGGTTCTCGTGCTCCTACCGAGTCAACAATGTCAAGGTCGTTGCTGTTGTTGTTGTTGTTTCTGTTTGCTCATTGATGTTTGTCGATTGTTTTAAATTTTTATTTATTATTATTTTTATTTTATTCATTTTTGTTGTTGTTTGTTTGTTTTTTTTTTTTCATCATGACACAACCACAACAGTACTGGCTCAACCATGAGAGAAGGATCAGCAAGCAACTCAATAGTAACTACTACTACTACTACTACTACTACTACTACTACTACTACTACTACTACTACTACTACTACTACTACTACTACTACTACTACTACTATTATTACTACTACTACTACTACTACTACTACTACTGCTACTACTACTACTACTACTACTACTACTACTACTACTACTACTACTACTACTACTACTACTACTATTGCTACTACTACTACTACTACTACTACTACTACTACTATTACTACTACTACTACTACCACTACTACTACTACTACTACTACTACTACTACTACTACTACTACTACTACTACTACTACTACTACTACTACTACTACTACCAATACTACTACTACTACTACTACTACTACTACTACTACTACTACCAATACTACTACTACTACTACTGCTGCTACTACTACTACTTCTACTACTACTTCTACTACTACTACTACTACTACTACTACTACTACTACTACTACTACTACTACTACTACTACTACTACTACTACTACTACTACTACCAATACTACTACTACTACTACTGCTACTACTACTACTACTACTACTACTACTACTTCTACTACTACTACCACTTCTACTACTACAACTAATACAACTACTACTATGATTGTTATTGCCTCTATTCATATCTGAATAAAATGACAGTTACATATATTTTTAAATTCCAATAACAACAACAAAAACACCTGCAATGACAACAACAACAACTCCACAACAACAACAACACAGACGAAGCATGGGACTTCCTCTTCCAAGTGAAGTTCTACCCTTCAGAACCGACCATCATGTCCGAGGACCTCACCAGGTTATCATCATCATCACTATCATCATCAACATCATCATCATCGTCGTCATCATCATTTTTATCATCTTTGCCATCACATTGTCATCGTCACTACCATCATTATCATCATAATTATTAGTATTTTGTTAATCATTTCCATCATTATCATCATCATGTGAAGATCGTCATCATCCCCACCCAGATACCAGCTTTTCCTGCAAGTGAGGACTGATGTCTACACTGGAAAGTAAGTTCTCTTCCATCCTCCTATCTTCTCCATCCTCCTCCATCCTCCTCCATCCTCCTCCATCCTCCTCCATCTTCCTCCATCCTTCTCCATCCTCCTCCATCTTCCTCCATCTTCTCCATCTCATCCATCCTTCGTCATCCTACTTTTTCCCGTCTACCACCAACCCCACCATCATCACCACCATTCATCATCATCATTATCATCATCATCATTTTTTCCTTCCACTATCATCATCATCAATCCCCTCAACCACCACCTACACTACAATTTTCACCTCTACCTCCTCTACCACCCATACCACCTTTTTCACCTCCACCACCTCCTCCACCATTACCACCTCCACCACCACTTCCACCTCCTCCACCACCTCCACCACCATCACCACCTGCACGACAGACTACCCTGCTCCTTTGTGACGTACAGCCTCTTGGGTTCGTATGCCGCCCAGTCCGAGTTCGGAGACTTTGACGCCGCTGAGGTGGTTGTGGTTGGTGTGGTGGTGTGGTGGTTGGTTGGTGTGGTTGGTGTGGTCGGTGTGGTGGTTGGTGTTGTCGGTGTGGTTGGTGGTGGTTGGTGTGGTTGGTGTGGTTCGTGGTTGATAGTGGTGTGGTTGGTTGTAGTGGTGTGGTTGGTGGTGGTTGGTGGTGTGGTTGGTGTGGTGGTGTGGTTGATGGTGGTGTGGTTGTTGTGGTGGTGGGGTTGTGTGGTTGATGGTAGTGTTGTTGGTGGTTGTGTGGTGGCTGGTGGTGGTTGGTGCTGGTATGGTTGGTGGGGTTGTGTGGTTGGTGGTAGTGTTGTTGGTGGTTGTGTGGTGGCTGGTGGTGGTTGGTGCTGGTATGGTTGGTGGGGTTGTGTGGTTGATGGTAGTGTTGTTGGTGGTTGTGTGGTGGCTGGTGGTGGTTGGTGCTGGTATGGTTGGTGGGGTTGTGTGGTTGGTGGTGTGGTTGATGGTGGTTGTGTGGTGGCGGTGTGGTTGGTGGTGGTGTGGTTGGTGTGGTCGGTGTGGTGGTGGGGTTGTGTGGCTGGTGGTGGTTGGTGGTGTGGTTGGTGGTGGTGTGGTTGGTGGTGGTGTGGTTGGTGTGGTGGTGGGGTTGTGTGTTTGGTGGTGTGGTTAATGGTGGTGTTGTTGGTGGTTGTGTGGTTATGCATGTTGTGGTGCCGTCAACCATCCAGCCATCAACTACTCCACAATTCCACCTTCAACCAACAACATTCCACCACTTAACCACCACCTAACCACCCATTATCAACAACACTTTCACCATCCAACCCACAACCACACCACCACTATCCCACCCACCATAACCACCACTATCATTCCACCATCAACAACATCACCACCATCCAACCCTCAACCACACGACAACCACACATCCACACCACTTCCACCACCACCAACCACCTTACCACCATCACCACAACAACCACAACAACCACAACACCACGACCACTCACGGCCACCACCTCGACGACAGCAGGGCTCGGGCATCCAGTACTTGAAGGACTCAGCTCCTTACGCGCCGCAGCAACCAGACGAACTGCTCGAGAGGATTGCTGAACTGCATCGAACCCACGTGTTGGTGGGGGGTAGGGGTGGTAATGGGGTGGGCAAGTGGGGGGAGGGGGAGGGTTATTCAATGTTTCAATGATAGAGTTACTTTTTCCCATTTTCATAATCGACATCATCTTCACCACCACCATCATCACTACCACGAATCATCATCATCGCCACCACCCACCCCCATCATCATCATCACCATCATCATCATCGCCACCATCATCACTACCACCACCAGGAACATGAACCCAGCCGATGCAGAGATGGCCTATCTGGACAACGCCAAGGTGCTCGCCCTCTACGGTGTTGACCTTCACCAGGCCAAGGTCAGGGGGAGGCGGAGTGGGGGTGGGGGTGGGGTGGGGTTGGGGGGTACTTAATCATCATCATTATCATCACCCTGTTTGACATTATTGATTCCACCATCATCATCATCACCTCATTCAACGCTATTATCTTTGTCATTTTTAACATCATTATCATCTCATCATTCAACATTATTACCATCATCATTATCATCATCCAATTCAACATTATTGATTCTATTTTTTTACCACTCCATTCATCATCATCAGCAGCAGCATCATCATCATCACTACAGGACGAGGGCTTCAGTGATGTCATGGTGGGCGTGTGCTCGTATGGCCTGAACATATTCAAGGACAAGTTGAGAGTGCACAGGTGATGATGATGATGATTATTATTATTATTGTTGTTATTATTATGAGGATGATAATGATGTTTATACCAGTCATTTTTGTATTTATCCATTCAATACTAATCATCATCATCATCATCAACATCATCACCATCACCATCATCATCACCATCATCATCACGACCATGCGTAGGTTCCCATGGGCAAAGATCCTGAAGATAGCTTACAAGAGGAACTGCTTCTACGTGAAGAACAGGCCTTCTGAGGTCGCTGGGTGGTGTCCTTTATAAACCATCCATCCATCCATTCATCCATCTATATTTACATCTATCCATTCGTTTATGCATTCATCTATCCATCCATCCAACCATTCATCCATCCATTCAATTACCCATCTATCAATCCATCCATCCATTCATTCATCCGTTCATTCATCCATCCATTCATTCATTCATCCATCCATCCATCCATTCATTCATCCATCAATTCAGAATTCCAAGAGCGCGCCAGCTACACTGACGTACAAGTTGGCTAACCACAAGATGGCGAAGAGGCTCTGGAAGACTGCTGTGGAGCACCATGCATTCTTCAGGTGCATGGATGAATGCATGCATGGTTGGATGTGCTGGTGCATGAATGAATGCATGCATGGTTGGATTTGTTGGTGCATGGATGAATGCATGCATGGTTGGATGGATGGGTGGGTGGGTGGATGCATCAATAGAAAGATGGATAGATGGACGAATGGATGGATGGATTGATGGAAAGATAGACGAAAGGAAGATGGATAGATGGATGGATTAAATGCACACAGACTGAAGGAGCCCGAGCCACCTCGCAAGGGCATGTTCCCCCTCTTCGGGTCCAAGTTCAGATACTCTGGTGCCTACTTCTCAGTCTTTTATCAATCAACCAAGCACTCATCCATTTCACCCATCCATCTGTCTGTCATCCCATCCATCATTCCACCCAACCAACCCACCCATCTCACCTATTTAATCCAACATCCCATCCATCGTACTATTTTCTTCTTTATCTTTCAACCCACTCTTCCATCCACTCATCCACTGCACCATCCAACAACCCACTCTTCCATCCCTCTTCCAACCACTCACCCATGCAACAACCCACTCCTCCATCCCTCTTCCATCCACTCACCTACTCACCCATGCAACAACCCACTCTTCCACCACCACAGGACGCACACAGCACCAGACTCGCGACGCCTTCCACAACCTCGACCGCAAGACACCGACGATCGACCGGTCTGTCTCGCTCCCATTCACACTCCATTCTTTATTCATTTTTTCAAATTTTTATTTTTTCATTCTAATTATCTTTTTAAATCTATTCTCATTTTTATATACTTTTTACAAATATTATTTTGTCAAAAATATTTGTCACAATTAATGATCTTGTCTTTTTTTAAACTTTTATATTGTCTAGCTGTGTTTGCAAAGCCTTCAAATGTGTTTTCTCACGCAATAATGCTGCCTATCTATTCTCTAGACTGTTATATAGTCAAATCGTCATATTCATTTATTGTTGTTTATATTATTATCTAAAACTTAGTTTTTTTTATTATTTCTTTTTTCTATTTTTCTTCCCGACCACCACAGGGCGGCAAGCAGGCGTTACGCCGCAGGGGGTGGCCACAGAGCGTACGAGCAGTCCGGTGGAGCAGGTGGATGGGGGGAGGGGAGGGAGGAGGGCTCGAGAGGGGCTGAGGTGGGGAGGGATAGTGATGATAATGATGAAGTGGTGGTGAAGGCGGGAAGGGAGGGGAGAGATGGTGATAGGGTGGTGAGGGAGGGGAGAGATGGTGATAGGGTGGTGAGGGAGGGGAGAGGTTTGATTGGTGGATTCATGGGTGTGTTTGGTGGTGAGTGTGGTGAATATGTGGTGGAGGAGGAGGAGGAGGGGGAGGTGGAGGGGGAGGGGGAGGGTGGATGGGAAGACTTGATGAAGGACATCCGGCATGGATACGTGAATGAAGATGAAAGGAAGAGAGATGGAGTGGTGGGGATGTTGGAGGAGGGAGACAAGAGGGGTGGAATGGTGGGGATGATGGAGGGAGGGAAGAGGAATAGAGTGGTGGAGGAAGGAGAGAAGAAGGGTGGAGTGGTGGGGATGATGGAGGGAGGAGAGAAGAGGGGTGGAGTGGTGGGGATGATGGAGGGAGGAGAGAAGAGGGGTGGAGTGGTGGGGATGTTGGATGACGGAATAGAATGGATCGAGGTGAAATGGGAGAGGGAGTTGAGGAGTGGAAGGGGTGGTGCTGATGGTAGTGCTGGCTACCCCCCTCCTGCCTACTCTGCTGGCCCTGGTTACCCCCCTGGAGAGGTTCCTGGTGGCTACCCACCCCCTGGAGCTTATCCACCCCAACCTGGATTTCCTGGTGGCTATCCACCCCAGCCTTACCCACCCCAACCATCTGGACAAAATATTGGATATCCTCCCCAACCTTACCCGCCCCAACAACCCCAACCTGGAGCCTACCCCCCTCAAGCTTACCCACCCTCTGGATACCCCCCACCTGCCAGTGGTTACCCCCCACCCTCTGGATCATACCCCCCTGAAGGCCATCCTAAATCTGCAGCAGGGGGAGGGGGTGGATATGCCCCACCACCAGCACCAGCAGCTGCAGCTGGATATGCTGGTGGTGGTGGAGGGATGGGTGGTCAAGGTGCAGGAGGGGGGGTAGAGCAGGGGGGGCCAACGAGGGTGTATCACGTGGATGAGGGGGCTCAGGGAAGGGGGCGTGGTGGGGGTGATGGTGGTTGCTGCAACGCTCGCTGCATGGGTGACTGCTGCTTGGCGATTTGCATGGCGGCAGTGTGCAGTTGCATCTGGAACTGCTTGATGAGCTGCCTGTGTGGCATATGCTGCTGATGATGATGTTTAAGATGATGACGATGATGAGGATGCTGATGCAGTTGATGATGATTCTGTTGATGATGATGATGATGATGATTATGATGCAGTTGATGATGATGATGATGCTGTTGATGATGTGGCGTCATGATTTGTAGTGAGTTATTTTTGATTAAATAATTATTGCATATGCATTGAGAGATCAATCCTTGTGGGAGATGGGTGAGTGGGGAGGGGAGGGAGAGAAAACAGGGGAGGTGGGTGGATAGGGCTGTAGATGAGGGGAAGAAGGGGAGGTGGGTGGATAGGGTTGTAGATGAGGGGAAGAAGGGGAGATGAGGGGTGATGTTCTAGTTTCTCATTTTGATTCACATGCCATTGCCACAAACTGCTTCTAATACAACTTCTACCGTAGCTCAATGTTTTATTGTTGGTAGGAGATTATATAGGGTGATGCTGATGATGATACGATCGTTATCACCACCATGCTTAAATCTTATTATGAATGATAATTCTGACAATTGACGATGGTGGTCGTGATTATGATCTCGATGATGATGATGATGATGATAATGCTTTCCTTTTGCTTCCATCTTTAGACACTTTAGAGGGAGGAGGCTTTCTTAATGGTGATTATTTTAGACTACAAATGACTTATTCATATCTTAATAATAGCAATAACAACAATAACAATAATAATTGTTATTACTATTTTATGAAGTTTGCCAATGTTAGTACTTGTAGTACTGTTCTCTCATCGATGATGATACTGCTGATGGTACTTCGAATGATACTAACACACACTAACCGTGCCAATCGTGTTGTCTTGCTAAATCCTCTCGTTAAATTGCTCTTTTTATCGATTTTTTTCGTTTAACGTTTTGAATTTCTTTTATTTTTTAAAATGATTGAAACTCCTTTTGAAGGATTTTATTTTTACAAAAAAAAATTTACGCGACATTATTTTTAAAATTATAAAACTTGAATAAAATCAATATTTTTTATAATGCATGATCATGATCTCTATTTTGATTATTGTTATTTGTTTTTGTCTTATTCTGCTTGTTTGAAGGCTGTTCTATTAAAAATATTATTTTTATGTACCCCATGGGATCATGCTGCCTTAATCAGCTAGAATGGGGTATTTTTATTCCTTCATTGGTATTTTTATTCCTATTATTTAATCAATTTATTGTGATTTTTTAAACATACTTTTATGTTTCTTTTTCTTCGTTTTTATGGTTTCTAATAAATGTTCTTGAACTTTTGTTTTTTTAAACACCAAAAGTTTCAATTGCAATGTTACAAGCAAATACTAAATAATTTAAAAATTATTATTAATATTTTCATTTGAAGAATAAAATATTGTTATTTTATTGTTCAAATTGAAGGCCTCTCGGCAAGCTGTGATCTATGGCTTAAGGGTGACATGCATGCTTCATTAGCCTTATTATTATTTATCTTTTTAATAAAATAATTTTTATATCTATCTATATTTTTCTTTATGTATATCTATTTTATATATTTCTTTTTGCTTTTTTCTCTAAATTATTTATTTTTATTGCTGCTCATTGTCACCACCATTGTTATCACTGAGGCACTCCTTGCAACTCGATGCTTTTACGACCACTTCACCTTTACTCACATTCCCTCAACATAAACATCGTTATCACAAGCTTTCATTTATTTAATTTATTTTCTCTTAATATTATCATTATTATTATTGTCCTTTTACTAATTATACTGTCTCATTAGCCTTGCAGCAACAACCACAGCAACAACAACAACCACAACACCGCCATAGAATAGAAAACATAAGCAAAACAACTTTTTGAGTTTCGATCCTTCATCTTCGACATTCATTTCTTCTCATTTAAGCAATTCATTTCTTTGCACCTTCACGCCTCCACCAAACCCAGCTACACCACAATGTATACCACAACCAACCACACTCTACCCCACACCCCCAAACAAAAATCTCCACCACAAACACAACCAACCACACTCAACCAACCACACCCCACACTCTACCCCACACCCCCAAACAAAAATCTCCACCACAAACACAACCAACCACACTCAACCAATCACACCCCACACTCTACCCCATACGCCCAACCAAAAATCTTCACCACAAACACAACCAACCACTCCCAACCACTCCCAACCACAATCAACCACACCACACCAGGGGTGACGTACAGCACAGACAGGGTGGAGGAGGTGATAATGCCGAGCGAACAGCACACCGCCACACTGGACATCAAGATGGTGAGGAAGAACCGAAGCATGAACACCCCCACCGAAGAAGTTGACCGCAGCTTTAATGTCAGTGTGTTGGTGTAGTTGTGGTGGGAGGGGTGGTTGTGGTGGGAGTGGGGTTGTGTGGGTTTGTGTGGTTGTGTGTTTGTGTAGTTGTGGTGGGAGGGGTGGTTGTGGTGGGAGTGGGGTTGTGTGGTTGTGGTGGGGGGGGGGGGGTTGTTGTGGGAGTGGGGTTGTGGGGGGGGGGGGGTTGTTGTGGTGGGAGTGGCGTTGTTTTGGGTTTGTTTGGTTGTGATTGTGGTGGAGTTCTTAGGGATGATTGTGGTGAAATGATGTTAGTTTTTTTGGGGGTGGTAGTTGTGGTTAAGATGGTTTTGGGGAATTTATTTAGTTACTAGACCACACCACCATCACATTCACCACTCCACTTCTCCACCATAGCAAGAAGGAACGATGAAGATGGGTGAGGACTACAGCAATGTCTCCTACACCAAGGTCGCTATCACTATCAGGAGTAATATGTATAATGCAACACCACCACTACATGCACCATCACATACATTACATGCATCACCACGACCTTAACCACCACATTCACCCACCACCACCACATGCACTCACCACATGCACCACCACATACACCACCACCACCACCACATGCACCACCACCACATGCACCACCACCACATGCACCACCACATGCACCACCACATACACCACCACATACACCACATGCACCACCACCACCACATGCACCACCACATACACCACCACCACCACATGCACCACCACCACCACAGGGCTCGAAGCAGGGCTTGAACAGCAGCAGCAACGGCTTCAACACGTCAGGACGCTACGACCAATACGGCAACGTCATCTCGAATGGAGTCGAAGGCCCCTATGTTGGTGTCCTGTTGTCCTCCTCCATCCCTCACCCTTCATCCCTCACCCTTCCTCAACATCCCTCCTCCATCCCTCACCCTTCATCCCTCACCCTTCCTCAACATCCCTCCTCCATCCCTCACCCTTCCTCAACATCCCTCACTCTTCCTCTTAACCTCCTCCATCCCTCACCCTTCCTCAACATCCCTCCTCCATCCCTCACCCTTCCTCAACATCCCTCCTCCATCCCTCACTCTTCCTCTTAACCTCCTCCATCCCTCACTCTTCCTCTTAACCTCCTCCAACCCTCACCCTTCCTCAACATCCCTCCTCCATCCCTCACCCTTCCTCAACATCCTTCCTCCATCCCTCATTCTTCCTCTTAACCTCCTCCATCCCTCACTCTTCCTCTTAACCTCCTCCAACCCTCACCCTTCCTCAACATCCTTCCTCCATCCCTCACTCTTCCTCTTAACCTCCTCCATCCCTCACCCTTCCTCAACATCCCTCCTCCATCCCTCATTCTTCCTCTTAACCTCCTCCATCCCTCACTCTTCCTCAACATCCTTCCTCCATCCCTCACCCTTCCTCAACATTCCTCCTCCATCCCTCATTCTTCCTCTTAACCTCTTCCATCCCTCACCCTTCCTCAACATCCTTCCTCCATCCCTCATTCTTCCTCTTAACCTCCTCCATCCCTCACTCTTCCTCAACATCCTTCCTCCATCCCTCACCCTTCCTCAACATCCCTCTCTCTTCCTCTTAACCTCCTCCATCCCTCACTCTTCCTCTTAACTTCCTCCATCCCTCACCCTTCCTCAACATCCCTCCTCCATCCCTCACCCTTCCTCAACATCCCTCCTCCATCCCTCATTCTTCCTCTTTACCTCTTCCATCCCTCACTCTTCCTCTTAACCTCCTCCAACCCTCACTCTTCCTCAACATCCCTCCTCCATCCCTCACTCTTCCTCTTAACCTCCTCCAACCCTCACCCTTCCTCAACATCCCTCCTCCATCCCTCACTCTTCCTCAACATCCCTCCTCCATCCCTCACCCTTCCTCAACATCCCTCCTCCATCCCTCACTCTTCCTCTTAACCTCCTCCAACCCTCACCCTTCCTCAACATCCCTCCTCTATCCCTCACTCTTCCTCAACATCCCTCCTCCATCCTTCACCCTTCCTCAACATCCCTCCTCCATCCCTCACCCTTTCTCAACATCCCTCTTCCATCCCTCACCCTTCCTCAACATCCCTCCTCCATCCCTCACCCTTCCTCAACATCCCTCCTCCATCCCTCATTCTTCCTCTTAACCTCCTCCATCCCTCACCCTTCCTCTTAACCTCCTCCAACCCTCACCCTTCCTCAACATCCCTCCTCCAACCCTCACCCTTCCTCTTAACCTCCTCCATCCCTCACTCTTCCTCTTAACCTCCTCCAACCCTCACCCTTCCTCAACATCCCTCCTCCATCCCTCACCCTTCCTCAACATCCTTCCTCCATCCCTCATTCTTCCTCTTAACCTCCTCCATCCCTCACTCTTCCTCTTAACCTCCTCCATCCCTCACCCTTCCTCAACATCCTTCCTCCATCCCTCACTCTTCCTCTTAACCTCCTCCAACCCTCACCCTTCCTCAACATCCCTCACTCTTCCTCTTAACCTCTTCCATCCCTCACCCTTCCTCTTAACTTCCTCCATCCCTCACTCTTTCTCAACATCCCTCCTCCATCCCTCACTCTTCCTCAACATCCCTCCTCCAACCCTCACCCTTCCTCAACATCCCTCCTCCATCCCTCACTCTTCCTCTTAACCTCCTCCATCCCTCACTCTTCCTCTTAACCTCCTCCAACCCTCACCCTTCCTCAACATCCCTCCTCCATCCCTCACTCTTCCTCTTAACCTCTTCCATCCCTCACCCTTCCTCTTAACTTCCTCCATCCCTCACTCTTCCTCAACATCCCTCCTCCATCCCTCACCCTTCCTCAACATCCCTCCTCCATCCCTCACCCTTCCTCAACATCCCTTCTTCATCCCTCACTCTTCCTCTTAACCTCCTCCAACCCTCACCCTTCCTCAACATCCCTCCTCCATCCCTCACTCTTCCTCTTAACCTCCTCCATCCCTCACTCTTCCTCTTAACCTCCTCCATCCCTCACCCTTCCTCAACATCCCTCCTCCATCCCTCACCCTTCCTCAACATCCCTCCTCCATCCCTCACCCTTCCTCAACATCCCTCCTCCATCCCTCACCCTTCCTCAACATCCCTCCTCCATCCCTCACCCTTCCTCTTAACCTCCTCCATCCCTCACTCTTCCTCTTAACCTCCTCCAACCCTCACCCTTCCTCAACATCTCTCCTCCATCCCTCACTCTTCCTCAACATCCCTCCTCCATCCCTCATTCTTCCTCTTAACCTCCTCCATCCCTCACTCTTCCTCTTAACCTCCTCCAACCCTCACCCTTCCTCAACATCCCTTCTCCATCCCTCACTCTTCCTCTTAACCTCCTCCATCCTTCACCCTTCCTCAACATCCCTCCTCCATCCCTCACCCTTCTTCAACATCCCTCCTACATCCTTCACCCTTCCTCAACATCCCTCCTCCATCCCTCACTCTTCCTCTTAACCACCTCCATCCCTCACTCTTCCTCTTAACCTCCTCCAACCCTCACCCTTTCTCAACATCCCTCCTCCATCCCTCACTCTTCCTCTTAACCTCTTCCATCCCTCACTCTTCCTCAACATCCTTCCTCAACATCCCTCCTCCATCCCTCACCCTTCCTCAACATTCTTCCTCCATCCCTCACTCTTCCTCTTAACCTCCTCCATCCCTCACTCTTCCTCAACATCCTTCCTCCATCCCTCACTCTTTCTCAACATCCCTCCTCCATCCCTCACTCTTCCTCAACATCCCTCCTCCATCCCTCACCCTTCCTCAACATTCCTCCTCCATCCCTCACCCTTCCTCAACATCCCTCCTCCATCCTTCACCCTTCCTCAACATCCCTCCTCCATCCCTCACCCTTCCTCTTAACCTCCTCCATCCCTCACCCTTCCTCAACATCCCTCCTCCAACCCTCACCCTTCCTCCATATCCACCCCCCCCCCTTTCCTTTATTATCCCCCACCATCTCTCATCACTTCTTATCCCCCCATTCCCTCATTACTCTGCCATACCTCCACTACCTCCCACCATCCTCAACCATCATACCCACCATCCCTTATCACCCCCCATCCTTCCTACTCACCACCTTCAACATCTTCCCACCACAGGGCAACAACACCACGGATGACGGCTCAGGCTACCAAGACGACCACTTGAAGAACACCAGCCTCTCTGCAGCTGGTGCAGGCCACTTCGGTGGTCGTGGCTTCCAAAACACCAACGTCACCTCCAAGGTTCCACTCTGGGCTGACTTGCCACTCACTCACTCACTCGTCATCTTTTTATTTTGGCATACTTTTTCACTCACTCCTCCATCTTGCTCTCACCATCCACCCCCTTCTTACCCAGCCCCTCCAACACAACCACTCCATCTATCTCCCATCACAACCACTAACCACCCTTCCAACACAACCAACCACACAGTCACGCACGTACACGAACGCTGACGGCACTGTGGTGACGGAGCGACAGCACACCACCGAGACGAAGATCGCCCACCACCACGTCACCTCGACTGATGACTTCGACCACGACCAGGCGCTCCACGACGCAATCTTCGCCGTCACCGACATGAATCAGGACCTCTCCGTTCAGAAGATCGAGATTCAAGCGGAGAAGTGAGACCGATGCTCGATCATCGTCGATGTTTCTGTGTGTGAGCGGTGAAGATGGGATGTGGTTCGGTGGGAGTAGAGTGGTTTAATGTTTTCGTGGGGTTCAATGTGTTTGTTGGTAGTGATGATGGTGATGAGGATGATGATGATAGGGTAGTTATATTAATAAAGGTTTTAATATTAAAACTCGTTAGACTAATAATAATAATGATAATAATAAGTAATGATTAATGATTTAATGGTCGTTAGTGGTTCATATGAGGATGATTTTATCAACGCTTTGAATGATGGGGATGGGGTGGGGGTACTGATGATGATGATGATGAGGGTGATGATGAGGATGATGATGAGGGTGATGATGAGGGTGATGATGATGATGTAGTAAATTCATTTTAGAGATTTATACTTATCGTATTTGATGGGTGCGCCTTCGTCACATGCTTAAGGGACTTTCCATGGCGATGATGATGATTATGATCCCCACATCCGTGTCTGTGGTTTTGTATGTTCGTGATTAGAGTATAAATGAGCGATTCAAAAATCGAAATTGATCGACTTCGAGTAGTGGACTTTGAGGCGTTAGAAACGTCTCTTTCGATTTTGAGCCTTAGTTTTACCGATGTTTTTACGTTTTCTAATTTTATATCGAAAATCGTCGATACTGCTTTCAAACGAGTTACGCCATTCACATATCCTTCCCGCCATTTCTGATGCCGTTGTTTTTATGTAGCAAGAATTTCAGTTGAACTTTACCATGATTGACTCCATTTTATTCATCCATTCTATCTTTCCTTCCATCCATTCATTCCTCCATTCTATCTTTCTATCTATCCATTCATTCATCTTTTTTAATTCACTATCTCTCCATCACTGATCTTCATTCTTTCAGCTATTTTTCACTTCTGCAGCTATCTATCCACTCTTCATCTATCTTCTTACTCATCCATCTATCCATCTATTCATCCACCCATCTATCCTCCATTCCATCCCTTAGAACCTCCTAGCAGCGCAAGCTTCCAATCGTGCACAATTCTACCAGCTCACATGAATATCTTCACTCTTTCGTCATTTTCATCATCGCTATCATCGCCATCATCGTCATCATCATCATCATCATCATCATCATCGCCATCATCATTATCATCATCACCATTATCCACTTGTTGTCCATCCATGAGGAATAACGTAGGCATGCCCACCTGCTCATCCATGCATCCATCCATCTATCCATGCATCATCCATGCAGCCATCCATCCATGCATCTATCCATCCATGCATCCATCCATACATCCATCCATCCTTGCATCTATCCATGAATCATCCATGCAGTGCCAGTTCTAGCGAGCTGCAGATTATCCACATTTTTTAGTTGCTTTCATCCGCACACACTGATCTTCATATATCCATCCATTCATGTAGTGATTCTTGGTTGTGTGTTTGTGTTTGCGCGCGTGTGTGTGTGTGTGTGTGTGTGTGTGTGTGTGTGTGTGTGCGTGTGCCAGTGTGTGTGTGTGTGTGCATGCGTGCGTGCGTCAGTGTGCCAGTGTGTACGTAAAGGAAGTACGGCTACAACTTGTTGGATATTTTAATTTGTACAATTATATCATTCTACATCTTAGCGGCAGACATCATTTTCACGAGTTTGCAGATTTGAGTTTTAAATTTTTACAAAAAAGCAATTTCAAATAATTATTCAGCGCTTAGTGATCCCAATCATCATCATCATCGCTTTCTTTCGCGCGCTTTTCGTCTTTTTAAATTTAAACAAAATTTCAAAATAAATCCGATTTTTGGGATAGTTTTACATGCACAAAAGGCTTCGATGGCATTGTGGAATCAACGTTAAATGCTCTTTGCACTCGTCTCTCCGTTGATGCAAGCACCCCACGTTGCCCTGTATTTCCACCGCATCAATCAATAAACCGTCTGTTTTTATTCACAATTTGTGATTCTTTCATGGAAATAAGGCTTCTATCGTGTATCTATTTATTCCATTCAGTCTCTATTAATAAGAATGTGAATAATAGATAATAATAATAGAAAAATCTATAAATCCTCTTAATCATGGATCTATACAGTCTTTATTAACCCAATATTTTAGACCTCCAAGCAAAGCAATGACACTTATAATCCAGTAAGAATAATAAAAATATAATCGAATAATAATAATAATATAATCCAATAAGAATGATATAATTAATAATAAAGATAAACAGTGCCAAGCGCCAGCAGGGCAATGCCCACCACAGCGGGAGAGTCTGCTAAGTGGGAGGTTTGTGGCGTCTGCTTTTTACTTTTCTTATTTTAATTAATTCTTTATTTTATTTGAAAAGAATTTGAGGGTTTAATTAAAATAATTGTTATTCTGAATCAATCAATCAAATAGAATGGAAAGAAGTAAGGATATGTAGTGAGACAGAGAGCAGGAGGTAGAGAGAGGTCTGAAAGGACAAATTGAGTGATGTCGGCTCTAATGCATTGTCACATTGACAAATAGGCTTCTATTTGTAATCCTAATGACCCCAGACACAGCACTGACACATCACTCAAACTGTCAAACATTCCAATGTAACGCTTAACGATGCTCAACTTGCCACTCAGTCTTTTCTAGCTTGTTGCACACATAACGGAGAAGTCTAAACATGTGATTAACGCTATAAAACTGAGCAAATCTCAGATTGGGTTTGGGTATAGCCTTTCTAATAGCGTCTTTTGGCGTGCATTGTTGCAGTGAATTATGACATGCTTATGCCAGTCTGCACACAATCGCAAACATAAATATAAAACCAATTCCTCGATGAGCAAACTAGTTGTAGTAGTAGTATTAGTTATTTTTTTACTTCTTTTTGATCATTTAAATCAATTTAACACTGAAATACACAAAAATCTATTTGAATGAAAGCATTTAAAATGGAGATGAGCGGTGAAGTTTCCATCTAAAGCAACTCGGCACTTTGTAACTTTGTGATTTACGAGCTGAGCATCATCACAGCGTGAGTCCTTAAGGTTTCAATTGCTCCGCTGATATGGAGGCTAAATCATTCGGCGTCTGCATGCGGGAGGAGGGTTGTAGGGGGGCTCTAGAAAAGGGTTGTAGGGGGACTGTATGAGAAAGTTGTAGGGGGCTGTAAGGGGGATCCAGGAAAGGATTGTAAGAAGAAGGGCCGTATAAGAAATAAAGAGGCTTCTAAACAAGGCTGGTGGTGCTGTAGGGACCCAGGCGAGATGGTGAAGTTGCGGTGGTTTTATGTGGTTTTTGAGCTTGATTGTGAGCTCGATGGCTGAGAATTAGAGCCTCAATGTGTGCATGAATGATGGATGAATGAATGATGGATGAATGAATGATGGATGAATGAATGATGGATGAATGAATGGATGGATGAATGAATGGATGGATGACTGAATGGATGGATGAATGAATGGATGAATGAATGGATGAATGAATGGATGGATGAATGAATGGATGGATGAATAAATGGATGGATGAATGAATGGATGGATGCATGAATGTGCCTCGTCTGCTCACCCAGCAAGACATTATGAATTTATTTTGCCAAGAGGCTCAGATAAGTGTTGAAGGAAAACTAAGTGTCTAAAAAGAAGTTTCAGAGAGTGATGAAGTATCTTCCATTCATTCCTCCATTCATTCCTCCATTCATTCCTCCATTCATCCCTCCATTCATCCCTCCATTCATCCCTCCATTCATTCTTTCATTCATTCCTCTTTCTATTCATAAAATATTCTTTCAATCATTTGTTGAAAAGAAAAGAAATATAAACAAAAGAAATGCTTTAAAGTCTTTGCTATGACACAAAAAGATAGAAAGTAATAAAAGTCGAGGAATATAAAAGGGTAGGCAGCTGCACACACACAAACACACACACACACACACACACACACACACACACACACACACACACACACACACACACACACACACACACACAAACACACACACACACAATTGTTACTTAGGGATTCTCTCACGAGAACCACTCCACGCCATACAAGCATTGAGGCTTCGTAACTTTCGCTCGTTAAATACTCAAGCAAGGTGTCGTCAAGTCGTCATGCTAGAGACTGCAATGTTGGCGTCTTCATGTTGCCCTGTGGGATTAACACTTCGATTCGTTATTGCAGAACAAATTAATTAACAATTACATAAATAATTTATTGAGTTTAATAAAGTCTTGAGTGTTCTTTGTACACTGAGTGAGAGATTCCAAGTTTAACCATTGAGAACTTTGGTATTTTCTGAAGCAATTGGTTCCTTCTGATCCAAGAGTTTACTTCCAGCAGACGTGTGACAAAGACCAATGCAGTTGCCGCTCTATTACTTCACCATCATCATCAGCACTTTCAGTCTTCTCATCAGCTTATCAAGGTCACTCAAAGTGGGTCAAGGCAACGAAGATGATGATGATACTGATCTCCTCCACCCATCTCCCCACCCATCTACCAACCAATATTCTCACCCACCTTCTCACCTATCCTCTCACCCATCCTTCCATCCATCTCCCCAACAATCTACCCACCCATCATCTACCCACCCATCATCTACCCACCAACCTTCTTCACGATGCCCCTCTTCCTGTCTCTCTTGCTCTCATAGCAACGGCTGCATCTCCTGTCGCCATGGCTACCACCTCCACTTCCGCTGGGTTGGCATGCGACAACTAGCCACGTGTGTTGCCACTTGTCCAAAAGGTTTCTATGCCAAAATTTGGAAACGGAAAAAACTCAGAAAGGAAACACGGAATAATCGTTATCATCAAGGACAGACTTCGCAGTGCACTAGTGAGTTAATGCGTGAAGCGTCTTTGAAATGTTGAGAGCGAAAGCATTGCAATAAAAATTAATATTCTGAAAATGTGAGATCTTTAAAAATCAAATGTAAATAAAAATTTAATATTCTAAAAACTTGAGATCCTTAAAAATCAAATGTAAATAAAAATTAATATTCTAAAAATTTGAGATCTTAAAAAATCAAAAGTAAATAAAAATTAATATTCTTAAAATGTGAGATCTTAAAAAATCAAAAGTAAATAAAAATTAATATTCTTAAAATGTGAGATCTTTAAAAATCAAAAGTAAATAAAAATGACTAAAAGATTGATTGACCAGCATGCTGAATTCCTACAAATGCTTCTTTTGAATTCAAGATTTTCAGGATTTAAATTTAAAAAATAATAAAAAATATTAAATTCTTATGATCAGATAGTTCAAAGAATGTCATAGTTTGAAGCAACAATTGAAACTGCAAGGAAGCAATGCCATAAATCAGCGAGGGTGACAGAGCTTTTTGAGACAAGAATTTTTATTTAAAAATCTGATCGTAGGCTTGATCGACTGTGGCGTGCAGTGCAAACGATAGGCGGGGATAGGTCAGAGAGCCATCAGCACTCTTTATCGAACGCAATTCTTGAGCTGGTCTCAAGTCCATTATTTAAAAAACTGTTAAAGAAACATTTAGTTGTTTTGTCTTTTCTTTAACCATCACATCCATCTCCCCACCACCACATCCACCCTTCATCACCACAATCACATCCATCCTTCATCACCACAACCACATCCATCCATCATCACCACAATCGCTTCCATCCTCCACCACCACACCCTACACTTAACATCATCACCTCCACATCCACACCCACCACCCATCATCATCATCATCAGAATGCTCTAGCGACTACTGTGAAGAATGCAGTTCTAAAAAAAGATGTTTCAAATGTCTCTACCCTTCCTTCTTATTGGACGGCCACTGCGTCCTGCACTGTCCAATCACAAGCCACACAAGCGATGACGTCAGTGGGCTTTGCAGACCAATTAAAAAGAAGAAACGAAAAGGTTAGTCTAATGGGCTAACTGACATTTTTAACTTTCAAACACGATCGATATAAGGAAGTGAGAAGCTGAGTTAAACATAATTATTTTTTGTTCGCCAGGTGCGTGCGAGTATGGGAGGTGGTCGAAGTGGTCTCCTTGTGAGTTGTACAAGAAAACTTCCTTGAAGAATGAGAATGGTGGTAGTGGTGGTGGTGGTGGTGGTGATGATGATGATAATGACGATGGTGGTGGTAGTAGTAGTAGTGGTGATGATGGTAGCGATGGTAAGGATGATGGTGGTGGCTGCAGCAAAGAGATTTGGCGGAGGAATGAAGTGATGGAGGAAGATGGAAGCTGTTTGCATCTGCAGACGAGGAGGAGGAGGAGGATTGGAGAGCCACAAAGGCAAAGCTCGAAACAACACATAAAACTTCAACATCAAAAATTACAACAACAACAACAACAAAGACAACAACTAAAACGCCAACAACATCAACAACAACAGCAACCACAAAGACTTAAGAGTATGAAACAACTGAAGCTTGTAAATCACGTCCAACAACCGTCAATGAACCAACAACAACCACAACAAAATCACCCCAATCCACACCCTCAACAACAACAACAACAACTTTCTGGATACAAAAAAACATTAAATATTGAGAAAAGAAAAATTAATTTCAGAAATAAAATTTTTTACAACAAAAACTTTAATGGAAAAGTTTTCATAAAGTATAAAAACCACGAAATAAAAATTAAAAACAGAAAAAATATCAGAAAAAATACCAGAAAAAATATCAGAAAAAGCATGAAGATGAAGAAAAAAATTCTTAAAAGAGATTCGAAAAAGTGTCCGTTGGTAGAAATTCAGTACAGGGTTTGCCATAGGAGCACCCTGAACCACAAACACCTTCACTTCGTTTGAGTCGTTCATCCATTCTCTCTTTGCTTTTGTCATACAAATCAATAAGATATAATCAGAGAAAATTAATTGAAAGTAGAATTTGAAAGTGGTCTTTCGTTCAAAATATGGATACTGAAATCGTCTACCCTCTCCCTCTCTCCCTCCCTCCCTCCCTCCCTCCCTCCCTCCCTCTCTCCCTCTCTCCCTCCCTCCCTCCTTCCCTCCTTCCTTCTTCTACCCAAACCTCCCAAACTTTTGTGTTCACCTCCCAGCCAATTATCAACCCCTATCCAACACACGACTTCCCATTAAACATTTCCTTTTCTATTCTCCACTAAATGCCACAAAATGCCACCTCTTCTTCTTCGCAGAATTTATAAAACTTTCAAGTTATGTTTTTAATGACTCAATGAAAAATATGAAAAAGTGTTTTTTATAATCTTAACTAGAATTTAAACAAGTTATAAATATTAAAAGAATAAAGTGATGAAAATATTAGGTGAGTAAACAGTGTGTTGTGGAGGGTGCAGGGGTCAATGGTATGTCTTTCCAATCCGATGAGCTCACAAACACGGCGTTATTGCCTCTTCACAATGGCGATTTTGTTGCTTTTTCTGTCTTTTTATTATTATTATTTATTTATATTAAAATTTCATTATTGATTTATTTTGTTTTTAGTATTTTTTGTTTAGATTTATTTAGATAATTTGTAAAATTATACTGAATAAAGATTTATTCGTTTTTTTTTCTGATCCAATTAATGACATCATATCAAACTAGGTCATCTCTTCAATCAAAAAAACCCGTCAACGGACATTCGAGAAAGATTAAAAATTTGACGAAAAAAGTTTTATGCATTCGTCCAACTGGACAGCATGTTCATGGACCTTTTGAAATCAATATTAAATTAAACAATATTTTTTTAATTATTTGGATAATTAATACAAATTATTTAACAATTTTTTAAATACATATTTTTCTTATAATTATAAGTACAAAAGAAAAATTAAAAATAAATATACTTGTTTAAATAAAAAGGTATAACATATGCAACAAGCAAACAAAATTATTGATAATTAGACATACCGGAAACTCATTTGGGTCTTTCTTACGCAATATAACATCATCATCACCACTATCTCACCTTACGTCACAACTCGGCCATACGTCACAACTCGGACATACGTCACAACTCGGACATACGTCACAACTCGGACATACGTCACAACTCGGACATACGTCGTTAAACGTCAAAAGTGGAGGGCCCTCAAAGCGACTTGAGTCTTGCTGTCTGTCTTTGAGCTTTATGAGAACGTGATGGAAGCTCTATGGACAAGAATATTGATATAATAAAATAATAAAATTTAAATAAATGAAAATAGAAACAAAATATAAATAATAATAAATAAATACAAATAGAAAATAAATCGAGTAATTAATAACGATGAAATGATATATATAATTAACAATTTAATGATAAATTAAAACTTTCTAGAAACTTAATAATTGCCTAATTAATAAATACTCTTTATACATATAAGAATACTTAATTAAATTCTTACCACTTCTGTAAGCCGTCATCAAACACACAAACCGTTTCACAGAATCCCCTCTAAAACACTCGGCAGATATCGACGTAGTAGTAGTGGTAGTGATAAAGCAGTGTTTGCCATCGCCTGCATGTCTTTTGGATTAGCTGCAAGGTCGTCAGAGGGTCATTGATTCGGCTGGATTAGGTGGGTGGATGAAATGTGGATGGAATGTGGATGAAATGTGGATGGAATGTGGATTGGGTAGATGGGTTGGTTGATGGGTGGATGGATGGCTGGATGGGTGGATGGAGTAGGTGGTGGAGTGGGTGGAAAGATTGATTGACAAGTGGATGATTGATGGAGGGGATGCAGTTGCCATAAGTGAAAAACACTCGTGTGTGTTGTATAGAAAGTGAGACTTTGTTTTGAAAGAGAATTTACACGAATGCAAACCTTGAGAATGTCAAAATAGATTCAATTTGAACGATAGCAGCACTGGATTCCCTTGCGATGCCTCATCATAGAGGGGGTGATGATGATGATGACAGTTAAGACAAAGATGTAAGAATGGTGTTTTGTCGAATAATTGGCTTTTCTTTGATTCTATTGTGTGTGACTGTTAAGCTGGGTTTATGATTTGTGTGTGCGTGTGTATGTGTTTTTGTTTGTATTTGTGTATGTCTTTTTGTCTGCTTCTGTTAAATTGAGACATCAGTATGTTAAAACAAACCCATCCATTTTTAATAAACTATAAACAAAATTAACACGAAAAAAACTTGAAAAAAAGCCGTATATGTCAGACATGATGGCAAAGACACAGCAGCACAGACAGGGAAGTCGGATGAAGTTGATTGGCTGGATGCAAGCAAATTGCAAGGACAAACAGTCGATTCTTCTGTTACAGGGATCTTCTAGAGAGGGGAGGGGTTGGAAGTGGAATGAGAGGATGAGGTGGAGAGGGAGGTGGAGGTGGAAGGGGGTGAGGTGGAGGTGGAGGTGGAAAAGGGTGAGGTGAAAAGGGAGGTGGAGTGAGAAGTATGGAGAAGAAGAGGAGAGGGAGTAGAGAGAGGTTAAGTGGAGGATGAATTAGGGGTAAAATGAGAAGGGTTGGAGAGGGGGTGGGTTGGAGTGGAGGGATTGGTTGAAGGATTTCATAAGGGATAGAGCTGGGTGGTGGTTGTAGCTAATTCATCATTGAAAACATTTTTAAACATCAAAGAAAATGTCACAACATCTACAACAACAACAACAACAACACCAATATTAACCACTATCGTTGCAGGCTTCATTCCACAAACTTTCCACTCCATCTTCCGCTGTGTTTACCAGGTGTGTTACATCTTTACGCTGATCATTATCACTACTGTTGTTATAATCAACGGTATAATTATAATTGTTGTTGTAATTATTATTAGTTTTGTTATTACTACTGTTACCACCCTCCCCATTATTATTATCATCAAGTTTACATTAGTTGTTTTCATTATTTCACATATTCCTCTTTCTATGTTTGTATTACTGATGATGATGATGATGTTTCTTGTTGTATGCCGGTTGTATGCTTGTGTGTGTTCTTGTTACGTTCCTGCTAAGATATACACGCTGATAAGGCACCTCGAGTGCACCGCACTATCAACAAACCCCCTTATCCCCGAGCCATCTCCCCTACCACTACTACTACCACTACTACTACTACTACTACTACTACTACTACTACTACTACTACTACTACTACTACTACTACTACTACTACTACTACTACTACTACAACTACTACTACTTCTACTACTACTACTACTACTACAACTACTACTACTACTACTACTACTACTACTACTACTACTACTACTACTACTACTACTACTACTACTACTACTACTACTACAACTACTACTACTACCACTACTTCTACTACTACTACCACCCCATCCCCCAAGCAGTGGTATACTGGTTTGTAAACAGGACGCTGGCTTACGCAACCTCAACACTAGATTCAAGATGTTGCTGAGTGAGGATGCTTCAAGAAAATATCAACATTACAATATCAAGATGATGATGATGAGGATGAGGATGATGATGATGCTGACGACGACGATGACGACGATGATGATGATGATTATGAGAAAGGGTGATTATTTGCTTATTCCTTCCTCCCACCTCCCCCATCCCCCATCCGCCCCACCTCTCCCACCTCCCGCACACACACAACACCTCCGCTCAACGTGGTGGTGAAGTCAACAAAGTCTTGGGCTCTCATGTGTGTCTGGCTTTACGCCCCTCCTATATTCCTATAGGAATTATTTTTTTTTTTTAGTTTTTGCATTGATCATTTTTTCCATTCTTTATGTATTTTTGGTTTAAAAATTGTGTTTTTTTATCTTCGAAGAAAGTACTTAAGAGTTAGAAAAGGTGATAAGTATGAGAAAGAATATTTGACTGGAGGAGGGGGCTGTAATGGTGGAGAGTTATGGAAGGAGATCACCAAGGAGATAATGATGAGGAAAGAGATAGGGATGGGAAAGAGATAGGGATGAAGAGAGATAGTGATATGGGAAGAGAGAGTGGATAGATAGGATGCACTGGAGCTCTAAAAAGCGTTGTATTTATTTGTGATGATAGGCCTGATAAGCTGTGCACTTGTTGGCTTGCCTGTGGAGGGTGGGTGGAGTGAAGAAAGGTGGGTGGAGTGAAGAAAGGTGGGTGGAGTGAAGAAAGGTGGGTGGAGTGAGAGATGAAGAAGAGAGAAGAAAAATGGAAGAAAGAGTAGATAGACAAAAGAAAGAGAGTGTCGAAAATTATATCGAGAAAATATTTTATAAAATAATTTTAATTTTTAAGTTTTTCTTCACACTCATTTTAGTGAGTTTTTTTATGACTTTAACCTTTTTAAGGTATTCAATTTTCCAACCCAAAAATGAGTTTTCAACATTTTTATTAAACAATTCAAAGAGGATGCTTTCACACTAAGAACTCTTTATTCGTCGCTTATTTACTTCATTATTTGTCAGCAACAAGTTTCAAGTCTTCAAATTTTTTTTAGTCTCCATTGGCAACATCTTCAACAATGTTGAGCGGTTCTTTAGCGTCATGGAGAGTGCCATCATTCCCCTTGTCAGATCCTGTTGCTGTGTCTATGCTCCCTACCTTCCCATGTTCAGTGTGATTGGGTGCATTGTAGGGTGGAGAGGGGGAGTGGTGGAGGGGGTTGGATGAAAAAGAAGGGTTGGAAGAGGGAGAGAGATGGGGAGGGTTGTGAGGGTTGGAAGAGGGGGAGAGATGGAGGGGGTTGTGAGGGGGGTTTGGAGGACTTTGTGGTGTGGAATTGGAAGCTTGAAGGTGGAAAATGGGCTGGAAGAGGGGGTGGGCGAAGTGAGAAATGTGTGAAAAGAGAGGGTTGTTGCTGAGAAGAGAGAGTGGGAGAGAGTTGTTGAATGTGGGGGTTGTTGGGTAGGGTGGGTGGAGTGGAGGGAATCGAAATGGAGGAAAGGTCGGAGGATAGTTGTTGGGGGGATCTGGAGGGAGGCCTTGGTGCTGGTGTGGTGGGGTGAAGAAGGGGTGGGGGAAAATGAATGGGTGTTGTTGTTTGGAGAAAAGTTGATGGTGTTGTTGAAGACGCTGTTGAAATAAGTTTTGAAGTTGTTGTTGTTGTTGTTGTTGTAGTTGTTGTTGTAGTTGAGGTTGTTGTTGCAGTTGTTGTTGTGCTGACCAGATGTCAGGTAACAACCTTTTGTTTTTGTTTTTTGAAACATCATCATTTTTTGTTGTTGCTTGTTGTTGTTTGCTCACTCCATCTAACCTGTCTCCATACGAACTTTTGTTGATTGTATGTTTGTTGTAGTTTTGTACGCTCTGGTAGTTGTATCTGTCAGGGTCGTTGTCGTTGTTGTTGTTGTGGTTGTTGTCAGTCTTGTTCCAACTCCGTCGTTGTTGTAGTAACTCAAGTTGTTTTTGTTGATGTTTTTGTTGCAAAAGTCTCTTTTGTTGCATCAGTCTTTTGTATTCACAAATGTTCCCTTTAAATGCTGTGTGGCCGCTTCTTGCCTTGTTTTTTGCGATTTTTTTGTTGACTTTTTTTCGATATTCAATCTTTTTATTGTTGTTATTATTATTTGTTGTGTTGTTGCTTCTTTGGCTGTCGTTTTCTTGATCAATACCTGAGAAATATTTGAACGATATTTATATTTTAAATAATAATTATTATTATAATCGATCAATACCAGGAGAACAAAAACATTTTCAAACATTTCAGACATTTCTCAAAATTTATGTAGCTCAAAATGTTTACTAAAGTTCGTATGAAAATTAACTTTTGGTTTCAAAAACAGCCTGGGTTGCGCAACTCTTGTTATTGCAAGTGTGGAAGTGAGGTCATCAAAGGTGGACGAACCCCATTAGTTAACTTTTTTTTCGCATTTAAAGGCTCAAAAAAATATATAATGCTTTTGTCTCAATCACAGATTAATATTTCGAATTTAAATTACATGTGAATTTTCATGATTTGAATTGAACATTAAAATCTCACCATCATCACAAACGTTGATTTCACCATCGTCATCATCACTTCCAGCTTCATCACTTCTTCTTTCCATCCCTCTTTCTTTTTCCGTCTCTTTACAAGCAGCTATAGTCCCCTCCTCCTCATCCTCGTCTTCATCTTCATCTCCTCCACCCATCCTTTCAACATCAAAGCACTCACCACTGCTCAATAGATTCTCATCGGCAACCGTCGTGTTCACCCCATCCCCCTCCCTCCCATCCCCCTCCCTCCCATCCCTCTCCCTCCCATCCCCTTCCCTCCCACTCCCTCCCGATGAGGTTCTCCTCTTCCCTCCACCAATCCCCTCTCCCTCTCCACCAGCATCATTATCACCATCTCCATCGTCATCACCATCATCACCATTACCACCATCATTATCATCACTCTCTCCTGCATCATCGTCATCATCACCATCATCATCATCATCTCCCCAGAGGGGTCCAGGCCTCAAGACAGGCAGGGAGCCTTCCAACTTTGCCCTCATGTTCATCGCCACAGCGTCCTCTGCCGCCTGTTGTCGCTTCAGAGCCACCTGTGTGTGTGTGTGTGTGTGTGTGTGTGTGTGTGTGTGTGTGTGTGTGTGTGTGTGTGTGTGTGTGTGTATGCGTGTGTGTGTGTGGGTGTGGTTATAGGTTTGTGTGTGTGTGTTTACGTGCTTACCACTCACCAACCCACTTGTGCAGCCTTCAACCACCCCCAATCACCCACCAACCAACCCAAACACTAACCAACCACCCATCCAACCAACCAACCAGCCACCCACCCACCTGGGCAGCCATCACCCTTTGTCGTTCTGCTATCAAATCGCACTTTGCGCATGTGCAGTCCCTGTGCTCGCAATGTCGCTTGTGGCCCTTGAGCCACGAAACCAGCCCATGGTTGCGACAGCGGGCACACTTCGGCCTTCTAGCCCCCTTTTCCGTCAGGGGGTAGATGATCGAGGAGTGGTGGTTGTTGTTGTTGTTGTTGGGGTTTTTGTTTTTGTTGTTGTTGATGTTGTTGCTGTTTGGGAGAGATGCTCTTGTCTTTTTGTTGCTCGGTGTTGTAGTTGTGGTGATTGTCGAGTGTTGTGGAGAGTTTGACGTTGTCGATGTTGTTGTGGTTGTTGTGGTTGTTGTTGGTGCTTTGATTTGTGCTTTTGGCTTGCTTGCTTGGTGCTGTGGTTTCTGTTTGAAAATTTGTTGTTGTTGTTGTTGCTGCTGCTGTTGGTGTTGCTGATGATGATGATGATAATTAACGAGCTGTTGGTGATGAAAATCGAAAAAGTTTTTTGTGTGTTGTTGTTTTTGTTGTTGTAGAAGATATGGCGGGAACATGAAGACATCGTTAGATTCACTTTTAAGCGTGTCATTTTGATGAGCTTCACTTTTAATTTTAAATTCATTATTCCTCTCGTCTCTTCCTTCTTCTCTGTCAGCACTTCTTTTCATTTTCTTCAGAAGGTCGAGGAATGGTGGATGGTGAGATGGATCAAGTTGGTGGTGGAATAGATGGTTGGATGAGTGCTTAGATGGATGGTTAGATGGATGGTTAGATGGGTGGTTGAATGGGTGGTTGGATGGATGGTTGGATGGATGGTTGGATGGATGGTTGGATGGGTGGTTGGATGGATGGTTGGATGGATGGTTGGATGGATGGTTGGATGGATGGTTGGATGGATGGTTGGATGGATGGTTGGATGGATGGTTGGATAGATGGTTGGATGGGTGGTTGGATGGATGGTTGGATGGATGGTTAGATGGATGGTTGGATGGATGGTTGGATGGATGGTTGGATGGATGGTTGGATGGATGGTTGGATGGATGGTTGGATGGATGGTTGGATGGATGGCTGGGCGGGTGGTTGTAACCGAATGAATGGTTCTGCAGGGTGTGCTGTAACTCGTTGTGTGGATGCTGGAAGCGGTGGAAGGGATGCGTGGAAAAGCGGATATTTCTGAGATCTCTCGAGAGAGGGGGTTGAAGGTGGGAGAGGTGAGGGAGTTGAGGGAGGTGGGAAAGAGGAGGAAGGAGGGGGAGGGGTTGAGGGGTTTTTTTGGAATCGGTTTCATACATCTCGAAGTAAAACACGTCTCATTTATTAAACTTTTTTTTCTTTTAAACTTATTCAATTATGTGAGTCTTATAAAACTGCACCATACTACAAAGACACACTAACTGACGTGTATCCCCTTTAACTGAAGCCACTCTAGCAAACCAAACCATTACTCTCAAACCATCAATTCTCAGACTATTTATAGATGCTCCAATTAGAAGGAACGCCCTCACAAGCCTTGCAGCCAATAGAAATCCAGCTTTTCCTCGATTGACGTGTGAGGCTGTCATGGGGAAACTCAATGATACCACGTTTCCTGCGAGAGTTTGCTTAAGAATTTACATAAATTAGTCGCCATTGCTGCTCCACAATGCCAATCTTTGCATTTATTATTTCGTTATATTCCACGTGTTTGTTTTTCTCTTTTGCATAATTTGTCCTTTATATTTCACGTTTTTATTTTTATTTTTCGCATCTTCTTATTAATTTAATTTTGTGTATTGTTCACTTTGGTGGACGGGTGTGTAACGACTCTCGGCTTGACCAATCCTCTTACAAACCCTCCTATTTCTTCATTAAACATACTCCACCACCCATCTTCCATCTTCCCTTTCCCATTTCCCTTCCTCCCCCCTCCCTATCTCTTTTCCTTCTACCTCTTTCTCACGCTCACACCCCTACCACCCCACCCCCTCCACACCCCCTCCCCACCCTCTCTCCACCCCCTCCCCACCTCGCATGCCCACGTGAAGTGGCCTTAATTAAGGGGCTGTGAGGACAAATACAATTACGAGCTTGTGGTTTGTTCAAACAGTTGCCCACTTGAGCACTGCAATCCTTGTTTCAATCACCAATGAGCATATGTCCCTCTAATCTAATCTCCTTCATCTTCATCGTCTCCTTCATCATCATCGACGTCATCATCATCGTCATCATCATCATCATCTTCATCGTCATCATCATCATCTTCTCCCTGCAGAAGTACGGTTAGCAAAATGAGTTTTGAATAGACAAATAAATTCTCAGCAAATTAATTCTAGAAATGGTTTCTCTGGTGTGGATCATGCATTCAGAAAGTCAGACCACAACATGGAAGGCAAGATGCTTCTTTGAATTGCCAAACTAATAACGGGTAATTGATGAATTGACAATCAAGAATTAATAACGAGTGAATTATAAATTAACAATTAATAATGATTAAGTATTAAATGGTATTTAATAAATTATGGATGATGATGATAAGTATCCAAGAGAGGATCCGGGAAGTGGATGGATGATGGTTGGATGATTATAATAGTGCAATTAGAAAGATGCCAGCTTTAATTGTTTGTTTGGGTCAGTGGAGTGGTGGTGGACAGTTTATTTAAGCGAAATATAATGTTACCTTTCCATAAATAAACACAATTTAATTATTAAAATAAAAATGAGCTTTCTTAATTAATCAATTCAAATTCGATAAATAAACTAAATTTAATTTTTAAATAGCACATAAGTTTTCTCAATGAATCTATTGAAATTAATATTCAAAAAATGCTATATAATGAAGAATTCAAATCTTGAGAGAATGTTTCTATACTTACGTACGTCTGTGCATGTGCACTGCATGGACACACAAGCATGGAGGATTGTGTCGATGGTGCTGTATACATAAACTGATTAGCAGAGTCAAGTGAAGACGGCGCCAAATCATTATTCGTATTATTCGTATTATTTGTAATAATATCTTTTAAATTTCTCAAAAATTGTTCAAGTTTGTTTTATTATCGTTTTTGTTAACGATATAAAGAAAAATTCTTTATCAACGACTTACTCTTTTGCAAATGTCTAAAGTTTCTAGAGCTCTTTTAAAAATAGAAAAAATAATAAAACGTAACCATAAATGTAACCATCCCAACTGCAGCTATATTCCCACGCATGTCCCCTTCTACCTACTCACCCCTTTCGTACACACAAGATCCCATCCCACCCCTTCCCACTACTCGGCCACCATTGCTTGTTTGGATGCACTGACTGACTCTACAACACAGCAGTGCATTCACCATGCACACACCCACACGCCAACACATACGCATTTGATAGGGAGAAATACAGATGAATACAAAATCACGTACGATGATATGCACAGTTTTGTGTGTGAATGTTGATAAATGTATACAGTTTCAACTGGGCTGTAGACATTTCCGTCCAATTGGCATCCGCATACAAGTGTTGAACAAGTCTTAAGAATGTATAAATGTCAAATGTGTCTGTATGTTTGTATGTATTAAGTGTTTAAGTGTAAGTGAGTGTACACATGGAAGAGGATGTGTTTATGAAACAGTGTGTGATGCGATGTATCATACATCATGTATGGGAAGATAATAATGTGTGATAATAGTAATGATTTCTTGCAAAAGTTTTTATATTTTTCAAAACTACTTAAAATTTTATTTTAGTTTATTATTACCAATAAATAGTTATTGTTAGAAGAGTAAATTAAATTTTAATGTTAGCATTTCTGAATGGGGCTAGTAGATAGACTATGTTTTGGATTCTTTTTCCTTTTTGGTTCACAATCGTAAGGTTCGTTTATCGCTCTGCAAATAGCTATCCTTGCAATCTTCATTTTATTCAAGAAAAGAAATCTTCTTATAATTGATAAACAATTTCAATTTTTATTAACAAATTGGCAATTGAAATATTTTTAATCCATCTTATCTACTATTTTGTAGATGGGGAAGCACCAGATCCATAATAACCATTTCCGAAAAGACTGGCAAAGGTGGGTTAAGACATGGTTTAACCAGCCCGCCAGGAAGCTCAGAAGGCAAACTAACCGCCACAAGAAGGCCAAGGCCATTGCTCCCATTCCCCTTGCCCGCTTCGTGAGGCCTGCCGTCAGGTGCCAGACCTTCAAGTACAACACCAGGATCAGGTCCGGCAGAGGATTCAGTCTAGCTGAACTCAAGGTGAAATAACGCTTCTATCCTCTACAATTTTTAATTATAGTGTTAACTTTCAAATAGTATGTACATAAAAAGGTTGAAAAAGTATTCAGAATTTATATTATTCAATAAATATATTTTTTTTAATGATTAATAAAGATTTTCAATTTTCGCAGTCAGCGGGAGTGAGCAAGAAGCACGCCAGATCGATCGGTATCGCAGTGGACTACAGACGTCGCAACAAGTCGGTGGAGGGACTGCAGCTGAACGTGCAGAGGTTGAAGGAGTACCAGGCCAAGCTGATCCTCTTCCCCAGGAAGGCCTCCAAGCCCCAGAAGGGAGACTCTTCTGTGAGTGGGATTCTCTATTGTCTATAGTTTTTATAGTGTATTTTAGTCACAGCTGTTAAATAGGCAATTTGATTAACAAATAGCTAATTGTTTTTGTTTCAAACCAATTTTATTTCATGAGTATTTTCATAAACAAATATCTTGACCCCATCTCCACCATCATAACAGGCTGAGGAGGTGAAGATGGCGACACAGCACCTGGGCAAGGAGGTTCTTCCCATCAAGCAGGTGGTCAAGAAGGAGAAGGCCCGTGCCATCACCCCCGAGGAGAAGAAGTACTCTGCCTTCGTTGCCCTGCGCCAAGCACGTGCCCATGCCAGACTGGCCGGAAAGAGAGCCAAGAAACAGAAGGAGGCTGAAGAGGCAAACAAGTGATCGGATGGTCCACAAACTTGTCCATTTGCTAGTTTGGAATAAACTGAATCTAAAAATTTGTCGATTTTTTGATTTATTTATCAAGTTTAGATAGTTCAACTAAACTAGAGATTTGATTACGACTAAAGAGCTGATAACAACACCCATGTTACAATGTTAGATTGTTGCATGCATTCACTACCTAGGAATTGGTTGCCATGGTGGGAATGTAAAGCATAAGTTACTGGCAATTGCTGTGCTCACTCAGGATTAGAGCTATTATAATGTTGCAGTGAGATGGAAATGAGAAAAGTATTTTAAAAGTTGTAAAATTTTCAAAGAAAATTAAATAAGAATTCACAGCAATATCGTACAATCTAATAAGTGCTTGAAAGCAGCAGACGATGTAGTTGGCTATGAAGATCTTTTAAGGACCATTACAGACCCATTTTTGTAACTGCATCACTACAACAATCAACACCTCCTACATCCTCCTCTTCACTCACCTATCATCCCCACCCATCATTACTTTCTACGTCACCCACCCATTATCACTAACCACACTACCCAACACCACCACCACAACCATCTCAACCCACCCATCACCAACATTACAACCTACACCATTCATCACCACTACCCCCACCCGCCCCCTCAATCCCTCTTGAGACGTTGCGTGGTCATGCGGTAGATGACAGAATCCTTGCCGGGGTCCATGTGCCAGATGGACCACGAGATGGAGAGTAACGCCAGAGAGATGACGATGGAGGACCAAAGAACAATATTGAAGATGGCGGCGTAGTCTTCAGAATATTTTGGCGCCCTGTAGCTGACCATCTTGGCTGCAGGAGTGGCTGTAGGAGTGGTAGGTGCTGCTGAAGTGGTGGCCGCTGCTGGATTGAGGGCTGCTGCTTCAGAAGGCTGTTGAGTGGTGGTGATAGTGGGGATAGTGGGGATGGTGGGAATGGGGTGATAAAGTCAGTGAAGGAAAGATTGCATGAGGGAGGAGTGTTGATGATGATAAACGTGCTACCTAACAACAATTACATTTTGCACCATCATCATCATCATCATCATCATCCCCATCATCATCATCATCACCATCAACCTCTCCTACAGAATCAGCACCAGCTTGTTGCAGTTGTCTGCCAAGCTTGAAGTTGTTGTTGTTGTTGTTTGTGTTGCCAGGTGAGGTGACCAGTGTTGCCATGGCAACGTTGCCCTCGAATAGAGCATTCAGTTGCACTGATGCCTGGATGAGATGGTGATGATGATGATGATGATGAATATGAGAATTAACATGATGATGATCGTGATGAAATGCATTCGAAATATTCAGATTAAAAACACAAATAGAGTAAAAGTTGATGTTCTGCGACCTCTCTGAGCACATGCAGCAGGATGGAGTGGGCATCGGGGCGGCTGCTGATGGAGGGGAGGGAGGAGATGTGGAAAGAGAGGAAGCAGGGAGAATTCAACGACTGCAACTTCGTTTCTTTGATCTGGTTGAGAAGGAGAAACTCATGTTGGAGTCTAATGAGTTTTAAATGAGTTTTTCTGTAATAATAAAATAAAGGAGTTACTTTTGTGTGTGATATTTTAGAAATTTAATTTTATATTATAGGTATAATTGATTTGATTTTTTTATAAATGAAAAATAAAATAAGTAGCAGACAGACCTTTGCAATGGTCTTAGAGATGGCAGCTACCTCTCCAAGGAAAAGAAGGTCGTTGTCTGATTGGATGCTGAGTGACCCAATTGGGTGGTTCTCCAACCAATGAGAGCTTTTCAGGTCATCTAAAATACTGTCCAGTGATTGGGTGGATGAAATCTCGTCGTAGCTTGACTTCACATCCAGCAACTGGTCACGATGATGATGACGATGATGATGACGATGATGGTGAAGATGATGGTGAAGATGATGACGATGATGGCGATGATGATGGTGATGATGATGGTGATGATGGATTCAAAAAGACGTATGATATTGATCATGTTTGAAATTATATATAGAGTAATATTTTAAATTACTGAATTCAAAATATTCAAGCACATAGCCACTACATGCATGCTTAAAATTATCACCATCTTCATCTTCGTCATCATCACCACCAAGACCACCACACCATCATCATCCTAACATCATAATCACCACCACCACCATCATAATCATCATCACTATCATCACCTTCACCACTACCATCACCACCACCACCTTCATCATCATCATCACCACCATCATCATCATCATCATCACCATCTTGTCCACAGAGGCGTCGACGAGAAGGGGCGCATCGTTCCAGGTGAGTGCTTGCAACCTCCTGGCCACGTACTCTACGTCCAAGAAGTCTGTCGTGTCCTGGGGGAAGGAATGGTGGGTGGGTTTGGGTGGTGGTTTGATGTGGGTGGTTTGCGTAGTCTGTTTGGGTGGGTAGTGTGGTATGAATAAATGGATAGAAAAAAAGTTTTAAAGTTTAAAAGTGTCTTACCTCAGTGAGATTGAATGAGATGATGGGCTGCTGCAAGGGGATTGGCTGCTCGGTCGTCATGGACACCACCACCACAGCCTTTGGTCTCTTGAACAAGTTGCCCACCAGCAAGCCATCCCATTTCGTTATCTGTTGAGAATTTAGACTTTTAAATAATATTATAATTTTTTTTATTTAGTTTAAAAAATAGCTCTAAATTGATAAAAAAGAAAGATCCTGAACAAAAATCAAAATGTGCAAACCTGGGAATTAGGCAGACCAAAGAGATTGAAGATGACTTGCGGAAGTTCAGACGATTGCAGGAGAGCAGACGTCTGTGAAAACTCGACAGAGGCTGGTGACTGAATGATGCTCAACTGACCTGAAACCCTCAGCAAACTGCCTGAGTTTTAAAGACGAAGGTTGGAAGTTTAGGTCATTTATATATAAAAAATAATCTTGGTTTAGTAATTTGAACAAAAAATAATTTTGAGTAAAAAATATAAAAGTATCAACTATTGATCGACTCATATGATCAAACTTCCTACATCTTGAAACTTAAAATATTATGAGAATCAATAGAATCTATAAAATTTCAATTTTAATACTTACTGTAAATAAAGGAAATTATTAACTCTTTTACAACCATTTTTATTATAAATTTTCTTCCAAATTAATTTTCAGACTTTAAACATATTCAGGGATGCTCCAAAGCAAGTTAAACCAGTCTAACCTGTTTTACTTATATTTTAAATAATTATTTGATGTTTATAATGAAAATTTTAGCAAGATACAGGAATAAATAAATAAAAATAAATAGATTTATTAATCTCTGAAAAGACAATTATTCAATCAATCAATTTTGCAAATCAATTTCTATAGCGCTCTTTCCTCAAATTCAAATAGTTATAGAATAATTTAATCTAAAAGTCTTTAAAAATATTCTTTCGAACAGATATCAATGTGGAAAAAACAGAAAAATGATAATTCAGTAAAAACAAAACAAAAAACTAAATAAATTTAAAGTTTAAGAAAACAGAAATCTAAAAATGGGACTGAAAAAACGAGGGACTATGAGGGATCGATAGAGGCAGTGAAGGTGACACAGTTCAACACGCCGTACTGCTCTAAACTACAAAGCGTATAAACATACAAAAAAAAATATATATATTTATATTCAAAAAGATTAAAATACAAAACGAAAAATGTAAAAGAACGAAAGATCTGAAGAAAAACTCAAATTTAAATACATAATTTTGACGCAGCAGGTTTAGATAATTAAGTGGAAAAACCCAGACATTTATAGCGTAATGGACATTCAAAACTGAATTCAAGCAGGCAAATAAAGACCGCATGCAAGCTGAGAAAAGTTGTTCGCTTGTTGGAAACGCCTGAATGATAGATCCATCGTCAAGCAAGCAGAGAATATCCCTTTAACCACCATCTTCAATATAAGAGCTTGACTTTTTTTCAATAAATTAAAACCTTAAAAACCTTAATCTTTTTTTATCTTCGCCAACCCTTATTAACCACCTCCAAACCACCTCCAACTACCTCCAAAATACCTCCAAACCACCTCCAACCACCTCCAAACCACCTCCAAACCACCTCCAAACCACCTCCAAACCACCTCCAAACCACCTCCAAACCACCTCCGAACCCAACTCTACTCCTCATAATCTTCATCCTCGTTGCCATGGTAGCAACCAACTTCAAAGCCGATGATGGTCGCATGGTCGAGCTTGCCTGCAGAAAAATGATAAATCAATTACAAAAAACAAAATAAAAACTTTATATAATTAATTAATGGAAATAGATAATTCTTAATGGCTGGAATGAAACAAAGCGCTGGATGAAAGTTCCTAAATGGCGGGAAATATACAAAGAATTGGAGACCGGGAGAAAGGGCGAGCTGGGATGCGATCCTCTTATCCCGATCCGTCTTCTCCTGTTCCGTCATCCTCTTCCTCTTGCTCCCTCCTCCTCCTCCTCCTCCTCCTCCTCCACGCCTGTATAACTCCGGATTCTCAAGCACCTGTGTGGAGTAGTAGTAGTAGTAGTAGTAGTAGTAGTAGTAGTAGTAGTAGTAGTAGTAGTAGTAGTAGTAGTAGTAGTAGTAGTAGTATTAGTAGTAGTAGTGGTAGTAGTAGTAGTAGTGGTAGTAGTAGTAGTAGTAGTAGTGGTAGTAGTAGTAGTGGTAGTAGTAGTAGTAGTAGTGGTAGTAGTGGTAGTAGTGGCGGGAACCTTCCTCTTGGGGTCAGTGAGCACAAGGACGTGGTGCAGGAGGGCACCACACAACTCCTGAGCGCTGCAACTGCTCTCAGTCATCAGTTCGTACTCGTGTAAGATTCTGTGAGGAGGGAGGGAAGGAGGTGGAGGTGGAGGAAGAGGGTGGAAGGAGGGTGGTGGAGGTAGAGGAAGAGGGTGGAAGGAGGGTGGTGGAGGTAGAGGAAGAGGGTGGAAGGAGGGTGGTGGAGGTGAAGAGTGAAAGGAGGGTGGAAGGGAGGCAAGATCGAGAAAGGGTGGAGTGGAAGGTGGAGTGGAAGGTGGAGTGGAAGGTGGAGTGGTAGGTGGAGTGGAAGGTGGAGTGGAAGGTGGAGTGGAAGGTGGAGTGGAAGGGGTGAGATGTTAGAGAAGAGAGTGGAGTGGAAGGAGTAAAAGAGTGGGAAGAGTAAAAAGTGGAGTGAGTGAAAAACTATAATTAAAAGAATAAATATATAAAATAATAAAGAAAGTAACAAATATTGTATATTGTATCTCTTAAACGAGTGCATCTCCTTCACGCACCTCTCCATCTCCTTGATGGCGTAGCGATGTCGCTCGTAAGGAAGAAGAACAGGCTTGCCGTCCACCAGCCCCAACTCAGCATCATCATCATCAGCATCTGTATCGTCATCATCACCACCACCATTTTGTTTATTATTAATATTATTAGTAGTAGTAGTATTAATTTTATTGTGTTTATTTTTGGTTTCTATTTTTTCTTCTCCCTTTTCATTATTATTATTATTATTAACATGACTATCATCATTTCCATTCCTGCTATCCTCATACTTCTTGCATTCGAAGCTTTCATTCTTCCCATCACTGCACTCATCCACTCCATCCACCTTTCCTTCCTTCCCTCCATCCTCCTCCTCCTTTTCATTACACTCATTTTTTTCTTCCTTCCTTAACTCATCCGTTTCTTCTTTTATTTCGACCATTTTTTCTTTCTTTCCATCTGTCTCACCATTACCATCGTTTTCTACAATTTCAAACATTTCATCTTCTTTCACTTCATCATCATTGGCACCACGAACCTCAACAATAACACCATCATCACCACCACCACCACCAGCATCATCTCCACCACCATCATCAACACCACCATCACCACCACCACCATCTTTGAAATCTTTTCCTTTGACAAACTCTTTCATCTCTTTTTTCTGCTTGAATTTCTTCGCAACTGCAATCTGAAAAAAATTCCAAAGTAATTTACAAACCCTCCACTCATTCACATACTCATTAAAAACCATCCCAAAACCATTTACTCACCCACCCACCATCCAACCTCCACCACCCTCTCCCCATCATCACCCACCATCCAACCTCCACCACCCCCTCCCCACCATCCATCCATCATCCAACCTCCACCACCCCCTACCCACCACCCACCCATCATCCAACCTCCACCACCCCCTACCCACCACCCACCCATCATCCAACCTCCACCACCCCCTACCCACCACCCACCCATCATCCAACCTCCACCACCACCTACCCACCACCCACCAATCATCCAACCTCCACCACCCCCTACCCACCACCCCACCTTAGTGACCACAGGGTCGAAGTTATCAGTGATGCCATCGGTCGCCAGGAAGACCACATCGCCGGGCTGAACGAAAGTTTGGGAGCAGGTGAGGTTGTTCAGTTCAGGCCGACCCCCCTCCCTCACTGGCCCCAGGGCTCCCCCGGCGTCCCTGAGGTCCCTGTGCAGCGTGACGTCATGCGAGCCCGTGGTTATTTCCCTGACGCCGTGACGGCGACTGAAGACGAAGGCTAAACTGTCGCCCACGTTGACGACGCATGCGACGTATGAGTGGCTTGGGGTGGTGGTAGGTGTGGTTGGTGTGTCGGTGGGTGTGGTCGGTGTGGGTAGAGTAGTAGTCGGGGTTGGTGTGGTAGTGAAGGATGGTGAAAGAGGGTGGATGAATGATGGTTTGGCTTGTAGTTTAGAGCTTTGGCTTGATTGAGTGGTGGATGATGACAGGGATAATGATGGAGGTGATGATAATGATAATGATGAAGGTGATGATAATGATGAAGGTAATGATGATGATGATGCGAATTGATGGGAGAATCCATTAGGCTGTTTGAAAACTTCCTCACCATTCACTGCACCATGATGATGTTTAAGCACACCCTCCCTACCCTCCTCACCACCACCACCATCATCATCATAATCACCATTAGCAATATGATCTACGATGGATGGTGATTGGGTGAGAGTTGTGGGTGGAGTGGATGGTGGATGAGAGGGGATGGATGGAAGGAATGATGACGTAGGGGATGGATAGGAAAGAGTTTGTGGTGGAAGAGATGATGGTGATGTGGTGGATGGAACATATGAAAAAAAAGACTGTTTTGGGGTTGGTGTTACTGCAGAACTAGACAGAGATTGTGGCTTTTGGGAAAGGGGGAGTGGTGAGATGGGGTTAGAGGAGGGGAGTGGTGAGATGGGGGTGGAGGAGGAGGGTGGGGAGATGGGGGTGGAGAAGGGAGAGGAAACGACGGGGCAGACAACACAGACACACAGGGTGGTCAGCCCTCCACCCATGCTGATGATGGTGTTGTGTGCTTGTTCCAGTGAAGACATTAACAAGGCGAAAACATCCTTGGTGATGATGATGATGATTATGTAAGTAATGATGATCATTATAATTCTCATCAGCATCATTATCATCATCATCATTCCCATCCTTCTCAGTGATTTATTAAATAATAAACCCACTTTAGTTGTTGATACAGCCCTCCTTTCTTCTCCCACATGACCATCATCATCATCATCATCATGAACATCATCACCATCATCATCAGCACCAAACAGACGTTTGTGTATGCACTTCATTGCACCGTACACTGCACACCTTGATGATGGTGTTGATAATGATTACGAATGAGTGGATTATTATTGTTGGAAATATAATCATCATGATCATAACTAACATCACCGTCATCACCATCATCATCATCATCCTCATTATCATCACTACCACCACCATCATCATCATCATCATCACCTGGCAGCCAGTCTAGACGCTTCTCCCCAGTTCACGCCATCAGCGACCACCATCACCGAGCCATTCTCAACCCCGCATATGCCGAAACAATCCGCTAGTGGGTCTCCTGTCATGGTGGTGATAATGATGATGATGGTGCTGATGATGATGCTGGTGGTGATGATGATAGTACCAGTGATCTTGGCGGTGATGGGGTGTTGGTCGTAGAGGGACATGGAGATGCCATAGGCTTTCCTGTTCTTGAGACTCCACCCTTTGCATCCAGGTATCGAGGTGGAGGGTGGAGGGGGGGTGGTGGTCTTAGGTGGGGTGGGAGTGCCTACGCTGTTTTTGTTTTTCCCAGCAGTTTTTTCACTGTGTTTTGTTTTTTCTGCATAATGATTGAAAGTTAGTTAGAATAATTTTTTAATAAAATATATAACTTATTATTTAATAGAATAATTAAATTTCATATAAACAAATTAATAACGCCCCTCCCCCGCCCCCAACCTACCTTCCGTTCCAACCGCCTGCATCATCTCTTCCACCACAGTGAGACCCTTCTCTGGCCCTGTGTAAGATGCAAACACCTTCCTAGACAGGGGCAGAACATGGTGTACTGGTAGGTCGTCTGCCACCCTCCCAAACCAAACGTCTGTCGAACTGCTGTCCTGTGTCCATCTGGGTTTGAAACTGGATAAAATAGCAAATACTATTTTGATCAGTAAACATTTTTCTAAAATAGTTTTTAAATATTTGAAATAGCTTTAAATTTTTGTGTGAGTGAAATTGAAATTAATAATTGATGCTATTTAAAATATTAGCTTCAGTAATAACTGATTATTGTTTATGAAACAAGTTTACACAAAGATTCACTCTGCGCTAATCAATTCTATCAAAATACAAGTCTACAGCTTAAGAAAAAAATTTAGAAAATAAAAATTAACTTCTTAGTTGGATGCATTGTTGCCCTCTCCTCAACAGTCAATATAGCTTGGTATTTTTACAAGAATTTTCTCTCACTTAGCCTAAGTGACTTAGGTATTTGCATTTTTAAATGTTTAAAAGCTAAGTTAAGTACTAAAATATCAAATGAGCTCTATTGAAATAATGTTTGAGATAAAAAATAAGAAATATATATATGTAAATTTTATATTTAGATATTCTAAACTTAATCAAAAAATTTATATTTAAGAGTACAGAAATATTATATCGTAAAACCAGCGTATAAGGCGCAAACTACATTTCAACATCATAAAACAAAACTATCATTATTTCAACAAACGAAAACTATAGAATTTAATAAGAAACGTTCAACATTTTAAATGACAAAATCTAAGAATTCGAGTATATAAAAAAGCTCTTAGTAGTAGAATTAAAAATAAATTAAGTTTTCTATATAATACACATTGTTTAAAGGTATTTTAAATTTATTATTATTTAAGATATAACTTTATAGTAACTTAAGATTAATATTCAAATCCACAGAGATGTTGTAATCTTTAAATGAAGATAAACTTGAAAACAGGTTAAAACTAGTTAAAACATATTAAAGTGAAACGGTGAAACTTTTTCTTAACGGACCCAAAATGAACTCCTCTGCCGTATTTATAAAACCATGATGGAAATGGGTGAATGTGTGCAAAGGGGACTCTAGCTGAGTCTTGCTCAAACATGCCATAAGGGGATCAAATGCCCATAAAATGTTCACCACGTACATAATAATCAATCGAAAGTTATAGTATGAATAAAACATGAGGTCATTGATACAGATAAGAAAAGATATTTTGATAGTTCGCGATATATAAAGCATGCTTTCGAACTATTTACGAACTGAAATTTTTAATATCCAAAATGTATTCTCTATCCTTATTCCTGGTCTTATGTCTACTCTCTTGGTTACTTGAAGTTGTAGAATTAGAATTTATTATTCAAAATTACAGATGAGTTTTAAAATCAGTTAAAATCAGTTGTTGCTCGTTATAAACTATAATTTCGACCTTCCAATCAAAGCACTAACAACGATAACCACCCCTTACTTCAACCACACCCACCCACAAGGCCTCCATGCACGGCAAAGACAAGAGACCAAGGTCACAACATCACCCTTCCTCCTGCAGACTACCACCTCCACTTGTGGGTGCTTCCGGTGGGTCAGGGAGACTCCCTCGTGATCCAGTGCCCCTCCCCAGGGGGTGAGGTGAGTATTGTCGACCTGGGAAGTTCTGACTCAACCAATGGAGGGCAGGTTTGGTCGCATGCGGAAGTCAAAAGCTTTTTGAAAAGTGGATTCGACAAAGTGACGAATATGTTCGTCACTCACAACCATGAGGACCACTTCAAGTGCGTGTGGGGAGAGGCATTTCGGAGTTCCTCATAATCACTCTTTGCGCATTGTCGTTGCTGATAAGAGCTCACGTCGCATTGAACTTATCTCCGCTACTTGAGGATATTTTGAGCGTCACTTCAAATAAATTAAACATGCTGACTGGGGCAAACCTTTGCAGACGCTATAACGCTTTGAAAATTGTTGAAGCTAGCTGAGACTGCTCGTTTACCAAAATATACGCTAGATAAACATATGAGCACATGAAAGACCTACACCAATTCCATTTCAAAAATTTCTACTTTAACTAAAGAGTTTTGAAATAATTTCACATTTTTACAAGATCATTCACAAAGAATCTCACTCCCTTTCAGCTTCATCAGAAACGTCTTCGACACCAAGGAATCCACCAAAGGACTCCGAAAAGTCCACATTTCATGCCGCCAAGAACACCTCCACTCACACATCTCCAAATGGCTCCGGAAATTCCAGCTGGAAGACAAAGTTTCAACCTTCAATAACGGCGAGCAGTGTGGTCCAAACGGCGTTAAATGCGGCAAAATCGACTTGTGTCCCTCTAATGTGGGTGGAAGCTTGCATCGATGCAGTAAAATCGAGTCAACAGAATTTATTTCTTCTTGAAGATTTGATGGTTGTCATTTTATTTCGTTTATTTCATATTTTATTTTTGGAATCTGTTAACATTGATTTAGGGTAAACTCTCCTGACTTGAAAGCTATTTGTAATGCCCTTCTCAACGTTGTGGCAATTGATTCTTCCATAGGTAACTGTTTCATCCCATCTCTGACTTGCTTTCAGTTAAGCAAAAACCAGGTCTTAACAAAACTTTTTTTACGTATTACCTACCCCTTGAACCCGATCAGCCCAAGGTCAATGCAAGGGTGTTGGTGGCAAACTGGGGTCAGCAGTGTGGTGGGGATGGCAACAACAGCACCAAACTCAACAAAAACACCGACGCCATGGTCATTCAGCTGACGGTGGCTGCTTTTTACTTTGCAATTTTTATTTTTCAGAATGACAGTAACCACTATTTAATTCAGTTATCAGAAAGAAATTTATTAATTTTGTTTCTCCAATGTAATTAATACTTTCTCGTCACTTGTTATACGTCTTGTCATCTTGTTCCAACATCAGCATGACGAACCTCCCTCCAGTCCGGCAAGGTGAAGCTGCTCTTGAGCAGTGACTTCGAGGACTTCACATCGAGTCACAAAGAGGTTTCAGTTGTGGATTTACTTCATTCTCCCATTCACCAATTCATCCATCCATGCATTTTTTTTCAATGCATCCATGCATTCATCCATCAATGCATCCATGCATTCCTCTCTCAATGCATCCATGCATTCATCCATCAAGGCATTCATGCATTCCTCTCTCAATGCATCCATGCATTCATCCATCAATGCATCCATGCGTTCATCCATCAATGCATCCATGCATTCATCCATCAGTGCATCCATGTATTCCTCTCCACAGAACGGGCCCATCAGGAGGCTGGTGGAGTACTATGGAAGCGAGTTGCAGTCAGACGTCTTCCACATCTCCCACCATGGCGCCAGCAACTTTGCCAACAAGGTGAGTGTTCTTTCATCGGAAACTTCGCTAGAATTCACTGGTGCAGTCATCCATGCATACATCGATGTATTATTCATGCATACGTTGATGTATTATTCATGCATACATCGACGAATTACCCATGTATGCATCGATATTTTATGCATGCATGCATCGATGAATTATGCATACATGCATAATCCTCCAACCCATGCATGCATGCATCGATGAATTATGCATACATGCATAATCCTCCAACCCATGCATGCATGCATCGATGAATTATCCATACATGCATAATCCTCCAACCCATGCATGCATGCATCGATGAATTATCCATGCATGCATTATCCTCCAACCCATGCATGCATGCATCTTTGAATTATGCATACATGCATTATCCTCCACCCATGCAAGCATGCATGCATCCCTCAGGATATGCTTCTTCAAGCGGTCAAAGCGAAGGCGGTCTTCGTCAGCAGCAACCCTTTCTCGAAGTACAGCCATCCCAAGTGCTCGGGTGCGTGGAGGGATGCCTGCTTGTTGCATGAGAGGTCATTATTAACATTATTAGGATCACTATCATCATTTTTATTATTTGTATAGTAATTATTATGATTACTACTATTCCTATTATTACTACCCATATATGAAAACTCCAGTGATAGACCGGGTCAAAGGCTTCAAGAGCCTCTGCAAGCCGCTCTCCCCTCCCTCTGACCCCGCCTACTGTGGACCCCACCCCCTCGACAATGGTGGCTTGGAAGGTGTGGGCAGGAAAAGAAATAAAAATAAAAAGAATCCGTCAACCAGAAAAGTGAATTCGATGAAACTGCAAAAGGTTTTGTAGCGCTTTTTTTTCTTATTTTTTCTTTAATGTGCGATTTTTATTAAGAATGCTGTGTTAGAAAGTTTTTTACGCAATTAGAAAATTATGAAAAAATCTCTAAGGTAAATAAAGTCATTACACAAAGCTAACAAACTTGTTTGCATACGATCAATAATGGATAAATAGGCATTCTTATGAGCCCTAATAGAAACACTGAAGCAGACAATGATACAAATAGAGATACAACCAAGGATACAAATAGAGATACAACCAAGGATACAAATAGAGATACAACCAAGGATACAAATAGAGATACAACCAAGGATACAAATAGAGATACAACCAAGGATACAAATAGAGATACAACCAAGGATACAAATAGAGATACAACCAAGGATACAAATAGAGGTACAACCAAGGATACAATTAGCGATGCAACCAATAATACAAATACAGATACAACCAATAATACAAACAGCAATACAACCAAAGATGCAATCAGCGATACAACCACACAGAAATACACATGCGGAGAAGAAAGAAGTGGACTCCGCAACGTGACAAACAACCAGTTTGCCATCTACAGTACAGTTCCCGATGCTGAGGAAATGAACCTGCTGGAGTTACGGATAGATGGCTTGGCATGGGGCTTTGTCAATCGTTTCCTGAAAAAGAAGAAATAATGAAAGAGGAAGGGTGGATGGATGGATGGATGGATGGATTCATGGAAGGTGTGATAGATGGATGGATGGATAGATGGATGGATAGATGGATGGATGGAGGGATGGATGGATTCATGGAAGGTGTGATAGATGGATGGAAGGTGTGATAGATGGATGGATGGATAGATGGATGGATAGATGGATGGATGGAGGGATGGATGGATGGATGGATGGATGGATGGATGGATGGATGGATGGATGGATGGATGGATGGATGGATGGATGGATGGATGGATGGATGGATGGATGGATGGATGGATGGATGGATGGATGGATGGATGGATGGATGGATGGATGGATGGATGGATGGATGGATGGATGGATGGATGGATGGATGGATGGATAGAAGGTGTGATAGAAGGTGTGAAAGATGGATGGATGGATGGAAGGTGTGATAGATAGATGAATAGATGGATGGATGTTGTGATTGGAGATGGATGGATCGAAGAAATGAATAAATGACGTGATAGATATATAAACTTAAGTTGTGTTTAATCCTCAAAGTTCATAACTGTGTTGCCTGAACAAAAAGGTCGATTGCCTCCTAGAATTGGAATCAATCAATCAAATATATTTCTATAGCGCTCTTTTACCAAATTCAAAAGCGTTCATCTTTCGGAACAACTCATTGGTTTTCTTATCCTGCAGACGATTAATTCTTTTTTTTTAACTAATGCCTTTGAAGACTATATTTGATCGACAAACTTATATCTTGTTAGTTTCATTTTAACTTTTCTTTACGTTGCAAGTATTTTAAGAGCAATTATTTTATTTGATAATATCACTAGCTTCAAGATTTTTCAGATCCAGATGTTTTTAGTTAATAAAAACTCTGTGACTACGTTGAACAGAGGAACACGTTACCAGAATTGGCAATACTTTAATCGTAAAGTCGAAAAAACCTCTAAACATAAAATCGAAAAACCTTGAAATTTAAAATCGAAAGATTCAAAAATGGAAAAAAGAAATTGAAAAAAGCACAGGGGAAACTTAAATATTTGAGGTATCATAAATTGGAACCAGTAAAATCAAATGAGCAAATAAAGCAGCCTTTAAAATAGAATATCCATTATTTATTTTTAAAACTTAATTTATCATTCTTTAAAAGTTTAAAATGTTAGTTAGTATCAGGAAACTACGTTAATTGACTGAATAAAGTGTCAAATAGAGATAAGAAACGTTTAACAAATTGAACTTAGTAACATCACGCTCGTTCACATTCATAACGGAACAACAATCAACTAAAAGACAAACTTTAAAAATATTCTCCAAGATTATATCTCTAAATATCAGTAGCTCGTAAAAGATAAGAACACTCTCAATGAAATTGTCAGTTAGGTCATCAATTAATTAATGATTAATTAATAATGTTAAATGACTTAATAGACTCAAAGGCACCGCAAAGAAGGAGATATTGCTTCAAGTCAGATCACAATTCAAGCACTTCAGAACTTTGCGGACTTCCTGACAGGCCGGTTGATGGAGCGTCTGATGCTGGCAGTTCTGCTGAAGCCTCCACCACTCTCCTCCCCTCCCACCCTTACTCTCGCGCGTTCAATTGTCGCCTCTCTCTTGAAACTATCACCATGTCCTCCTCCCCCTCCTCCCCTTCCTCCTCCTCCTCCGACCTCTCCCTCCCCTCCTTGCAGTCTGTTGTACTCTTCATACCCATGCTTGAACACACCCACAATGACGTTCTTGAGATACGAAATCACCTGCATGCCCCAGCCATTCCTCATCTCATAGTCTGGTGGCTTGGCGTCCTGAGTGGCGACCAACCACTCGACGATTTCTTCGTGGCCGTTGGTGTCCGCCAGTTGTACCGGCCTCAAACCGTCCTTCGCCTTGACGTCCACCTCGCTGCCGCCCTTCACCAAGGACTCGACCACGCGTCTGTGGCCCTTGTAGCACGCCTGAGGTAGAGGTGTGGTGGAGATGTGGGTGTGGGTGTTGGGGTGTTCAAGGGGTGAAAGTGGGGTGTTTAGGTGTTGTGTTGTGGTGGTGGTAGAAGTTGTATAACTCATCTGGAATTGACTTCTGTTAAAATTACCATGTAAACTTTGCCTAAATAATACACACATTTCCATCACATCAACAACATGAAATATAATCGCAAAATGCTTTAATTTTTCGTAAAATCTACATACAGCTCAGCCACTATTTCAGAATTATATTCGAGATTGAATGCTCCCCCAACAAACCGGGTGCAGTGCGATGAAGCCGAACTTGTCTCTGACGTTCGGGTCAGCGCCGTTGTACAAGAGCATCTGCACCATATCAAAGTCGCCATACTGTGCAGCACAATATAAAGCAGTCTTGCCGTCGCTCGTGGTGTGGTTGAGGCCACATGACCACAGCAGCAGCAACTCGACCACACCAATGTGTCCGTTTTGTGTGGCTAGTAGAAGTGGACTGACGACATCGGCGTTTTGAATGTTTCTGTTGTCGCTTTGGTGGTCTGAGTATTTGTTTTTGTGGTCGGTTTGTTTGGTTTGGAGTTCAGTGTGGTGGCTGGTTGAGATGACGTTGGTGGACGCTCCCAGCTCCAAGAGAGCTTTTGCCGCTTCTACGCGACCATATCTGAAAATATAAGAATCTTATTTAATTTTTTTTCTTCGCTTTAAGCAACATCTCTCCACACCCAAAAACCATTCTCTTACATTTTCATCTCTTTCGTTCCCTCTCAAAGCCACAACTATTCAGCCACCCTCAGCACGCCACAGCCACAACTATTCAGCCACCCTCACCACACCACAGCCACACCACCTGCAAGCCACCATCAAAGACGTCCATCCATCGGCATCGACTGCATCGACCACCGCTCCATGAGCCACCAACGACCGCACCACACCAGACAGGTTCTTTTGTGCAGCCAAGTGCAGTGCTGGTAACGATCCTGGTTTTCCTTGAAGAATAAAAATAGAAATAAAATATTAGTTACAAATTGTATAATTATTTTTTCTCAAAGCTTTAATGGTCTTGAAAATATGATGCACTCCTGCACCTGAGACATTGGCAGAGGCGCCCTCGTTGAGGAGACAATCGACAATCTCTTCAGTCAACAGCGAGGCACCAGCGCTCGAGTAGCGGATGGCCAGGTACAAGGGCTTCAAGCCATCGAGCTTGGTCGCTAGTTCGACGTCTGCTTCCGCTTCCACGAGCAGCTTGACCGCTTGGGCGTGACTGGACTTGCAGGCGGTGTGGAGGGGAGTGAGCCCCGTTAAAGGGTCGAAAGTGTCCACTTGTGCTCCGTGCTAGTGGCAGGTGAGGTGCTTTGTTTAAGTGAGTTGTGCACAAAAAATGTGAAGCATTTTGTTTAAAAAAAGATGTTTTAAGATCAGGAGTAAGTTTCATCTTTTTATCTGTTTTATCCAACAGAAGAAGCATACATCTATTGACGCAACCAGCTTTCCTGGAACCCGAACCGAGTCACAAAGACACTGCATCGCTAATTAAACTCGCCACCGAACTGCATTAGAACGCCATTAGGCGGCTTAAATGCATTGCCACCTGTATGAGCAGCTGCATGAGAGGCACTGAAGTGGCTGCCATCGTGATCGCTTGAGCGCCATCCCCGCTTTCTGCGTCCACATCCAAGCCCTGGCTCAGAAGAAGGCTTGGAAGGGGGGGGGAGTGGATGAAGAAGATGAATTAATCTTATTTAATTAATATTTTCATTCATTAGTGTGAAAGCACATTAGTCTGGAAGATAGTTAATTAATCATATGAAAAAGAAAAAAAATGAAGTTGTCAATTAAATTTGAATTTAAAGTTTTAGCATCATTGGACGCTCACTGGGCCACATCGAGTCTGTTCTCCTGCACGGCGAAGTGCAGAGGCGTCCACCCACTTGAGTCCGACCTGAGATTTTGTTCAAACATTCGATCCCATTTAACTCCGAAATTTAATCTCAAATAACTGGTCATCAGCTAATACTTTAAAATAAAAATACTCATTTAAAGCAATCGTACATTTTAATAATTAATAATTATTTTAATTTTAAAATTATCTTAAGAATTCTCCTTTTAGTTGAAATAAAAGACCATTCCTGGCATAAACCAACTCACCGGTTTCCCAGTGCGCCCGCCTCGAAGAGGGCAGTGAGGCAGCCGATGAAGCCGTGTTGACTGGCCACGTGTACTGGACAGAAGCCCTGGTTCTCGCCAATGTTTGGGTCTGCTAACACGGTGGTGAGAAGGTACTTGACTGTCTCAAGGCGGTTGCTTTGTGTGGCCAGGTAGAGTGGCGTGAAGCCGTGGTACGTGCGTTTGTTGACGTCAAGTGTGGTTGGTGGGCTGGTGGAAGTGGTTTGGGGATTGTTTGTCAAACTGGTTTTGTTGAGAGAAGTGGAGACGTGAGCGAAAGGAAGGGGTTCGTTGGAAGAAGAGGAGATGGAGGGGGTGTGGTTGAGGAGCAATTCAACAATTCGTGTGAAGCCCTTCTCGGCAGCTGCATGCAGTGGTGACCAACCCATGTAGTCCACCACATCCTCCCTCCCTCCCGCTCCCAACAACTCCACCACCACTCCCTCGTGCCCTCCATGGCATGCAAGGAACAAGGCAGTCTGACCTTCATCGTTCTGAGCGTTTAACTCAAGTTTGAAAGTCTTGCTTTTTTGTTTTTTTAATTTATTAAAATTATTTATTTCACTTTTTGTTGCAATTATTTGTTCTTTTTGTTTTTCTTCATTGACATTGAAGGGTGTGCCAGCGTAGGGTTCAGGGAGAACGGGGGAGGCAGAAGTGATCGAACTCTCAGTCGAAAGTCGATTACTTAAAGTTCTTTTTTTCTCATTACTTTTCCCATTTTTTTGTTTTTTGGAATTATTATTTTTTTCCTCTTTTTTTTCCAAGCTTTCTTCCTTTCCACTCCCATCCTCATACAAGCCATACTTCAGCACCACCTGCAAACAAGAAACACTTCCTTTTTCTGCAATGAAGCTCAGAATGCTCCAGCCATTTTCATCTTTGGCGTTTAAATCAATTCCACTTTTCAGCAGCAACTCCAGCATCTCAACATCTTCATTCTCCACCGCAGCCTGCATCGCCCAGAGTGACGTCACCTCACCACTCACCCCTCCACCTTTTCCAAAATCAGCTTTTTTACCACCATCCCTCTTCTCGCCATCACCGCCTACCTTAACATCATCTCCAGCAACCCCACCACCATCCTTCTCATCGCCACTACCACCATCATCATCATCAGGCAAGCACTCCAGTATCTTTTCCACTACTTCCTTATTCTTGTTCATCACAGCGATCAACAGGCCAGACTCCCCATCCGCAGTCAAACTACCAACCACCCTTCTGCGACTCTGACGACTGTTTGGAAGCTTCAACCTTGATTTTTCTTTTTCGTTGATTTCAACTTTTTCTGTCACTTCACCATCTTCCACCTTTTCAAATCTTTCCAAAATGGCGGCCATCATCTCGACGTTTCCACTCTGCGCTACATAATGGAAAGCATTCCACCCAATGTCGTTCCTGACGAGCACAAACTCCAGTGGATCAGCACATCCCTCCATCAACACCCTCACACACTCCACACTTCCCGCCTCTGAAGCGATATGTAGGGCAGTGTGACCTTCAAGAGTGACCCTCTCCACTTCTACCCCCTCCTCCACCAACACCCTCAACACCTCCACCCTCTCCTCCTGACATGCGAAGTGGATTGCACTCCATCCCGCCTCATTTCTCGACGGCATGTTGATGACGTCAGGGCAGGATCGGACCAGTTTGCGGACCACTGACACGTGACCATTCTGCGAGGCCACGTGGATGGGGGAGGAGCCCTCTTTCTCGAAGGACTCCATCAGGTCACAATGCGGCAGCAGCAGGTCCAGCAACTCCTCGAAGCCACTCTGAGCTGCCATGTACGCTGCCACCACTCCTTCAGCCGTCCTTGCAGCCACAAACGCACCAACGTCCTTTCCAGCGGCTCCCACCCATTCCAAAAGAGACCTCACGACTTGCACTTTGTTGTTTTGACATGCGCAGTGCAACACACCCCATCCTTCATGATCCCTCCCATCCCAATCTGCTCCAGCCTCCAACAACTCCTCCACAACTCTCACGTGACCTTGTTGGCAGGCAAGATACAGAGAAGAGTAACCTTCAGCAGTTGTCTTGCGGTTGACGTCACATGCAGCAGTCATCAGCATCTTCAGCGTCTCCAAGCAACCGTTGCTGGCTGCGAAGTGTAGTGGCGTCCATCCTTCATTGTCGCCAACCTCCACGTCAGCTGACGCTTGCAGCAGCAGCCTCACTATAGCAACGTGACCTTGCGAGCAAGCGCAGTGCAGGGCGTTCCATCCACCAATCAGGTTGCGAGCATTTACATCCACCCCCGCGCTGACCATCACTTCGACCATCTGTATGCGGTTCAACTCGCCTGCTAGAGTGAATGCGCTCAAACCCCTGTCGTCACACACCACACACCCCTCCACCATCCTCCTCCGCTTCTCTCTATCTCCTCCTCCCTCTCCTCCTTCTCCTTCTCTCTCCAAGGCTTCTCTCAAAGACTCAATGTCATCAGACCTCACCACGTCAACCATGTCTCGCGCTAATTCCTTCATGACGTCACCCTCATCATCATCAACCTCATCATTGTAATAATCTTTGTCCTGATCATCATCATCATCACCTTCATCTTTGTGTTCATCATATTCATCATCCTTCCTCACTTCCTCAAGTTTATGATCATTGACTTTTTTACATTTTTCTTTTTCAAAGTCTTTTATTTCGCATGCGTTTATTTCCAAATCATCACCATCTCCACCATCATCATCATCATTCCCACTTCCCATCTTCCTCCCCACATTGATTTCACTAATTTCTGAATTTTTAAAATCAACATTTAAATCCTTTATTGGCAATTCATTGTTCGCCTTACTATTTCTCGTTTTAGTATTTTTGGTCTTGGTGTTTGTGAAACTGGAAGGTTCTTTATTTTTCTGGATCTTGTTGCTTGTCCTGTTGCTTGTCCTGTTGCTTGTCCTGTTGCTTGAACCAACTGCTGGTTTCTTACTCGCCTCTGCTGTCTTTGAACCTTTCCGGCATGAACTTGTTGTGGTAGCTGTAGACGTTTTGTGAGTTGTAGGGTTGTTGGTGCTTTTTGTGTTGTTGTTGGAGACTTTAATGTTGTTGAGGTTTCCTTTAGTGATGTTGTTGGTGGTTCTTTTAGTGTTGTTGTTGGTGGTATTTTTAGTGTTGTTGGGGGTTTTAATAGCAGCTTGTTCGGTGGTTATGGTGGTGGTAGCCCGTTTGGCGGGAGAACGTTCACTCGCCTGGGAGTCCATCACTGACTGCAATGACGCAGTTTAAACTTCAACGAGACTGATGGCTTGATCTCCGCTGATGGTTCGCTCAGTTGCAAGTGTTGTGAGCCGAAAAAGTTGATCTCTTCATTGATGGATTTTTCTTTCGAATGAAAGTCATGTTGAGATGTTTGGAGGCGACTACTTCTATGTACAACTCTGAACTTTCAACTTATAAACCACTAATAGTTTTTAAAGCAACACTACTATTCAATTCCTTTTGGTTTAACTTTTACTTTAATTGATTTAAAAGAACTTATTAAAATTAAATTAAAAGATTAATTAATTCTCATTAATTAGAACACACTCAAGCACAACAAGCCACTGAGAGCTATTTTTAGTTCAATTACCTACCTGAATTAGTATTCAGTCATATGTGAGTGAACCCACGATAAGTGATGGGCTTGGAAAATAATTAATAAAAAGTAAAAGAATTTTAATGAATGAAAGTTTTTCGCTATTTATTTCTTATTCAATCGAAAACAGTTTTTTAAATAAATATATATAAAAAATAATAAAAAAATCAATCAAGAATTCTCAATTTCTTTTTGCTTCTTGAGACACTTTTCATACAGAGCCTCGTTCTGATTGGACAGGCGTCTGTTGAGGCCTACCACGTGAGCACCGTACCAGCCAATCAGCTCGTCAGGATGACCTAGGCCACTTTCCAGAAAGACTTTGGCCACGAACTCCTGAGGTGTGAGCATGAGTTGATTGATTGATTAAACTGCCTTGCAAAGTTCCTTGAAAACAAAAACAATTCTTCTCCTTCTTCCGGTTCCTCCTTCCCTCCATCCCTCACTCCCTCACTCCATCCCTCCTTCCCTCCTCTTCCACCACTCACGGGCATCTGCAGAGGGTTGCAAGGCGATGCGTAGGCTGACAACTTGGAGCAGAGTGACGTCATAAAGTGACCAAAGACTCCGCATAGAGTGTCCAGGCACGCCTCCTCGCATTCTGATCAAGTTAGAGTTTCGTTTTTTGCTTTTGAATTTAGTTAATAAGTCTTTTATCATCACCAAGATTAATATCACTATCAGCATCATCATCATCATCTTCGTCGTCACCATCATCATCATCATGATCATCACCAGTGAATCCAGCATTGATGCAGATGATGGCGATAGACTTTCTGATCAGCTTCCTTATACAACTGGCATGTACTTCTGACACATCTAAAAAAGAAATTTTGTTGTTGTTGTTACTGTTGTTGCTGTTGTTTTTATTGTTGTTGTTGTTGTTGTTGTTGTTGTTGTTGTCGTCACTAGAGTTAAAGGATTGAAAACGGCCTGTTGAGAAGTAACTGGAAGGAAGAAAACATAGAGCATGTGTGGAGCGTTCCTTTTGAAATATCATTGAATTCAAACAAATATAATATTTATTGAATAAGTGATAATAACAATAATAATAACCTTAATAATAATAATAATAATAATAATAATAATAATAATAATAATAATAATAGCATTGAAATAATAACAATAATAATAATATATATATAATAATAATAACAATAATAATAATAATAATAATTATAATAATAATAATAATAATAATAATAATAGCATTGAAATTTAAAACACCAAAATATTAAAAACATGTAAGTTCCACAAAACCTGTCAAGCAGCTGCGAAATGCGATCGATGGAAGAGAGGAAAGACTTGCTGAACTCGACACTCAGTCTTGGAGGCCTTGCCATCTGCTCCCCCTGGTCGCAAGTTGTGGTGTTTGTAAGTGAACAAGATTTTGCAGTTTTTTAGAGGATTTTAGAGTAACAAGAAATTTAAATTCTTATTTTTTAAAAGTATACTCATTAGCAAAATGTATCATGATAATATATATAAAAAGTAATTTTTTCTGCTTTTTATTACCACTCACCATTTTGTTTTTGCCTAGTTCAGAGAGGTGTTGGGAAGCCATGATGGAGTACTTCATGTGCTCAACGTTGTTCAGACTGACTCGATCAAACCGGAAGTGGTCTGGGTGCACTGATCTAAGAACATTTAATTTAATGTTGATAATTTTAAAAAGATTGGATTAAATGTGAAGTTGATTTTTTACAATACAATACAATACAACGACGAGTATTATTAACGTGGCGTAAACCCGGACGGGCTTCAAGACCACAAGTTGATTTTTTAATATATTTTAAAATTGATTTAAAAGAAACAGTAGATAATTTAGAATCATTTTTTAAATTATTATATTAATTATATTATGCAAAAAACATTTCACTTTGGTTCTTCATGCTTGAACTTCTTTAGGGCAGGTGGTTGCAGAGATGCTTCTCTGTTGGGAGCAACTGCATTCACTATTTTTTCAATAAAATCTAAATTTTGGACATCTTTTGTGTCTTTATATTCACCCCAATAAGTCATCTTGAACTTTTAGGTTTTAGTATTTAAATCCAAAATTTTAATGCCTTTAAAACATTTAAAAGTGAATTTAAATAAAAATATTTAAATATATATTTTCATAAATTTTGAAAGCTTTGAAATAAAATATAAATATCTTTAAAAAAAATTTATTCTTAATTTAATTAATGTCCGTGACACATTAATCTGATATATTTCATGCTTGACTGACTTCCAAGCAATTCAAACAGAATCATTCTTTTCCTCATATTCACTCATGTGACTAAACTATTAACTTCCTAATACATACATATCTAGGCATGCAAATCGTCACACAAAAATACAAAGTAGAGTCAATATAAAATGTATATTGACTCATCATTATATTTTTGTTATAAATGTACCATAATTTTTAAACTCTTCCTTATTCTCTTCTCTACAAAGGCCTAAAAGCAAAAGATAATGAAAGTTACTAAGATACAAAATGACAAAAAATGAAAAAGATCCAAATATATTCATCACCAAAAAGGATCTTCAAGAGAAAAGTTCACCACCAGAGCAGGTTGATTGGATTGTACTTTATGACTACGAGGCGACCCGGGATGATGAGTTGAGGCTGAGGAAGGGAGAGAAGTTGAGGTTGATTTCGAAGGATGAAAACATCTCCGGAGACGAGGGGTGGTGGGTCGGTCAGATTGGCGATCATTGTGGTCTCTTCCCGAGCACTTTTGTGATCTCTCAAGTGGGTTATTGTTGCCATAAAGCAAATTGTTAAACACTTTAATTAAATATTTTTCATGTTTTAATATCTTTAATATGAATTCTTTCATCCTTCTTTATTAAGACCACCACACCACATTACCACTACCACACTACACCACTCCATCAGCACCATCCACAACCACCCCACCACCAGACCAAAGCACCACCACAACCACAAAAACCTCTCCAGAAAAACTTAGAAAAGCAAAAAAAGCTCAGCAGCATTTTCCCACAAAACATCGACTCGAGGGAGCTCGAGGTGTTTGAGGTGGTCGGAGTGGGCGGCTTCGGGAGGGTGTGCAGGGGCAGGTGGAGAGGGCAGGAAGTGGCGGTGAAGATGGTGGACAGGCAGGATGTGGAGGAGCTGGAGAGGGAGGCGCGCATGTTCTGCCTCCTCGAACACACAAACATCATCTCTCTCATGGTGAATCTTGCATTCCTTTATCACTCCTTGAGCCTGTCATACAATACAATTCGCCAACTGGCCAGTGGCCACTCATTATCATCATCATCATCATCCATATCATCATCGTCATCATCATCATCATCATCAGGGCATCTGCAAAGAACCCATTAGTCCTTCCATGGTGATGGAGTTTGCTCAAGGAGGTGGTGATGATGATGATGAAGATGATGATGATGGTGATGATGATTAGCATGATGATGATGATGGTGATGATGATGATGATGATGATGATGATGAAGATGAAGATAGTTGGGCTTTAATTCACGCCACATGGAAAAAAAAATTTCGTTTTTATTTTTTTAATACTTTTTAAGATAAGAATGATTGAGATAATTGAATAATAAAAGTAGTATTTAGATAATTAAGATTTGAATAATTAAATAACATAAATAAAATGCATAAAATGAAATAATCTAATCATGACGGCACGCAGGCTCAATCAACACGGTCATTGCAGAGTACCAACTCTCGGCCGACCTTATCATCGACTGGGCTATTCAGGTCATGATGATGATGATGATGATGATTATGATAATGATGATGATGAGGAGGATGAAGAGAAGGAGGAAGAGGAGGATGGTGGTGATGATAATTGCGATAATGATGATGTTGATCATTTTTCTTTTCCTATTTCATAATCATTACGACGTCATCATCATCATCATCATCATCATCAGATCTCCAAAGCCATGACATACCTGCACGAAGAAGCTCCCATACACATCCTGCATCGAGACCTCAAGTCGCATAATAGTAATGATGATGATTTTGATGATGATGATTTTGATGATGATGATTTTGATGATGATGATGATGATGATTTTGGTGATGATGATGATTTTGGTGATGATGGATGAATGGTCATTATGGTTCTTTATTCTTTTTCGAAAATCAATATCACCATCACCTCCTCCACCCCCTTCAGTTCTGCTCTTGCACCCATTCAACCCTTCCACGCCCAACACCCTCAAACTCACTGACTTTGGTCTCTCCAGACAGACCGACAACAACAACAACAATAGCAACAACAACAACAACAGTAACAACGGCTTGGTGCGCGTGAGTAGGATGGTTGGCACATACGCTTGGATGGCACCCGAAGTCATCAAGTTCCTGGTCTTCTCCAAGAAGAGTGACGTGTGGAGGTTCGTGTAGCTTTGTATGTTTGTTTTCAGAGCTTTGTATGTTTGTTTATTTTGTTTGTATGTTTTTTTTGTTTGTTATTAGTTTTTAGTTTGCTTTGCTGTTCAAGGTATATCCACAAAATAAAACTCCCCATTTCTCCACTCACCATGCACCAACAACTGCCAACCACACCCACCCACAGCTTCGGGGTGGTGTTGTGGGAGCTGCTAACCGGAGAGATTCCCTACAAGGATGTTGAAGCCTACGCCATTGCCTTCCAAGTCGCCAACCACAAACTCACCCTCCCCATTCCCACCTCCTGTCCAGCCATCTTTTCTCGCCTCCTCGAGTGTACGTCTTTGTGTGTGTGTGTGTGTGTATGTGTGCGTGTGTGTGTGTGTGTGTGTTTGTGTTTGTGTGTGTGTTTGTGTGTGTGTGTGTGTGTTTGTGTGTGTGTGTGTGTTTGTGTAGGTGTGTAGGTGTATCTTTTATTTTATTATGAAACTACCACAACCACCACCACTCCTTCAACCACCACCACAGCGTGTTGGCAGGTGGAGATGGCAGATCGACCGGGCTTCAGGGAGGTTCTCTCGATCCTCGTCGAGGCGCAGCAGCAGCAACCCTTCGAGAGCGACAGGAGCTCCTTCCATGACATGCAGTCGAAGTGGAAGCCGGAAATCGAAGCGATCTTCCAGGAGCTGAGGACCAAAGATCAGGTGGGTGGATGGGCTTGGTTTGTTGGTGATTGGGTGGATTGGCTTGGTGGTGTGCTACATGGTAGGTGTGGTGAGTGGGTGTTGAAGGTGGTTTGTGGGGGGTGGGTGTAGTGAGTGGGAGGGTGGATGAAGTGGATAGCGTAAGGTATATCAAGAAATGATGAAATTCCACAACATCTTCATCACCATCATCATCATCACCATGGCATCATCATCACCACCACCCTCATCATCATCATCAGGAGTTGCGTGTGAGGGAGGATGAGTTGCAGAGGCTGATACAGCAGCAAAGGCAGCTGGAGCAGGTGCTACTGCAGCGGGAAAAGGAACTGCACATGCGCGAGTACCAACTCTTTGAGCGTGAATTACAAATGAGTTTGCACATCACTTCGCCCCAGAAGCCACAGGTTGGTGGGTGGGTGGGTGTTGGTGGGTGGGTGGGTGTTGGTGGAGGGGGGTGTTGGTCGGATGGGGGTTTGGTTGGTGGGTGGGTGTGTTGGTCGGATGGGGGTTTGGTTGGTGGGTGGATGTGTTGGTCGGAGGGGAGTAAGGTGTGTTGGTGGAGGGGGTAGGTGCGTTGGTGGGAGTCGTTACACACTCGGAAAGCCACCCACTGCGGTCTCACTGCAATCAATCAATCAAATAAATAGGTTTACATTTCTCTTTTCCATAATTTCAAAGCGCTCTGAAATGAGTTTGCCAACACTGCAGGCGAGGAAGGGCAGGTTGAGGACAAGCAGACTGAAACTGCTCAAGCTCAGCAACAAGAGCATCAGCCACACCACGTCGCCCACGTTGGACATCTCAGAACCACAAGGTTTCCGATGTGTGCTTTGACCATGTTATTCACACGCCTTCATTAAACTTCACATTAGGAAACCCCACCAACCCTTCTACCTCCCTCTCCACCCTCTCTTTTCCTCCCCCACTCCCCCCTCCTTCACCTTCCTCCCTTTCAGATTTCTGCCACAAAGTCTCAGTACAGCACCGCTCTCCCGCCTCTCCCGCCTTCACTCTCTCTCCCGACAGCATCCCTCCCTCCTTCTTCTACTCTCCCTTCATCGGTCCATCTCTCTTTACGAGCGCCAACAATTATTCGAGAAGTGCCTCGGACCTGTACTCTAGTGAGTCTGTGTTGGGTGTGGGTAGGAGGGTAGTGGGGGGAGGGTGGTGGGTGGAGGTGGTGGGTGGGGGTTGGTGGGATGGTTAGAGAGTAGATTTTTGCTGATTAGTTAGGGGGAGTTTTTTGGTGGGGGTGGGTGGTTTGTGGTTAGGGGGTTTTTAAGTTGTGAGTAGTTGTTCGTTTGTCGTTGGTTGGTGGTGGGTGTTTATTGGTGGTTTGTGGTTAGTAGTGGTTGGAGGGTGGTTAGAGGTGGTTGGAGGGTGGTTAGTAGTGGTAAGAGGGTGGTTAGTAGTGGTTATTGGTGGCACAGAAGAACTTCAGAAAGTATATCATTTGATTCATTTTGAGTTTCTATAAATTTTCCCATTTTTTTCAACAATTAACCTTTTAATCATTGATTTATTTGGATTAAAATTAAAATTAATTTATTCATAATTGATTATTATTTTTTCGTTCCACTTAAACACGCTAGATTGCGCAAAGGGCAAGACGTGGGGACCAAGTGGGGGGGTCAGGGGCGTGATGGAGGGCAAAGCTTGTGGGGCTGGTGGGTCAAAAAAAAAGATGCGTCCAAGCAGTAAAGGATGGTCTCTTAATCAAAATCCACTTTTGGACGACGGAGCATCCTCCAGTGGGGGTGTGAAGAAGGACAAGAAGGGCGGAAGGAATTTCTTGAAGCCGGTTCTGTCGCTCTTCAAGTCGGTCTTTCCTAGCCACCCACTCAACAACAACAAAGTGTACAATTTAGCTAGCAACAACAACCTCAACAAAATCATGGACAATCTCAACAACAGCAACATCAACAGCAACAAAAACAAAATCAAAAAACATACAAGCTACAAGCCATTTTACATAGACTCTTTACATATCGACGACTACAACTATCAACGTCGCCAAGGTAACAACAACAACAAAATTTCTACAGAAATCGATACGACCACCAAAGCATTGAGCGTCAATGATGACAAACGCATGCATGATGACACGAAGACGACAAACAATGATGTTTCTAAATATGGATATCATCACGAGATTGGCGATGACTACGATGATGACGATGATGATGATGCTGATGACGATATTTTGAGAAATAAGCCCGCCAAAAAGATGGCTTACACCTACCACGGGAGACAAAGCAAGACAGGATGGCCGATGGGGGGCGAGAGGGTGGTGCAGGAGATCACTGTGAGCAAGAGTGGCAAACTCAAGAAGAGTGCTTTGAAGGGAATGGTGGTGGGCGGTGTTGGTGGTGGTGGTGGTAGTGTGGGTTTGGAGGGGAGTGATGGTGGACTGAAGTGGGGCGAGGAAGGGTTTAAGAGGGGGGAGGGGGTAGGTGGGGACGTGAGTTTGAACCCCAATGGTTCAGTGATTGCACGGGAGGGTGAGAGGGGAGGGAGGGATGGCAGCACTTCCAAACAGCATAATAACACGAGCCTCTGCAAAGAGGACGATAGAGACACAAACAACAACATAGAGAATAACACAGTGGGTACATCTAAACGACCCAGTTATCTGAAACTGTTCTCGATCCCCCGGTCATCCCTCAACCACCGTCACCCTTCTCACAACGACCCCCTCACCCTCCCCAGCCAACAAACCCTTCCACTCAAAATTTAGTTTTTCACTTTTTTGTATTGTTTGTTACTCGCACTAACGTATTCTGAGGAATTGGCCAAATCTCCATATATTCCGTATTACTTTAAATTGTATTACGAATTTTTTAAAATTAAGAAAACCTTCAGTGTTACATATAATCAAAATTAACTTTCAAATCAAAAGCCTATATTTTTGAAAACTCTTTTATTCAATCTAGAGAATTATTCCACAAATGTTAACAAGGTGATTTTCAAAGAATTATAACTTGAAACATCTAAAATAAGTAAAGCATAAATGTATATTCGCATTAATCGAATGTATTTTATATTTGAAAACAATAAATCATCAAAAGTTGTTTCTCATGTCAGAAGAATAAATGAAGTTGCAAAGTTGCAGTGAATCCTTAGGAAAGCATCTACCTACTGAGGTTATCAAATTACTACAAGCTACGTTGGTAAAGGTGGAAAGTTTTCGAGTCATTGAATTTCTCGTCATTTGTCAGGGCGGATTCACGCATCCTCAACCAAACAGTCAACCATCCCCTATCCAAAACTGCAACCTTCTGTCCTATCTATCCATCATCAATCCACTCCTGATCCCTCTGTCAGCCATTCCTCAACCATCCATCAACCATTAAACACTAAATCATCCATCCATCCACCATCAACCATTCCTCATCCATGCACAGTAAGCCACTCCATCCATCCACCATCAAGCACTCCACCTCACCCATTCTTCTTGTTCAGGTTGATTTCATCAATGGCCTTTCCAATGTCGCATCCAAGCCTGGTGAGCAGGGCCTCGAGAGAGCCCCCTGAGCCGTCATCATAGAAACCCATGCTCCTCATGTTGACGAGGGCACCAGCCAGGAGGGGGTCGTCGATGCGCAGACGCTCCATGCCCTCTGTGGCTTCGAGGGGCACCTCCTCCTTCGCCGCCCCTTCAGCCGCCTTCTCATCCGCCTTCGCTTCATCCCCGACCACAAACGTCCACTCAGAGTCGACTGGAGTGGCCTCATCAGTGGTGGTGGTTGGTCCCACAGTCACAATGGTGGTCGAGCCATTCGGTGTGGTGATGGTGGCAGTAGCTACACCACCAGCAGCACCACCACTGCTGCTACTACTACTACTGCTGCTGCTGCTGCTGCTATGACTGGCAGATTTGGTGGCAGCAGCAGACTTAGTGGTGGTCTTGGTGGTGGTGGTGTTTCCATCCTTGGTAGTGGTGGTCGAAGTGGAGGAGGTGGCTTGAGGAGGGGTGCAGGTGAAGACGCGGAAGCCACCATTGTTGAAGGTCGCCTCACACTTCTGCCTCTTGCCCTCGTGCTCCACATCCACGTCCACCTTGATGCCTGTCGATGGATGGATGAATGGAAAGAAAGATGGATGGATGGGTGGATGCATGAGTGAATGGATGGATGGATGGATGGTTGGATAAAATAAGAAATATAATTATGAATGGGTGAATAGAGGGATGAATTAGTGCTGAAAGAGCATTCAAGGCAGAACTCCAAAGTGGGACATGCATACCGAGTGGATCCAACATGGCGGCCACCGACTGGCCAATGTTCTTCAGGTACTCTTCCGAGAGATTGAAGTAGCCATTGTTGTTGTTGTTGTTGTTGTTGCTGGTTCCATCTTCAGTGTCACAGCCACTGTAAGCCCATGAAAACCCATTATTGTTGTTGTTGTTATTGTTATTATTGTTGTTGTTGTTGTTATTGTTCTCTCCTTCCGCCTGCATCTCATCATCAGAGCTTGACTCCACCTCTGCATCCTTCTTGCACTTCTTCTCTTTTCCTCCTCCTCCAGTGCCACAACACCCTCCTCCTCCTCCCATCTTGCCCGCCTGCTTGTTCCACCTCTTCCACGCCTTTCTCGCCTCCTTGTTGCATGCTCCATGCGCTCCCCATTGCTGAAACCCTGGTCCAAACACACCAACAAAAGGAGGGGCTACGAATGGTGGGTTGGGAGGGCAAGGTGGGGGTGGTGGAGGAACAAAGGGGGGCATGTGGGGGTGATGGAGGTTGTGAGGGTGGGCTGCGTAATGCGCCTTTTGATGCATTCTCTGATGCATGCTCATGCCAGGATAGTGGAACCAGTGGTTGTTGTTGTTATTGTTGTTGTTGCAGGTGGGATTGTCTCCCTCTTTGTGGTGGTGGGGGACATTCTGCCTGTGACAACCTCTCCTAGGCTTGTCGATCACCCTCATCTCGTGCTCAGAATGCAGGCCAGATGACTTGCACTTCTGGCACAGGTCGTAGTCAACACACACCTTGCACTTGTAGCGAACACCAGCAACCTCGCCTTGACACCCGTCGCATGTCACTCCAGGATGAACCGCACTGGGTTTATCACCTTCAGGCGTTTCAGGAACGGTTTTCTTCGTAGGCACGATGGTGACAAACATCTTGAAAGTGCCCCCTTCAGCAAACTTCATGGCTTGAATCATCTCTTCATCACTCGAAAAAATGATTTCATCATCATCGTTGTCTGTAGTAATTTTTTTATTTATAAAATAAATATTCATTATTCATAATAAATTGATTTTAATTTATTATTTCCGGGTTTAAATTTAAAAAATGGAAAAGTTCTAGAAACTATAAATTTTATAGTATAAAAGCTCCAATAAAACTTATCATTTTAGAAATAAGTTGAAATGAATTAACAATAACTAACCCTTGTAGGACAGCTTGAACTTGGTGGTGGCGAGTTCAGGAAAGACATTCGTAACCTTTCCCACCAAGTAACCAAAGTTACTGGCAGTGTCTTGTTCCAAGCCAATCCTTCTTATTTCATAATCGCCATCTTCTTTCTTCAAATATATCTTCACGGTCAACGACATTTTGAAAAAATTATCAAAGAAGTACAAAGGAAAATTGTCAAGCTTCTGAGAGAATGTTCTGTTTGCTTGAGATCAACTCATTTTATAGTGGCACAATGAAACTGCGCAGATAATGACTGTTCACGTAAGAGATATTTTTATCGACCAATCAGATAATTTTGCAAGTCATTATGACACGCATTTTTGGTACCTTTAATTTAATGAAACTAATGACCCAAACATTTAGTTAATTTTATTTTAAAAATGAAAGTTAGATTAAAAGGAAAAATTTCAAATATTCAAATAAGTTTGCAATTCAAATAAAGTTTCAAATCAGATACAATAAATCAAAACCAATAAAGTGTATAATATAAAACGAAATCTTGTACAACTTTAAAAAAATTAAACTTTGGCACGTCTTTCTTTAGCTCTGCGATTTTGAAACCATATTTTAACTTGGCGATGGGAAAGACCGGTTTCTTTGACAATTCTTTCGCGGTTAGACAGGCTCAAATAGTTCGTCTTGCCGTATTCCTCTTCCAGCTGGACGCGCAGACGAGGTTTGTAAACTTGCCTGTATGACTCGGCAGTTCTTGTGAACACTGAAGGGTGGAAAGTTTAGTATTAGAAAAATGAAAATTTAAATTACATTTTATTTCGATATTAATTTAATGCTACAATCATTTCGATTCTTCAGAAGTTTTCTAAGATTCTACTTGACTGTTACTCAAAGGTTGGCTAGAAAATGTAAAATCAGTATTTAAAAAGTGCTAAAAATTTCCCTTACTGTTTGTTTGACTCTTCATCAATCTCTTCTTTCTTTTTTCGCTCCAAGTCAGTTCATTGTCTCCCTTAAGACTTGAAGCTTGATCCTTTACGGCTCCGTTGTGGCAAGATGGAGGGGGCTTGAGGTGGGTGGAAGGCAGTTCTGGATGCACCAACTTTGCGTCGCTATTTTGAAGAGCTTCGTTGATGATTAAATCGACGCCATTTATGCCACTATCTTCTTCGTCGCAGTTCTCGTCTTCCTGGTTGCACAACTCATCATTATTGTTGGGGTTATTGTTGTTGTCGTTGTTGCTGTTGATGTCGTTAATATTGTTGTATAGGAACTCTTGATAACGTTGTTGTTGCTGTTGTTGCAGTAGTTGCTGTTGCTGTTGTTGAAACCAATGGAAGTAATCGATTTGTTGTTGAGGGTCGAACGCGTTCCTAGATTCCCCTCCTTTGACTCCATCAGTGTTGGTGTTGGTGTTACTAATGTTGTTGTATAAAAACTCGTGATAACGTTGTTGTTGTTGTAGTTGTTGCTCTTGTATCCAGCGAATGTATTCAAAGTGTTGAGGGTTCACATTGAAGGAAGGCTGTTGAGTATCATGTTGTTGTGGAGTTGAAATGTCCTGCGGCATGAAGCCAAGGTTTGACATATAAGGATAGAAACTTCTGTAGAGGTCGTTTTGGGCGGGGTTGTTGAGGGTCCCATCGGTCGAGGAGTGTTCAGATTCTGAGGCTGCTTGGGCGGGAGAAGTGCTGGTGAGATGGGGGTCGGAGGTGCCTCTCGACTCTTCAGAGTCATAACTGCATGAGGACAAGAGACTTGGAGTGGAGATTTGCAGAAGACGGAGTGGTTGCTGGTGGAAAGATGGGGATTGGAGGGTGTTGGTGTCGTCTATGAGCGATCGGAAGGTGCTCAAGGGTTGTGAGTGGAACCCCGAGGTGGAGTGTAAGAAACGATAGTTGGAATCGTTTGGCGGTTCTGTGGAAACGTTGACTGAAAGGAGTTGGTTGTTTGGGAAAGGGTATGGAGTGAATTGTTCAATACAGTTGGTCTTTTGGGGATTTTGTATTAAATCCATTTTAATTCAAGTATTTAAATTGTAAGAACTATGAATATTCCTCTATATTCTTCGATTCAAATTAATAATTAAACTGTACAATTCTAAAATAAAATCGACGTAAAAGGTACATTAAATCTTCTTTACAACTCGCATTGTAAAAATCAAATGTTCCCATTCTTATATACCCCCAAGCCCAAACTATCTCCCATCACCCAATTTGCATATTTCCCTTTAATAAAAATTCCATTTAAAGTTTTTATAACTTTGGCAACGACATCACCAAGGCGTCTGCAGGCGATTGGCTGCGTGCAAGGCGCTATCTCTGATTGAGCGACGAACTCTCGATTCGGTTGCGTAACTTTGTGATCTTGCGGTGGGGGGGGGGGCAGATGTGAGTATTCGTTGCAATAAAACTCCTTTGATGAGTCGCTTCGTCAAATCGATCCGAGCTTTCGAAAGTTTTTTGTCAAATATGAACGTGAGGGGAAGTGCTCTTCTATGCCACCATAAAAGTGCTCCTCATCATTATTCGTCTCACAATATGAGAATACGACACCAAATTGGACTCGTCTTTAAACATTATAACTCTAACTGAATCTATTTAAACGCACAGAACCCATCTCGAAGTTTATTATTCCTTCAAACGCCTCTCCGACACCTCACCATTGCGATGAAGCCTTCTTCAAAGAATCATAAAATTCTAATCAGCTTCTCTAACGTTTTGCAACGTCATGAGTCTAAATGGAGGAATACGGAATCTAAAACGTGAATCTGAGTTATTGAAAGATTTTCTGTTTTATTAAACTATTTATTTAATTTAAATTTTTAGAATTAAAGAGTAAATTAAACGTTTAGCCGGCTAATAAACCTAGACTAATACTTCAACGCTTGATAGATTAACACAGGCTTCAAATTAATTTTCGATAATTCTCCAAATATTTAGATCCGTTAATCATCAGATCGTCTGTTACATTCCCGCAAATTTAAATGCACGATTTAAACGATACGATTACATGTCGATTAAACTAATAAAGAAATAAAGTATTTCTCTCTGTTGAATCAGATGTGATCATTTTATATCTCATCTTTATTCGGTAATCTTGCAAGTTTCTGCACAATGTGTGTCTATGGTTGATTACATTAAGGGGGGATGATGTTAAGATGAGGTGGGATGACGATGAATGGGATGACGATGATAAGAAGAAGGATGATCGTTTGTCGAAACCAAGAATATCAAAAATGATGAGAATTAAGTTGGGGTTTTTGTTTTATTATCAAAAGCGACCATTGAATTTTTCTAATTTGTTAATTTGTTAAATTTAATCGCATTAAAAGTGTTATCACTCGGCCCAAACTAGCGGTCAACACTTTGGCAAGGGTAACTTTGCACCCAACCTTTATCACTCAGCGGGGTGACACATTGAAAGATTTTAAACAATTCTATCTGGCAATTCCGCTAAGTTCTACCTGACGTTTATATTGAAATGTCTTTCTCTTATCGAAGAGTTTAAATTGGTTTTTCTATAAAATAACTAAAAATTGGATTTAAAAGTTGTAACTATGAAACTTTAAGTTCTAGTCAGTAGAAGTTCAGTGTCTTGATAATGACTCGAAAGCTCTTTCGTCAAAGTTAGTTTTCATCTCGTTTAAAAAACATTTGCAATTTAGGATTTATTAATAAATATAAATTATGTATAAGGCACGCTTTCACTGTATATAATATTCCGTATTTTTAGCACTGTGTGATTTTATGTAGTGTTTTTTACGCTTAGGGATTTTTAAGACCTTGAATTTATGATATTTATTCGATAACAAATAATTAAATTGATTTAACAATAGAAACATAAAATTCATAAATATAAACTTTAAACATGAAAAGACAAAGAGTGCAGATGAACATCAAATCATTGAAATAGATTGTTAATTAGTTGGTTAAACCTTTGAGTTCACAAAGTGTGGCATAGACTTGTTGCTTTAAAAACTGTTAAAACTATAACATAGTGGTCCCCATTGGACACGCTTTCATCCATCCTTTTAATCCGTCCTTCCATCCATCCCTCTCATCCACCTTTGATCCTTCTTTCAGGATGTTTGTAGCCGCTTTGAACTGTAAATCATTAATGGGTGGATTGGACAGTTTAAGTTAGATGTATTCTTTCATATATAAAATAATTAATTTAAAAATTATAAATTTTTCCCTAAACTTGATAGTTAATTTAATTTATAGATTAATGTTAGGTAAAGAATATTCATCCATATTTACAAATTGATTCATTTAACCTTTAAAAAAGTGAAAAAGTTGATTATAAAGTTTCAAACTCACCTTAAAAACTTTACAATCTAAATAATTAAATTTTAAAAACTCCATTTAATTGATCAAATGAACGCTTTAAAAAAGAAATAAAAAAATAAATATTTAAATAAACGAAAGCTCATCCTCTCGGCACAGGCTGCTTCTTCTCCTTCGCTCTCCTGTTCTGGAACCACACGTTGATCTGCTGCTTGGAAAGACCAGTCTCTACCATCATCACCTCCCGCCTAGAAGAACTTATGAATTTATCTAGCGCGTAATATTCTTCCAATCGTTCTTTAATCTTTTTGGAATAGGTGTTTCGGTAGACGTTTTCGGTTCTGATGGTTTCTCTTTTCTTCTTTTTAGTTTTTGTCCTCGTTTTATGGTCTTCTTTTGCGGTGAAGTAGAAGACATGTTTGTTGCTTTCTAGAATTGTGAAGTCGTCGTGGTTGGTGGTGGTGGTGTCAGGCTGTATGGCGTGGTGAGTGGGTGTGGATGAGGGGTTGTGGTAATGGAAGTCTAAGGGAGCTTGGTTGTCGTTGAGGGTCGCTGGGAGGAGATCGGTGTTTAAGTATTGAAGAAAAGGGTTTGATGTGTAGTGTTGTTGTGGTTGTTGTTGTTGTTGTTGTTGGGGAAAATGTTGTTGGAAGTCAGTGTATTGCTGATGTGATGGGTGTGTCGATTGTTGTGGATGGAAATGTTGTTGGAAGTGATTTAAATCTTGTGGTTGAAATTCATAAGAAAGTTGTTGTTGTTTTAAAGAATTTTGTTGTTGTTGTGGTTTTTGTAGAGAAGTGTGTTGTATTTGTGATTGCTGTTGTAGATAAGTGTGTTGTTGTTGCTCTTGATAGTGGTAGTCTTCAAGATCGTAGTATCGTTGTGTTAGTAGATGTTTAGAGTAGTGGCAGTTGTTGCGTTTGTGAGGCGATGATGACGATTCTACAATGTTGTTGTTTTGTGGTATGATGATCGACAATTGGTCGTACTGTCGTTGCGGTTGTTGTAAGTGAGGAAGATGGATGTAATGATTTTGTTGTGAGTGTTGATCTAAAAGTTGCTGTTGTTGTTGTAGTTTTTGAGCATATTGTTGTTCAGGAGATAGATGTTGTTGTTGTAATTTTTGGGCGTATTGTTGTTCAGGAGATAGGTGTTGTTGTTGTTGTAGAAAAGCGAAGTCGGTGTTGGAATGGAAAAGAGGTGCGAAAGATGAAGAATGTTCTTGTGATTGGAACTGCAACAAGTCACCCGACGTCTCCAATCGATCCATTTTAAACCCTGCACAAGGCTTGTATAACACAAATTCGAAATTTGAATTTATTCCCAAAATAGTTGTTCTAGTGTGTTGGTTTTGAAAACTCTATAGGGTTTCACAAGGTAGAAAATGAAACAGGATTCCACTCAGGGATTTAAAAGCTCTTATATAGTCGCCACAGTTATCTTTCTTTGCGGGCATCAAAGAAATAGCGTCTTATTGACCAGTGAAAGACCATCTTAACTGATTTTCGTGACAATTCTTCATCAAAGGCCATTAATTCAAGCGATGCAGGCATAGATTCATCAGTGCACCGTGATGCCTTTGATTTTAAGCTGTTAAGCGTAACTACTGCCGTAAGAGGACTTTGAAGTTTTATTGAATTCATTGATTATTTTCTTGATTTCAGCAACGGCACTTTTATTGCGGCTATATTTTATAGATCTTAAGTTAACATCACATTTGTTATAAAGGATAAAATTCGTTTTTCATTGTTTTATAAGCTTCTATTATTAAAAACTTGAAAAATATGTGAATTTTAAATAAATTCATTTAATACAACACTGTTTCAAAACGATTAATTATTTATTTTTTAAACTTAATCGTAGCTTTACTTTTACAAAGACATCCTTTGGAATAATTAAAAGCAACATATGACAGTATTTGAGAAGAAAATAGCTATTAAATGAAAGAAAATCATAAATAAATAAATATAATTTTAAAAAATATGATGAATTAGTTTGAGAAGAGTTGAATCTCTAGGAAATAATGCCTCGGGAAATAACGTTGACCGGTCAGCAGTTCATGGCGCTGACTTTCCTTCTCACAGGTGCCTGCTACCTCCTTGTGTGGGCCTTCCTAGGTCAAAATGCCTTCGACAAAGTCTCCAGCTCTGTCTCGCAGACGAGTAGACTAGAACAGGAACAAAAAGTATGGAAAAATCTGACCTCTTCCTGCAAAATAAAATACCTTATTCAATTTTTTACATTTTAAAATGTATTAATATTATTTTTCAATAATTTCAATTTAAATTTTTGTCACCAGATGTACTTAGAAAGAATCAACTCGTGGCCAGTGCCAGGCAACAGCTCCAAACACCTGCATGTATATGTCCAAGTGAGTTCAGACCATTGGGATTTTAAACACATAAGTTGGAGATTTTAAGACTTGCTTATTTTTATAAAATCAAAATCTATATAACCTAACTTTTAAAATAACCCATTTTTTATTTCCACTCTTCTCACCATCTTACTAACTCAAACCTCGGCAAGATTTCTGACCTTCACTTGAGTGCCATCTGGGACAAGTCGCGCATCTCTGACCTCTCGGAGTTCTGCCACCAAACCCTCAGCATCATCAAGCCCGAAGTTGTCATCGTCACTGGTTCGTCAGGGACGTGTTGGAGCCATGCTTTTGAGTTTATGTTGTGAGCAATATTATTCTGTTGCTTTAATGTGTTTAATTAAAATATTTTTATTTCAAATAGTCCATTCATCCATCCACTTATCTACCCACCTATCTACCCACCAACCCACTTATCTACCCACCAACCCACCCACCCATCCACCAACCCACCCACCCATCCACCAACCCACCCACCCATCCACCAACCCACCCACCATTCCACCAAACCAACACACCCCACCCAACTAATCTACCCACCCACCATTCCACCAAACCAACACACCCCACCCACCATTCCACCAAACCAACACACCCCACCCATCCAACCCACCCCACCCATCCAACCCACCCCACCCATCCAACCCACCCCACCCATCCAACCCACCCCACCCATCCAACCCACCCCACCCATCCAACCCACCCCACCCATCCAACCCACCCTACCCATCCAACCCACCCCACCCATCCAACCCACCCCACCCATCCAACCCACCCCACCCATCCAACCCACCCACCCACCCACCCACCCATCCAACAACACAGGCGACCTGACAGACGCCAAACTGGAGAACTTCGAGGGCTCTCGTCAGAGCCTCGTCGAGTGGCAACAGTACCGGAAGGTGATCCAGCAGTCGGGCGTTCTCAACCACACCGTGTGGCTGGACATCCGAGGAAACCATGGTTGGGTTGAGAGGGGGGGGGGGTGTGTAGAGGATTGGAGATGAAAGGGGGCAGTAGAGAGTGGATGGGGTATGAAAAGAGGGGTGCGTGGGAATGTGGTGGTGGGGGGGGTGTATGTTAGATGAAAGAAGGAAGGGAAATGAAAAAGGGTGTAATTTTGACTTAATAAATGTTATTGTTATATAAGATTATATTGGTAAAAGAAGGGCAGGGTTAATAATAGAAACTGTGGAGGTTGTGGATTGGGAGGGAAGGAAAGGTGGAGGAGATGGAATAAATGAAATGATGAGGGTTCAAACTTCAACTCGTTCCTTGACAGACGCCTTCGACGTCCCCTCGTTGGAGAGTTCTGAGAACTTCTACAAGTGAGTCAGCCAGCATCACCAAGAAATCATCCTAAAGTTTAATCTCTTCCCTCTCACCCTATCCCTACCCCCCCTAACCCTATCTCCTCCCTAACCCATCCCTCCCCCTAACCCCCCCTCAATAGGTCATACTCCATCAGGGGTGAAGGAGGTCAACTCTCGTATCATTATCAGCACCGCACAGACGATGGTGACGTCGTATCCTTCGTTGCCATGGACGCGTGTTTGGACCCTGGCCCGAAGAGACCTTTCAATTTCTTCGGGACGCTGGCTGAGGTGCCTTGACGTCTCCCACCCAACCACCACCATCACTACCTTCCACCCAAACACCACATCACTACCTTCCACCCAATCACCACCATCACTACCTTCCACCTCACCACCACCATCACTACCTTCCACCTCACCACCATCACTACCTTCCACCTCACCACCACCATCACTACCTTCCACCTCACCACCACCATCACTACCTTCCACCTCACCACCACCATCACTACCTTCCATCTCACCACCACCATCACTACCTTCCACTTCACCACCACCATCACTACCTTCCACCTCACCACCACCATCACTACCTTCCACCCAACCACCACCATCACCATTTCCCATACCACCCCCACTCACCCACCCCACTCACCCACCCCCACTCATCCATCCCCACTCATCCACCCCCACTCATCCACCCCACTCATCCACCCCACTCATCCATCACCACTCATCCAACCCCACTCATCGACTCCCGCTCATCCAACCCCACTCATCCACCCCCACTCATCCACCCCCACTCATCCACTCCCACTCATCCACTCCCACTCATCCACCCCAACTCATCCACCCCCACTCATCCACCCCCACTCATCCACCCCCACTCATCCATCCCCACTCATCCAACCCCACTCATCCACCCCCACTCATCCACCCCCACTCATCCACCCCCACTCATCCAACCCCACTCATCCAACCCCACTCATCCAACCCCACTCATCCAACCCCACACATCCACCCCCACTCATCCACCCCCACTCATCCACCCCCACTCATCCACCCCCACTCATCCACTTCCACTCATCCACCCCCACTCATCCACCCCCACTCATCCACCCCCACTCATCCAACCCCACTCATCCAACCCCACTCATCCACCCCCCACTCATCCACCCCCACTTATTCACCCCCACTCATCCACCCCCACTCATCCACCCCCACTCATCCAACCCCACTCATCCAACCCCACTCATCCAACCCCACTCATCCACCCCCACTCTCCACCCCCACTCATCCACCCCCACTCATCCACCCCCACTCATCCAACCCCACTCATCCACCCCACTCATCCAACCCCACTCATCCAACCCCACTCATCCACCCCCACTCATCCAACCCCACTCATCCACTCCCACTCATCCACTTCCACTCATCCACCCCCACTCATCCACCCCCACTCATCCACCCCCACTCATCCACTCCCACTCATCCACTCCCACTCATCCACTCCCACTCATCCACTTCCACTCATCCACCCCCACTCATCCACCCCCACTCATCCACCCCCACTCATCCACCCCACTCATCCAACCCCACTCATCCACCCCCACTCATCCACCCCCACTCATCCAACCCCACTCATCCACTCCCACTCATCCACTTCCACTCATCCACCCCCACTCATCCACCCCCACTCATCCACCCCCACTCATCCACCCCCACTCATCCAACCCCACTCATCCAACCCCACTCATCCACCCCCACTCATCCACCCCCACTCATCCACCCCCACTCATCCAACCCCACTCATCCACCCCCACTCATCCACCCCCACTCATCCAACCCCACTCATCCACCCCCACTCATCCACCCCTACTCATCCAACCCCACTCATCCACCCCCACTCATCCACCGCCACTCATCCACTTCCACTCATCCACCCCCACTCATCCACCCCCACTCATCCACCCCCACTCATCCAACCCCACTCATCCACCCCCATTCATCCACCCCACTCATCCACCCCCACTCATCCACCCCCACTCATCCAACCCCACTCATCCACCCCCACTCATCCACCCCCACTCATTCACCCCCACTCATCCACTTCCACTCATCCACCCCCACTCATCCACCCCCACTCATCCACCCCCACTCATCCACCCCCACTCATCCAACCCCACTCATCCAACCCCACTCATCCACCCCCACTCATCCAACCCCACTCATAAAACCCCACTCATCCACCCCCACACATCCACTCCCACTCATCCACTCCCACTCATCCACTTCCACTCATCCACCCCCACTCATCCACCCCCACTCATCCACCCCCACTCATCCAACCCCACTCATCCACTCCCACTCATCCACTCCCACTCATCCACTTCCACTCATCCACCCCCACTCATCCACCCCCACTCATTCAACCCCACTCATCCACCCCCACTCATCCAACCCCACTCATCCACCCCCACTCATCCACCCCCACTCATCCACCCCCACTCATCCACTCCCACTCATCCAACCCCACTCAGCCACCCCCACTCATCCACCCCCACTCATCCACCCCCACTCATCCACCCCCACTCATCCATCCCCACTCATCCAACCCCACTCATCCACCCCCACTCATCCACCCCCACTCATCCACCCCCACTCATCCAACCCCACTCATCCAACCCCACTCATCCAACCCCACTCATCCAACCCCACACATCCACCCCCACTCATCCACCCCCACTCATCCACCCCCACTCATCCACCCCCACTCATCCACTTCCACTCATCCACCCCCACTCATCCACCCCCACTCATCCACCCCCACTCATCCAACCCCACTCATCCAACCCCACTCATCCACCCCCCACTCATCCACCCCCACTTATTCACCCCCACTCATCCACCCCCACTCATCCACCCCCACTCATCCAACCCCACTCATCCAACCCCACTCATCCAACCCCACTCATCCACCCCCACTCTCCACCCCCACTCATCCACCCCCACTCATCCACCCCCACTCATCCAACCCCACTCATCCACCCCACTCATCCAACCCCACTCATCCAACCCCACTCATCCACCCCCACTCATCCAACCCCACTCATCCACTCCCACTCATCCACTTCCACTCATCCACCCCCACTCATCCACCCCCACTCATCCACCCCCACTCATCCACTCCCACTCATCCACTCCCACTCATCCACTCCCACTCATCCACTTCCACTCATCCACCCCCACTCATCCACCCCCACTCATCCACCCCCACTCATCCACCCCACTCATCCAACCCCACTCATCCACCCCCACTCATCCACCCCCACTCATCCAACCCCACTCATCCACTCCCACTCATCCACTTCCACTCATCCACCCCCACTCATCCACCCCCACTCATCCACCCCCACTCATCCACCCCCACTCATCCAACCCCACTCATCCAACCCCACTCATCCACCCCCACTCATCCACCCCCACTCATCCACCCCACTCATCCAACCCCACTCATCCACCCCCACTCATCCACCCCCACTCATCCAACCCCACTCATCCACCCC
>OX030956.1:11623393-11643393 GCA_943735955.1 Piscicola geometra
AAATTAAACTAATACTATCATCACCACTCTGTTACCACTACCACAACTTACCACACCACAACTACTATTATCACCACTCTGTTAGCACAATTTCTAAAACTACAATCATCACCACAACTACCACACAGGACGACGGTGGCTGGACGTCGTTGATCTGGGCGACTGAACACAACAACACAGCGTGCGTCAGCTTCCTGTTGTCGAAGGGAGCCGATCCCAACTGCAGGGATAACGTCAGTGCCTCATGATTATGATTCCAAATACTAATTAGCATATTCATGAATCGTTATAATAATTATAATTAGTAATATTTTAGATATATTATTATACTGGCAGTTTTTATTTAAGTTATTAGTGGTATTTAATTATTATTATTATTATTTGGATAGATTACTAAATTGCCACCACTACATCTCATCATCACTACAACTCACCACACACACACACACACACACACACACACACACACACACACACACACACACACACACACACACACACACACACACACACACACACACACACACACACACACACACACAGGAGATGAACACGTGCCTGCATTGGTCCTCGTACACGGGGAGCAAACAGATCAGCCTGCTGCTGCTGCAGCATGGATGTCTTCTGGATGCCCTCAACCACCACGGAGACACCGCCCTGTGAGTCTGGGTGTGTGTGTGTGCGTGTGTGTTTGTGTGTGTGTGTGTGGGTGTGTGTTTGTGTGTGTGTGTGTGTGTGTGTAGTACACTGATGTGTGTGTGTACACTTATGTGTGTGTTCTAGTACACATGTTTGTGCACGTGCGAATAAAAACACATGTAGATACACACATATACACAGAATATGCACAATCATTACACACGCGCACATACACACACATACACACACACATACACAGACACATAGCTGCAAGACAAGACCACTACGAGTGTTTAACGTGAGTGTAATTAGACTTTAACGGATCTTTCCACATAATTTCGAAAGCTCTTAAAAAGTTAATTTTTTAGCTTTGATAAATTGTATATTCATAATATTACATAATTAAATATGATTCATTGTATTTTATAATTAAATATTCATTGTATTCACTATTTAAATATTCATTATATTCAATAATTAAATATTATATTCAATAATTAAATATTATATTCAATAATTAAATATTATATTCAATAATTAAATATTATATTCAATAATTAAATATTATATTCAATAATTAAATATTATATTCAATAATTAAATATTATATTCAATAATTAAATATTATATTCAATAATTAAATATTATATTCAATAATTAAATATTATATTCAATAATTAAATATTATATTCAATAATTAAATATTATATTCAATAATTAAATATTATATTCAATAATTAAATATTATATTCAATAATTAAATATTATATTCAATAATTAAATATTATATTCAATAATTAAATATTATATTCAATAATTAAATATTATATTCAATAATTAAATATTATATTCAATAATTAAATATTATATTCAATAATTAAATATTATATTCAATAATTAAATATTATATTCAATAATTAAATATTATATTCAATAATTAAATATTATATTCAATAATTAAATATTATATTCAATAATTAAATATTATATTCAATAATTAAATATTATATTCAATAATTAAATAATATATTCAATAATTAAATATTATATTCTATAATTAAATATTATATTCAATAATTAAATATTATATTCAATAATTAAATATTATATTCAATAATTAAATATTATATTCAATAATTAAATATTCACATATTTCATTATTAAATTGTTATTTATTTAAACATCTCTAGCAGCCTCGCCACACCCACCACAGCTTCTTGCTGCTCAGGGGTCCCGACTACCGCATCAAGAACAACCTTGGCTTGACCGCCATGGAGGTGGGTGGGTGGGTGGATGATGGGTGAAGGATGGATGGGTGGGTGGGTGGATCATTGGATGAGGGGGTGGTGGATGGGTGGGCCAGTGGGTGGATTGACGGATGGATATATGGTGGATGGATGGATGGGTGTTAAGGGGTCAATGAATATACTATATTAGAATTCCACTACTACCACCCCACCACGACGACAGTGTTGTCCAACTGAGAAGTGCCGATCCTTCCTCCACCTCCGCACCCTGTCACTCTTCAAGCTGCCCAGGATGGAGAGGGATGTCTGCAGGTCCGTCAGTCCACTCCCCCCTCTCAGTGGCACCCTCCCCCCCCATCTTCATCTTACCTTTTCAGTGCTCCTTATCTCCATCTAACCCTAACCCTAACCCTAACCCTAACCTAACCCTAACCCTAACCCTAACCCTAACCCACTTACCTACCCATCATCATCTTAACACCCACCCACCCACCATCTCACCACTACTATCATCATAATCATCATAATCTTACCACCCACCCACCACCATTTCACCACTACTATCATCATCATCATCATCATCATCATCATAATCTTACCACCCACCCACCCACCATTTCACCACTACTATCATCATCATCATCATCATCATCATCATCTTAACACCCACCCACCCACCATTTCACCACTACTATCATCATCATCATCATCATCATCTTACCACCCACCCACCCACCATCTCGCCACATCATCATCATCATCATCTAGCCACACTACACACCAAGTTACCAATCTCACTCACTCTCCCCCTCCCTCCCCCTTCCTTCCCCCCCCCCCCCCCCCCCCAACCCACCTCACCCACCCCAGGGACATTTCAAAGGGGCGCGAACAGAAGCAAATAACCGTGGTCAACGCTGTGGACGACGTGACGAAGGTCGAGCCAGCCTTCGTGTACGTGCTCTCCAACGTCGAGGACATCCCCATCACCATCAACCGCACCGTCACCAACTTGATGGTTGGGGGGTGGAAGGGGGGGTTGTTCAGGTGTGGCTGGGTTGAGGGGTGGTCGAAGAGGGGGTTGTGGTTGTTTGAGGGGTGGTTGAAGGGGGGGGGAAGGGGGTTGTGGCTGTTTGAGGGGTGGTTGGGGGTGGGGGCTATGGCTGGGTTTGGGGGATAAGTGAGTGGGTTGGTTGGAAGGTTTTTAGTTACTACTACTACTAATAGGAGAATACTACTACTACTACTACCACTACTACCACTACTACTACTACTACTACTACTACTACTACTACTACTACTACTACTACTACTACTACTACTACTACTACTACTACTACTACTACTACTACTACTACTGCTACAGAAGTGTCAGTGTGACAACAACTGCGACTCCAACAGCCGTTGCTTGTGTGTTCGCAACAGCGTCAAGTGTTGGTATGATGAGGTTTGTGCTTGTTGTTGTCGTTGTTGTTATTGTTATTGTAGAAGCACAGCAACTGAAACAACAAAAAGCGCAAAAACAACGACGACAACAGGACGGCCGACTGGCTGGCGACTTCAACTACGCCAAGACGCCGATTCTCTACGAGTGCAACGTCATGTGCAGCTGCGACATGAACTGCCCAAACAGGGTCGTCCAGTTGGGAACCATGTCAGTCTTGCGGGGGGGGGGGGAGGGAGGGGGGTTGTGTGGTGGTGTATGGGGATGGGAGGAGAGGGGAGGGATGGTGGCTAGTGGGAAGGAAGGGGAGGGATTTTTGGGATGGTTTGAGAGACAGAGGGGGTTGTGGATTGCTGGGGGTGGTTTTGGTGGTGGAGTAGATGTGTTTTTATCGATTTTTTTATGGGGTTCATTATCCCTTTGTTCATCACACATTTATATTGCTCAACTACTACTTCCACCACCACTATTATCACCACCACCACTACCATCATCCCCTATTCACAACCACCCCATCACCACCCACTACCACCACCACCATCACCATCCACTACCATCACTACTACCACCACTACTACCACCACCAACCACTATTACCATCACCACCACTACCCCCATCACCACCCACTTCTACTACCACCATTACCACCCACTATCATCACTACTACCATCACCACCACTACCCCCATCACCCCTCTATCACCACCCACTACTTGTACCACTACCACCACCACTACCACCCACTACCCCCACCACCACTATTACCCCCATCACTCCCCTATCACCACCCACTACTTGTACCACTACCACCACCACTACCACTACTACCACCACCACCACTACCACTACTACTACCACGACCACCACCCAGACACAGTCTGCAGGTGATGAAGACGCTTGACAGAGGCTGGGGCTGCATCACACTCAAGGACATCAAGAAGGGAACCTTTGTGTCTGAGTTCGTGGGGGATCATCATCATCATCGTTATCATCATTATAATGGCTATCATCATCATCGTTATCATCATCATTATCATCATGACTATCATCATCATCATGGCTATCATCATCATCATCATTATCATCCTCGATATTATTATCATCATCATCATCACCATCATCATCTCCATCATCATCTCCATCATCATCATCATGACCAGGTATGTAGGCGAGTTGATAACTGACGAGGAAGCCAACAGAAGAGATAATGATACGTACCTCTTTGATCTGGATATGCTTGTTGGTGGTGCTGATGATGATGATATTGCTGGTGGTGCTGATGTTGTTGTTGGTATTGATGATGATGATAAAATGGATGGTGCTGGTGATAATGTCAAGTGATAAAAAAAACGCACTCTCCGAAATAACAACAACTCAAAAAAAATCAATAACCCACACCACAACAACAACAACAACTACAACAACATCCACCACAACCACAACAACAACTACAACATCCCACAACAACAACAACCACCACCACAACAACAACAACCACAGGACGGCGACAAGTACTGCATCGACGCAGCCCGTTATGGCAACGTCAGTCGCTTCTTCAACCACCTCTGTGAACCCAACCTCGTGCCCGTCAAGGTGCTGATGATGATGATGACGATCCTGATGATGATGATCATGATCCTGATGAGGATGATGATGATGATACCGATGATAATAAACATATGTATTTTGTAAATCATCATTATCGTCGTCTCAGTTAACTTCACTACTGCCACCACCATCGTCATCATCTTCACCACTACCATCATCACCACCATCATTATCACTACCATCATCATCATCACCACTACCATCATCACCGCCACAATCATCATCATCAGGTGTTTGTAGACCATCAGGACTTGCGATTCCCCAGAATTTGTCTGTTCGCCTCGCAAGACATCAAGGCCCGAGACGAGCTTGGGTGGGTGGTGGTGGGGGTGGCTGAAGGTGGTGGTGGCTGAAGGTGGTGGTTTTGTGGTGTGGTTGGTGTTGTTGGGTTGGGTGGTGTTGTTGGGGTGGGTGGTGTTGTGGTGGGGCTGGAGGTGGTGGTTTTGTGGTGTGGGTGGTGTTGTTGGTTTGGGTGGTGTTGTTGGGGTGGGTGGTGTTGTGGTGGGGCTGGAGGTGGTGGTTTTTTGGTGTGGGTGGTGTTGTTGGGGTGGCTGGAGATGGTGGTTTTGTGGTGTGGGTGGTGTTGTTGGGTTGAGTGGTGTTGTGGGTGGGGTGTTAGTGGTGGTATGGGTGGGTGGTATTGTTGGGTGGTGTTGTGGGGGTGTCGGAGTGGTGTTGTGGTAGTGTTGAAGGATTTTTTGAATACTTTCTTCTAGTTCACCACCACTACTACCATCCCCACCACCAATACTACTACCACAACCACCACCACCACAACCACCATCACAACCACCACCACAACTACCACCACTACCACAAACGCCACCACCACAACAACCACCACCACAACTACCACCACTACCACAACGACCACCACCACAACTACGATCACCACAACAACAACCACCACCACTACTACCATTCCCACTACCACTACCACCACCACAACAACGATCACCACCACAACAACCACCACCACAACAACCACCACCACAACAACGATCACCACCACAACAACCACCACCATTACTAACATCCCCACCACCACTACCACAACCACCACAACCACTACGACAGCTTCGACTACGGCTACAAGTACTGGTCGATAAAGTGGAAGGAGTTCACGTGCTGTTGCGGCTCCGAGAAGTGCAAGTACAGCAAAGACTCTGTCGTGCAGACCATCCACGAGTATGAGAACGCTGCTGCTGCTGCTGATGATGATGATGAGGAGGAGGAGGAGGAGGTTGGCCGAGTTGCTGTTTACCGGGATGGTGGCAGTGTTGATGATGATGCCGATGCATCGATGGATGATGTGGTGTACATAAAATGAGTGTTTTTGGATGCTTGGTTGTATCGCTAAGTGTTTGTGTCGATGTTTTTGTTGCAGTGTATGAAACTGCCTAAGTATGAAACTGTGGTTTCTTAATTTTAGTTTCTTACTGTTTAACCTCGCAAGCGTGAAATACTTTTTGTTAAATCTTTTACACTTTAAACGCTGATGTCTCCGGAAAATAAATTAAAAATAAAAGTGATTTCAAGATATTTTGTATTTTAATATAAAAAATAATACAACTATTAAAGTGTTTTTTCAATGCGTTCTTATACAAAATACACGTTAATAATTAAATTATTAAAGTGCTCGGGAGAAACTATTTGAAGTGAATTCACTCACAAATTCAAATAGTTTAATAAAAGTTCTTTAAAAATTATTCATTTCGTTATTATAAAACCAAAGTAGCTTTCTCAAATAAAATCTCACAAGTTCAACACCTTCCACACCTTCCATCATTTCGCGCCACCACTGGACGAAACTACCATGCCGCCATTTTGTTACCTCCTGGGGTTGTCTGCCTGTCTGTCTGGGTGCGCCTCGGTGAACGCTTGCAGCTTCGAGCACTCGTCTGCTATCCTCTGAATGGTCGGAAACTGGGTCAGACTGATCCCGTTTCTGAATTCATTTTGTTTTGGATTGATTTTTTCTTTGGTCTTTTAGGGCGTTTGTGCAGCATTTTAAAGAAGGAGTCTTATTTCAAGCTTCGTGCCTCACACTGACAGACCATCTATTCAACCATCAAGCTCAGCCAAGCCCATTACCCTCTTTCACCCACCATATCACACTACCCATCCTCCTCCCCACCCCCACCACTCCATAACCTTATCCCCATCAGCCACCCCACCACCCTCTTCACCTCTCAGCTGACAGGAGGGAGGGGATGAGTGTGACGTCAGCAAGACTCACCTCATCTCCCACGCAGAACCTTCCCGCCGTTCCAGACACCACGTGTTCGAAGGCTAGCGCAAGAATAGGGATGTGCGTATATTATTTTAATTAGTTATTTATTTATGACATTTTAAATGGTAACCAATTGTTAGGCGTTTGAAGGTTAGAAAAACCAATGAACAAAGGTATTAGAAGCTGTTATTACCTTCATCTATATCGTTTCTACTACTACTACTACTACTACTACTACTACTACTACTACTACTACTACTACTACTACTACTACTACTTCTACTACTACTACTACTAGTATCAACACCACCTTGGAGGCCTTTAGTTATCCAGTGTTGAGCCCAAGGTGTCCGTTCCTCCTTCACTCCACAAACCTGCACATTATATTGGTCCTAATTTATTATTTTAATAATTTTAAGCAATATGATTTATTTAGTAATTGATAAATATTATTTAATTAAAAATTGTTAATCATTATCTAATTAATAAAGTTATTTTAATTATTAACATATTTCTCAAACACCTACAAATCAATAAACTAGTTCAATTATAACGAAGATTATATCCTGCGACAATATTGTCGCAGGATAGCGTAACCGCGCGGTTGGTGTTATCCTGCGTCCAGATTTTATAATCTAGTAATATAGTGAATTTGTAATTTAAAGTTATGAATTAATTGGGAATAAATTCATAATTATATTTTTATGTATTTCTTTCAAAACTTAAATAGATTCACCGTTAAATTCTACGTGATTTTCATTAGGTACAGTGAATGTAAGTGTTATCATTCTTTTTAAGAGCAAATCTGCAACAGCTTCTGTGGCTTAGCGCTTGCACCTTAGACTACGGATCGCTACGCTCTGGTTTCAATTCCCGGTATAAATATTTTGTCAAACAAATATTTTTTAAAGGATTTAATTCATGTTTTAAAGTATTTAATTCATGTTTAAAAGGATTTAATTCATGTTTTAAAGGATTTAATTCATGTTTTAAAAAAAGTGTAACTCGTTTTTTAAAATTATTTATTTATTAATTATATTTATAATGAGTAAAATAACAAAAAATTAGATGATTAAAATATAAATAAAAGATAAATTCAATTATTAGAGTAATTTTTGATAATTTAATTATTATAAATATTTTATTTATTTAGTGTTAGGTTAAGGTTAAGTTTAGTTTACGAAAATTCAATGATTATTAAGATTCATAAAAAAATATTTAACAAATACTAAATTTATTCTTTTTATTTTACGAAAATTCACTAAATATTAATAAATAAGAAAAAAAGATTGTTAAAAGTATCTCGCTAAAATCTGGACGCAGGATAACACCAACCGCGCGGCTACGCTATCCTGCGACAATATTGTCGCAGGATAACACCAAGCCAATTATAACAATCAACAACTTAAGGTAAATGCCACAGATTAAAGTGTCTCAAGTGAAAACGGGAAATGTTAATTATCTCAAGTATGCGCGAAAGAATGGCAACCTCTTCAAGATGGTTGACGGTCGAAAGGTTGATGAGGGGTTGAGTGCCTGAGTTGATGATCTCTGCCAGTTCTCTAGCCTTCGGGGCGGTTGGATGAATGGATGGATGGTTGGATAGATGGATGGTTGGATGGTTTGATAGATGGATTGTTGGATGAATGGATGGTTGGATAGATGGATGGTTGGATGGATGGATTGTTGGATGAATGGATGGTTGGATAGATGGATGGTTGTTTAGATGGATGGTTGTTTAGATGGATGGTTGGATGGATGGTTGGTTGGATAGATAGATGGTTGGATAGATGGATTTTTTTAAATTGTTTTTGTATGAATGAATGATGGTGAATGGTGTTTGGATAGATTGGTGGTATTGATTAACGGTGGAATTAATTGAATCATTATAGACAAATTAAATGGTTAATTAATTTTTTAATCATCATTATCATGCCCACCTTGCACCTCAGCACAGGGTCTTTAGGCAGAATGGGGTTGTCTGGGTGGGTTTCTTCCAAATACTCTATGATTGGCAGCTAGAGGTGATGATGATGATGGTGATGATGATGATGAAGATGATGAAGGTGAATACGATGATGAAAAAGAAGATTATGATAATGATAAGCTCAAAATATAAAAAAATGTTTTTTGAAAATACTTAAAAACGACACAATATTATCATCTCCAATGTGTTTCCCCCGTACCAATACCAGCAGCCGCACTAACGGACTGGGTGAAGGTTTGTGAGCCGACCACAAGGGTGGGTACTTGGGAGAGCTTGTTGAGGGCCTTGTAGGAGTCACTGAACTGTGGATGCAAAAGGCTGGACGATTAGATTAGGATATTTAGAATGTATTTGTTTTAATGATTGTGAAAAACATTTAATGGATAAGACACTTAATGAATGAAATTAAACATTTAAGTCTTCAATAATAATAATACTGTTATTATTATCAAGTTGAATAACTTTTAAAGGTTTTTTCTCTCACCTGTTCTCCTCCACTCTTCACCAAGCTCACATAGTGGCATTCATAATCGATTTTCTTGTGAGCCAGCACTGATGGGATGATAATGGTATTTATGGATTTTAACTTGATCAGTTTTTTAAAATTAATAATAATGAATAATAATAATATTGACGACGAGAATGTTTCAGAGTTGAAAAATGATACATCTTGATAGTTAAGAAATAATTTGAATTAATTTTTGAGAAGAATTTTCATAAATCATTAAACTTTAATGATTAAAGCTTTTCTCAACCTATTCTGACTCTCCAAGAGGCTGAACTACGGTAGTATGTGTACAACAGTGGCTGTTGAAAATCGAAATGGTTAATATAAAATTTTTAAAATTTATTCTATTTTAATTAATCTGCACAAGGTTTAAGCCTAAGTGAAAGATTTAGTTAACGAAAAAGCTTTACCAAACGCATCTTTAGTTACCTTGGTCATGGTGCTGAGTTTAGTATTTGAAAGTCAATAATTTTCTAATTGAAAATTTTTAATTAATCAACCGTTAAACCGCATACTATATCATTAAATGTGATTGTATTTATATCTCTATCACCCTACGTACAAATTCTTAAGTAGAGTTCAAAGTTCATCACAGCATTTGACCTTTGTGATTTACTTTGAGCTAGAGATTCGCAACAGGAATTTGAAAAAGTACAATTAATTTGTTTTAAATTACTTAACTCTCAGAAGAGCATCACTGCTACTACCCTTTGAAGACATATCTGTTAACAAATTTAACAAATTTATTTACGAGCGCTCTTGAATTTGAAAAAATAGCGCTATAGAAATTTATTTGATTGATACCCTTACAACCCAAATAATGCAAATTCTAAAAGCACCACTGAAACCATGTGGCCGCATCCACTAGACTAACATTTCATAAATCATTAAAAAATCAAGCAGTCTCAGCCATAAAGTTTCAAATAAATAAACTCGATAAAGACTTGCGATTTCATTTGCAGAGTGGTAGCACTTCAAGGGCAAACGTCCAAGAAACACGATGAGGATTTATTGAAAGAACAAACTACCAGCGCATGGTGCTTCCCAGTGCGAGCCCAGTGACATTTAATTCAACGATAATTACTTGCACACACATGACACGCCTTCATCTCTTCGCATTGGTACCCTATTGAACATTGAATTCCATCTCATAAAAACGACTTTTCCATAGCTTGTACAATTAATTTATAAATAGGTTTATTGGGTCAGCCCATCACTAAACAGCATGACGTCACGTAAGAGTCATAATCTATTAGTTCTATGCATGGCATCTATGCGATAAGGGACGACACCCAGCAAGACTGCAAGCGTACGAATGGTATGTACAAATTGGAAGCAATTAGTGATTTAATTAGTGCCTTAATTGGCCAGACGAGTGGTTAATTAGTTGAATTAAATTTCTAACGGGCATTTAAGGTGGTAAGAAAATTGATTTTAATTTAAATGACTGCGTCGGAAGCAAAAAGAATGGAAAGTTGATATTTGGAAGTGACACAAGGTGAGTGGTGCTGTGGTATAAACACTACGACAACTAAAGCAAGGTCCATAAAACGAATAATTTTGAGATCGAATCGTTTTAAGATTATTTTTAAATGCTTTTAAAACTAATAATGCGTGAAAATGTAGTAAAGTTTGGAGTGAAAAGTTTAGAAACGCCTCGATAACTAACGTAAGAAGCAACCCCACAGGACATGCATAATGGCAACCCTCCCCCCTCCCCTCTTCTCCCCTTCAAGAAATGTTTTGGAATATATTAATTTTCAATAAATGAGAAATGTTTGAAATAGGTAGTTATCTCCTCACGGTTAAATAACATCTCACTTCTCCTTGTTAGTCATATCGTCGAGAGACAAACGGGATAAAACAAAGGTTTAAAAAGAATAAAACGATAGGAAATGTTGAAGGATGAAGTGGATTTTAATGGATGGAAAAGCATCCTACTACAGATTCAATGGGTGCTTTGGTATGCAAGCAGGGATGCGTGAGTGAGTTATGCTGCTGTGGACTGGATAGCGTGCTACACCTATGCCTACCTGCTACCTTTCAAGCAACTTACTTTCGCTTTAAAAGATCCTTTTAAATTGTAATAATAAACAAAAAATTAAAATTAAAAAATATATAAATGTAACAAACTATTTTTAAAGTCCTTAATAATTGGATAAAGCATTTTAGCGCGAAGGAAGGATGGAGCGGGTTGTGCGATGACGATGCAACTTGAATACGGAAACAACGGCTATTCAGACCTCCAACGACTTCAGTGAAATACTAAACCGATTCAACGCTTAAATAACCAAAACTAAATGATTATGCGGCACAAAATCTCGATTAAAAAGAAACAAAATCGATCAAGTCGATCAAACCAATCGATCATAAGCAACTGAATAACTGATGACTTAACAACAGCAACCACAAAAACCACAACGGCAACAACAGCAACGAGTGTGACCACGATCTTGACTAAGGGGGTGGAATGTTGCCAAAGTAGGATGCAAAAGTGTCTCAACAAATCGAATGCAAACAAAATAAAGAAAATAAAAGCCTTGTTTTTCATGACTTGACCAATAAATTAAAACGATGAATATTCAGTGATAAAAGCTTCATCTCAAGTTCATTATTATGCATGAGTATCTTTTTCCACTACAGCCTCCCTAATTCCTTTAGCGCTCAACTTTTCATGATTAAATAAGGAGTGGTTGGAAGGTGACTAGTGAGATGCTGGAAGATTTCAAAATTTCAAAATGGTGGACAATATTCCGACTGGAATGATGGAAAACCATGGTTGTTGCTTGGATGGCTAGACGAGCAAATGAATAAGTATTGGATGAATGAATAATTGATTAATTAATGCTAGCTAATTAGATAATTAAGCACGTCAATTAGTCGACCGATTGAGGATTAGTTTTGGGTGTTGATCGACTCGAAGTACTTGTAGGTGGGATTCTCGTAGCCGTTCACCTGGTGCATGCAAAAGATTTGTATCAATTAATTGTTTCGTCTTTGAAACACACATACAAACACACACATGCTCGCACGCACGCACACACACACACACACATACACACACACACACACACATACACACACACATACACACACACACACATACACACACACACACACACACACACACACACACACACACACACACACACACACACACACACACACACACACACACACACACACACACACACACACACATAAACACACACACATAAACACACACACACACACACACACACACACACACACACACACACACACACACACACACACACACACACACGCACACACACACACACGCACACACACACAAACCTGCATATTGGTCAAGTGGTTCTCTTCGGGACTGACGGCCAGGTCGACGGGCAGTGGCTCGGTGGGCAACATGTGGTGCTGCTGCTTGTGGCTGCCGCGCCGACGCATCACCAGCACGCCGGCCAAGATGACCACCGCCACTGTAACCATGCCAACCGCCAAGCCCAGCGGAATCGCCGATGAGAATTCCTTCTGGTCTGCTTTGCCTCCCTTCCTTATGTGCACCTGTGTGTTTGTGCTTATATGTGAGTGTGTGTGTCTGTGTGCATGTAATTCAGTCAACAAAAACCCACACAGACACACAGAAACACACACACACACAAACGCACATACACACACAAACACACACACACACACACACACGCACACACACACACACACACAAACACACACACAAACACACACACAAACACACACAAAAACACACACAAACACACGCACACATAAACATAAACACAAACACACACACACACACACACACACACACACACACACACACACACACACACACACACACACACACACACACACACACACACACACACACACACACACACACACACACGCACACAGGCACCTGGTTCAGGAAGATGGGATCGTGCTTCATGTGGGCAGCGTCACGATCCTTGGCGCCATAAAAACCGTCCAGTGAGACTTTGTCTTCAATGTTGTTGTTGTTGTTGTTGTTGTTGTTGTTGTTGTTGTTGTTGTTGTTGGTGTTGTTGATGCTAATGACGTCAGCATTGTTGTTGTTGTTGTTGGGCGTATTGATGTTGTTTGCGTTCTTCTGTGTTGTCTTCGTTACCAGTTTGTTTGCTGTTTGGAGGGTTGCAAATAGATGACGGTGATGATGATGGTGGTGGTAATGATGACGGTGATGATGGTGGTGGTATTGACGGTGAAAATGGACAAATTCATTGTTATGAACTGAGCTGTGTAGGAACCAAAATAACATTTTAATGAGAAATATTATTTTTATTTTTAATAACAACAAAGATACCGATTGCAACGGTCTTCTCATCACTATCATGACTAAATGATGCGTCATCATCATCACCAACATCATCATCATCAACACTAGCATCACTATCAACACTCAGGTTCTTATCATCGCTATCATCACTATCACTACTATCTGCATTAATTTTGTTGTTGTTGTTGTTCTTGGTTGTTTTTGTTGTGACGAGGGGCAGGGTTGATGACGCAATGATATTGATCTTGTTTTTGATATTGTTGTTGTTTACGGCAGGAGCGTCGTTTTGATAATCATCCAAGTTGTGATTCAATCCATGATTATTATTCTTGTTTTTATTATCTCCATGATTGTTATTTTGATTATTCTTATCATCATCATCGTGATTATCATCAATGACATTCTTAAGGAGGTTCTCTGGCCACACGTTCTCCACCTTCTTTGCATTCAACCCCTCTGAATCATCATCACCATGGAATCCATCATCTTTATTATTATTGTTATTGTTGTTGTTGTTGTTATTGTGATCCTTGTTGTTGTTTATGTTATTGTTTTTCTCAACCTGGGGCATCTTCGCAATCAAATCATTCGGATGATTCTCCTCTTTTTTCGCCACGTCATCCTCACCATCATTACCATGAGCAGCACTAACGACTTTATTATGATCATTACTATTATCGTTATGATTATTATTCTTATTATTTCTGTGCTGCTCAGAGACCATGTCGAGCAGGACCTTGACCTTGGCGAGTTCACTGCTTGTGCTCGCCTCCTTGCCAACCGTCGTCGCCTTGCCAACCGCTGTTGCCTAGGTGGCGATGGATGGATGAATATTGATGGATGCATGAATGGATGAATATTGATGGATGGATGGATAGATGATAATGGAAGGATGGATAAACGAAAATAAAGAGATGGTTGACTTAATAGATAATCATAGAGAGATAGATGCATGAATGGATGAAGTGAGATATCCAGAAATGAATGAATGCATTTGACAAACCTCTTTCGCGCGCATTCCACTGTCATCATCATCATCACCATCATCGTCATCATTATCATCATCGGCAGCAGTGTATTCAGCTTCACTATAGCTCTTATAATCAGCCTCTAAACCCGTTGAATCTGCTCTGAGTGGAGTTGCAGGGCCGCTGGAATTAGAAGTAGTGGTAGTAGTAGTAGTGGTAGTAGTAGTAGTAGTAGTAGTGGTAGTAGTAGTAGTAGTGGTGGTAGTGGTAGTAGTAGTAGTAGTAGTAGTAGTAGTAGTAGTAGTAGTAGTAGTAGTAGTAGTAGTGGTGGTAGTGGATGATGCAGGGCTGGAAAGCTTGAGGACCATGTAGTCGTGGGAGTGGAATGAAGAGACGAGGACATCTGGAGGTGGAGGCAGTGTTGATGATGATGATGCTGAAGAAGATGATGATGATGATGCTGAAGAAGAAAATGATGATGATAATGTTGATGATACTGAAGAAGATGAGGATGATGATGCTAAAGATGCTGATGATGATTGTTCATTTAAGCGCAAAGACAAGCAACTGTGGTGCTTAGAAGCCTCAAAGCTTTAAACCTCAAAGCCGACTTTCGACCCACTCAACCATCTGCTTCCTAGCCCACCCATCCATACCAACAAACCCAACCACAACCACCCACCAAACCCCACTAACCAAACCAACCATACCAACCACCCACCAAACCAACCACAACAACCAACAATCAACCACCCACCCAAACCACACCCACCCACCAATACCACACCCACCCACCAACCCACCAACCCAACCACAACCAACCAATCTTCTTCTGCAGCCGATGCCTGAGCCCTTCAACGGCATCCAAGCGCCTCAGAACCGCCTCCACCTCGCTGTCCAGTCGCCTGAATCGAGCCTCCGTCTCGGCTCTCCACTCGGTCATCCTCGATGCATCGATCGACTTTTCCGTGTGATGGTAGAGCGAGTTTATTTTACGGTCGTGGCGTCTTATTCAGGAAGTTAGATAGCCGTGAAACCGGAACCAACACAACTAAAACTATTACAACAAAACAATAACCTCAACTATCAAAACCACAAAAACTACAACAACCACAACAACAACTCCCAAAAAACGACAACTTCCACAAAATTAATAACCACAACTACAAAAACCACAACTACAACAACTACAACAACCACAACTACAACAACTACAACAACCACAACAACAACCACAACTAAAACAACAACTACAACAACAACAACAACCACAAAAAACAACTACAACAATCACAACAACAACTACAACAACCACAACAACCACAACAACCACAACAACCACAACTACAACAACCACAACAACAACCACAACAAGAAAACAATAACCACACAACAACCACAACTACAACCACAAATACAACAACAACAACAACCACAAATACAACAACAACCACAACAACCACAACAACAACAACAACAACAACAACAACAACCACAACAACCACAACAACAACCACAAATACAACAACAACCACAAATACAACAACAACCACAAATACAACAACAACCACAAATACAACAACAACAACAACCACAAATACAACAACAACCACAAATACAACAACAACAACAACCACAACAACAACCACAACAACAACCACAAATACAACAACAACCACAAATACAACAACAACAACCACAACAACAACAACAACAACAACAACAACCACAACAACAACAACAACAACCACAACAACAACCACAACAACAACCACAAATACAACAACAACCACAAATACAACAACAACAACCACAACAACAACAACAACAACAACAACAACCACAAATACAACAACAACAACCACAACAACAACAACAACAACAACAACCACAACAACAACAACAACAACCACAACAACAACAACAACAACCACAACCACAACAACATGCACCACCTTCAAATGCTTAAGCTTGTTGACGGCGTGGAAGCGTTCCTTTCGCAACAACTTCATCACGTGCTCCAGCGCTGAGTAGACCTTTGTTGTTGTTGTGTTTGTTGTTGTTGTGGTTGTTGTTGTTGTGGTTGTTGTGTTTGTTGTTGTGGTTGTTGTTGTTGTGGTTGTTGTGTTTGTTGTTGTGGTTGTTGTTGTTGTGGTTGCTGTTGCGGTAGTCGAGATGATAGCTTTAGTGAATGAAGAATGAAGAGAACAATAAAAGAAGCCAAAAAAAGAAAACAATAAAAGAAGCCAAAAAAAGAAAACAATAAAAGAAGCCAAAAAAAGAAAACAATAAAAGAAGCCAAAAAAGAAAACAATAAAAGAAGCCAAAAAAGAAAACAATAAAAGAAGCCAAAAAAGAAAACAATAAAAGAAGCCAAAAAAAGAAAACAATAAAAGAAGCCAAAAAAAGAAAACAATAAAAGAGAAAAAAACACAGGAAGAACAGCAATAGGGAGATCGCGTCTGCCTTCAATTGAAAACATTCATCAGCGGGTCTCTTTATAGCTAGTCCATTAATCAGCCTCAGCAACCCTCCACTGCCCTCACTCCATCCCTCCCATTCCCCTTTCCCTCCATCCCCTCCACCCCATCCCATTCCCCTTTCCCTCCATCCCCTCCACCCCATCCCTTCCCTCCCTCCCACCATTACCCCCCCCCCCCCCTTCCACCCACTTACACCATCCACCCACTCCCAACCTTCCTGCCAAACTTACAACATCATCATCAGCACCCTCCTTCAACTCCTCCACCAGCTTTTCCATCGCTAACTTCTTCCTCTCTTCCAGTTTAGCCTGTGATGCGATGATGGTGATGGTGATGATGATGGTGGTGATGATGATGAGATGGTTATGATGATGATGGGGGTGGTTTATGATAGTGACGATGACTTAAAAATATAATAATATTTTATTAATAAATTCTTAATAAAAATAATTATATTTTAATTTAAAATTAAGAAAAAATTTAAAAGTAAAAAATAATAAAAGTAAAAAATAATAAAAGTAAAAACTAATAAAAGTAAAAATTAATAAAAGTAAAAACTAATAAAAGTAAAAAATAATAAAAGTAAAAAATAATAAAAGTAAAAAATAATAAAAGTAAAAAATAATAAAAGTAAAAAATAATAAAAGTAAAAAATAATAAAAGTAAAAAATAATAAAAGTAAAAAATAATAAAAGTAAAAAATAATAAAAGTAAAAAATAATAAAAGTAAAAAATAATAAAAGTAAAAAATAATAAAAGTAAAAAATAATAAAAGTAAAAAATAATAAAAGTAAAAAATAATAAAAGTAAAAAATAAGAAAAGTAAAAAATAAGAAAAGTAAAAAATAAGAAAAGTAAAAAATAATAAAAGTAAAAAATAATAAAAGTAAAAACTAATAAGAGAGCAGCTACCTGCAGTTTGGACGCGTGCATGGCGTACAGGGCTCTCCTCTTCTCATCCACGGCAGCATCCTCAGCCACATTCAGTTCCTGGAACCTCTGTATGGGTGGGTGAGGAGGGGGGGGGGTGAGGGGTGGTGGTCGTGGGTGGAAAAGGGATGGGGGTGGTGGTAAAGGGATGGGAGTGGGGTTGGGTGGTAAGGGGGATAGTGGTGGTGGAAGGTGAAAAAGGAAAGATGATGGTGAGAGGTAAGGGGTGGTGGTGGTGGGTGGTAAGAAGATTTTGTGAACATTTTGAACTGACAGAACTTGGTTGGTGGTGTTGAGATTGCTATAGCGAAAGCATGTTGGCAGTCCACATTCTTACACTCACAACCTCCACTCCAGCCCACCCTTCCTCATTCCACTCAATTTCACCTCTCCACCTCCCATCCCATCCCTTCCCCTCCACCTCACACCCCTCCTCCACTCCACTCCACTCCACCACCCCTCCACCTTGGTGACTTGCTTGTTGAGGCTGTCAGCAATGCTTGAGTTGATGGCGTCCAACTCACTCACCCTCCTACGAGCCTCCGCCCACTCCTTTGTGAACTGAGGTTCCACCATCATCATCATCATCATCACCATCATCATCATCGTCATCATCATCATCATCATCATCATCATCATCATCATCACCTTCTCGAGCTTTCCCTCGTGCTGCTTCTGAATTTCCTTCTTGGCTTCTCTGAAGAGCTTATGTTCCTCCCCCGATGACGTGTCATTGTTGTTGTTGTTGTGGTTGTTGTGGTGGTTGTTGTTGTCATTGTCGTTGTGGTTGTTGATGTAGTTGCTGTACACCTCGAAGGCGGGTTGAGGGGCAGTGTTGCGACCGTTGAGCAACTTCTCGATGTTGTCTCCCAGACTTGTTGTCGACGATGTTGACGCTGCCCCGTTGTTGTTGTTGTTGTTGAGTTTGGTTGACGGGTTGTCGTTGTTGTTGATTGTCTTTGTTGTCGTTGCGATGATGTCATCTTCCTTCTCTGCATTGGAGATGAAGGCGTTCATAGAAAGATGATTGAAGAATGAGTTTTCCGAGACCACTGAACCACCCTTTCAAAAAATTCCCACATTTACTCACCCTCTCTCTCACTTGCCATAGACCCCTACCTCCATGAACCACCCATTTTTTTACCCACCATGCATCCTTCCCCCTATCTACAAACCCATTCTCCTAACCAACCCACCCACAACCCACCCACCATAGAACCCCCAGCCCCCTTACCAATCCTCGAAAGCACCCCCCCCCTTGACTAACCCTCCACCAAGCCTAGAAACCACCCCCCCCCCCTTAACACACCTTCCCTAACCCACCCCCACCAGCCCTAGAACCCTATAACCCCCCCCCTCCGTAAGCCACCATTCACCCACCCACCATGGGGACAGCAGACGAACTCGACGCCCTGGAAGCGGTTGATGTCGCATGGCTGCACGACTGAGAAAGAGTTTTGTCGCATTCGCCTGTCCAGACACGACTTCAGGGAGATCTTATTCCACTCTGAGACTGAAGTGCACGTCTTTGGATGGATGGAAGGATGATTGGATGGATGGATGGAAGGATGATTGGATGGATGGATGGATGGATGGATGAATGGATGGATGGATAGATGGATGGATGTATGGAAGGATGATTGGATGGATGGATGGATGGATGGA
>OX030956.1:11648393-11795893 GCA_943735955.1 Piscicola geometra
GTGCGTGTGTGTGCGAGTGTGTGTGTGTTTACATGAAAGCGTCCATGTGTATGTGTGTTTGTTCGAATGTGCACGTGTGGATGTGTGGTGCATGTAATTGCATTATGCAGTAATCTGATGAAGGAGCAGATATTTATTGGTGACGTCACCCGCACAGACTTCCCGCGCATTCTTTCTCCTCATCATTGGTATTTATGATTCAAAGTTCTTCCCGCCATTACTGAGCCTGCCTCCACATCCTTTATAACACAAGTTCCATCGACCACCCCGTGGCGACTTTACAGTTCAAAGTGCGCGCCACATCACGCAGATTGGCAGACGGCAACAAAAAGCACAATGGAAACACCATGGCGTCACTTCGTCTCGCAATTGCCCTCGTAGTGGAGTGTTGGAAACCTGTTGAAACCTCTTCCAGAGCCATCGATTCCACTCACTTGCGGACAACAGCCCTTCCACAATGCTTGCGAGGAGGGTAGTGCTGAGTACGCGTGTCAGTTTCGGGAGTATTTTAATGAGGTCGGGAGTCGGTATTTTCAAGTGGTTCTGTTCAAGTATTTAAACTGCCGTAAGACTCGACTAGGCCTTGTAAGGCTTCCCTAACTGAAGAATTAATTTGAATGTGCTGCAGATATGCATCACGGCTAGCAATTAGGAGCACGGGGCTTGCATTGCTTTTGACAAGTGTGTCTGTTGTAGAATGGCTTCCATACAAACATGCGAGGAGATAGCATTGAGAATACATGATCTCAAACATCACTCGTTTATCCCCGAGCTCGGATATCCCTCTTGACTTTTTCGAAGTTAATTTAACTTAATGGAAAAAGTGAACACGTGGAAGTAGCTCCGATGTTTGTGCCAATTAAACTTACATGCAAATCACATTGAAATTTTCGAAATGAACTTTGAGACGCGAGTGACTCTCGTTGATGGGAGAAGATTCCAACCAAATATTATGGTTATATAAAATATTTCTCCAATTTCAAACAAAATATTTCAATTAAATATACATGGCATTTTAATTTCGGAAAAGATCGAAGGTTCGGGGATATTCGAGAGGTTGAGAATTGTTAGATAATGTAATAAAAACCGAAGATGCAACGTATCTTAGATACATCGAAGAGCTGCTGAGAGGGTTGCACGAGAAAGTCTGATTAGAGTGATTTGAAGGCTGAAGGAAGATAAATTGGGCGGCTCTGCGAAGCGGTAGTGGAGACGAATTGCCATTTCCTGAACACACGCTTTCGGGGTATCTAAACTAACAGTTTTAATAATTTTTAAAATTCATTTTTGTCATTTAAGAAATAATTAATTTTTTAAAAACCAACCAAATTTTGAATTTAATAAATGTATTCACTCAAAGCCTAATGTTTTATTCATAAGATGATGGTGGCAAGCAAGGTTAGCATGATGTACATGTAGATATGCTAGCAGATGCGTGAAATTTATCGATTTTCGTGCTTCGTGTTACACCCTGATACGCTTTTCTACCAAATTTTGGTACTATGTAACGCTTTTCTACCAAGTGTTGGTACTATCTAACACTTATGAAGCTTGTGTTTCTTTAAAAGACCTCATATCTTTTTTTGAACATCCGTGTGGGCTACATAAAAAAGTATTCCTAAATATTATTATTTATCAGTTTATATTTATAAAACTGTTTTATTTCAACTCTAACTAACTTTTAATGAAGCTTTTAGTAGCATAGTAACAATGTAATGGAATAATTAACGGAAGAATCTAACGATTACCCATTAGGGTTATCATAAACGCAAGCATTAATGCATTAGCAACGCCCGTAACCATGGCGACATGCATACTAATGAGGCACAATTATACATTCCGTTTTCAAAACATACACTCCTATTTCGTAAAGGAGACTTACATTGATGATTAACACTGGGTGCTTCGATCACCCTTTTATATATATATATCGAAGGAAAAGTAAAACGAGTATTAAAACATTTTAAAAAGGAAAAAATAAAAATGTTTGCAGTATACATTGAAGGGTACACAAATAATCTGTTTGATCTCGGTTCCTATGATAATATTTATCCAGAACCATATGGGTGGAAATATATAAAATATAACTTTTTTTTTTCTTATTAATTATGCCCATCAAAATATATATAAATATATAGTTATACATACAACTTCAGGGTTCGTGCTAAGCCAATTTTTTCGAGGCTAGTCTTATGTATAGTGCGCTTATTTTTAGCTGACACAAATTAGCACCTAATCGGCTACAAAAAACTCCCCCATTGAAAATGTCTTCCTTTTATAATTATTCGATTTTACTTTTCCGTGAGCGTTAACTGTACTTTTAAGGCAATGAAGAAAACTTTTTTACAAATCTCTTTAATCTAAGGTAATTTAATGAACTAACGGTATTACAAAGTATGCAATATAACTATATTGGCTTATATAGATTGATCGAGTCTGCACGTAGATGACTGGATTAAAACACGAGGCAAATTTTGACTGACTCAACTTTTCAATAACAACTTGTTCCTGTGAGATCTCTTTAGACAAAGAAACATCTAAAAAATGTAACAACAAAATTATAAAAAAATTCATTGGGGCTAATCTTTTAGGCGCGGTGGCCCTCGACAGCCTTGACAACGGCATCAAGTTACTTGATGTCAAAGCCAGAATAGGAAAATGATTAGCACTCAAGCGTAAACCTCAAACACTCTTTCCAGGAAACACCCACCTGAGCTTTTAAAATTGATTTTTCATGCGTGTCTTTCATACGCATGTGTGGTTGCCTGAGGCACATGTGTGTTCACCTCAAATGAAATTCCTATTTACTATCATGAAAATTCAAAAGAAATTCTTTATGAATTGCTTTTTTTTAGTATTACTAGTAGTAGTATGTTTATAGTGCCTTTGTTTCGACACTACATTTGTCATCTCCCCCTTTCCTTTCCTTCCCTCTGTCTCCAAATTGCACCCACACATCTCAGTACCCCTCAATCCAGCTTCCGATCCTCTTCCGGGTAACCAAAGACCCTTTCCATCGGGTGCTCTTCTCCATGTTCCCTTCCCCAAGCTGTGAACCACTCTTCTGTCCATTCTTCATATAACCTATATTCAAGAAATACATGCCTCTCATTCTCTTCCTCCCCACAAATACACTTCCTATCTTCTTTCGCATATCTCCAATCTATAATTTATGACTTTAATATTTAATTTAATTTTCTAAAAATGACTTCTTAATGTTGAAGAAATTTTTTTGATCTTTATTTATATTTTTAGATTTATATTTTAATATATGAGAGCTTTCGTCAAGATCCATGTAAGCTTGTTTCAACAAAGCCTGCTCACAAAATTTGAACCCACCTTCTGGCAGTAGGCCAAAATGGAGACCGGGTTCTTGATACATGATGCTGTTTCGTCTGCCTGCCATCTGCCATCACGCGTATGCATAGCCGGTTTGTCACACACAAACGCCACTTTCGGCTCAAATTCGTCAGTTTCGGCCTGAAGTAAAGTTGTTAAGAATTGTTTTAAATGATTTGAAATAACATAGTAGATGCGTGACAAGTTTAGAAGTGTCTTTATCTGTCATATCTAAAAAGTGAAACGATTTATAAATTATAACTTTTTTTAATCTTAAAAAAGTATTAACCTTTAACAAGAAGAAATGCACCACAGAGCACATGAATAAATAACGCCAAATCATAATTATGACGTTTTAAAACTATTTAATAAATATTGAATTCACAAAAAATTATGACTCTAGATCGACGCAAAAGTCTAGAAAACGAATTTATATGAATATGTTATCATAATTTATGTTTCCTTTTATCAATTTTTTATGAACTAAAATAGTAACAAAACAGGGATGGATAAAAAATAGTTTAAGGTTTTCAACATTTAAAATTTTATTACTTTTATGGTTTTATTTCCAATAAATTTATGAGCTGTAATATAAAAAGTTCAACGATATCTCATAACTGCAAAAATACAACAATCGCTAGAGGTTTATTTATATTTTAAAGGCAATATGTAGAATTAGACAACCCACGGAACGCCTGAAATGTTTAGACAATTTATGGAATTACATGAAAAACAAATGTTCTTTGTGTTTCAATTGCTAATTTTTTTCATTATTTTCGAATAATCATTCTTTGCTTCATAAAACAATACATATTTTTCTTCATAAAATATTATATAATATAATTTAGCTATAATGGATATGGATGCTAGAGTTGTTAACAAATTTACAATCAGTTAATAATATAATGTAAAGTAGATAAAGGCGTCTTTATTTCCTGAATGAATATTCAAACATAATTGAAGACAGCGCAAAGAAAATGTGCAACTAAAGCGTAAAGAGAATATTTTATTTTCAGACAATTCCACGGATGGCATGAAAATGTCAGAAATTCCGTTAATTCCCTTATTCTACACTTTGCCTATAACATATATAAATAACCTCCAGCGAGTTTGCTGTTAGGCGCTTAAAGCGTTCATTAGTTGATTTATGCAACAAATTAATTACAACTATTTCTATAGCGCTGTTATCGAATTCAAAAACGCTTTCAAATAAATTTGTTGAATAAAACAGGTTTTTAGACCCCTTCCAATATATGTACATATATATCTCAATTTAAATTAAAAAAACAATCAACCTAAATAATCCAACCTCACCCACATCACCATGATCATCATTGTCTTTACCATTAAAAAATTTAATCATCACCACAGTACCAACATTCCTACTACATCACCACGTCATCTTCATAATCACAAAAAATAATCCTGATTTTCTTAATCTTTTTGCCCCTGGTGTTGAGGCTGCGACAGGAGGTGAGGGAGAAGTCCATGCCAAAACTGGAACTGTTGTAGCTGTGGAAGGTTTTTTTTGTCGCAGCTCACCTGGTTCCCTGCGGCCATCTTGGTTGGCTGTGGCCATCTTGGTTGGCTGCGGCCATCTTGGTTTGCTGCGGCCATTCCTTGACAAACTCAAAACGACCAACATTCACACAAAAAAACATTCTAATTAATAATATTTATATTTTTATTTAGATTAAAGATTTTAAAGTTTTAAAATACTATACTCAAAACCGTTTATTCCACAAATTTATTTGATATATGCAATAAAACTAAAGGATCTGTATTACAAAGTGCGTAAAAAAACTGTTCAACTCCTAGCTCTCAATATTTCCTAAATCTATATTTAAAAAGTAAAAAACTAAAAATTGGCAAGTTTTTCCTTTTGCTTTCTTAAAGGGCTCTATACAAATCATTAGTGATTAATTGATTGCATCTAGGCATTCTTGTTAATTTTAATATTTCAAACAATTATTCTGATATTATTATCCTAATAGAGTTAAAAAACAAAACTAAGTAACTAACAACGGAGCTAAGTTTATTCAAAAAAGTTTATTTTATTTTACTTATTAATTATTTACTTTTCATTCAGCACATTGAATAAATAAATTTAATAAAACGTTGATTTTTACATTTTCATTGCAACCAATTAGAATTAAGTAAATAGCTTAGAATGCTCATTACCGAAACAAACGGCTTGTTTGTACGCGTTTTGTTACAAAGATCCGAATCAATCAAATCAATTTCTATAGCACTTTTTCCTCAAATTCAAGAGCGAACTAGGAAGAAACTCCTCTATAAGTAGTGTTATCTAAACGACTGGACTATTATTTAATAATAAATATAAAAACGCATTTATTATCTAAACTATTATTATTTATTTAATTCAACTTTCATTAATTTTGAATTGTTATAATTGTTATAATATACTATTTTTTTGTCATTTAAACTAAAGGTCGCCTAGCTTTCAAGAATGTCAATATTAAAAATAAAAAGTGTTTCATAGCCAGGCGCCAAAAGAATCCATTGAAGCTCTCAATCTACTTCATAAACTCCTGTAAAAACATTTGATAAAAATTAAAAACTAACTCATTGGTATGTCAACGTTTAAAATGTTCAGAGTGAATACAGTTACTACTCTTATATGAATGACTTGCAAAAAAAGCTTCAAGATTTCCGTTAAAATAAAATGGAAGTTCGTTGAAAAGATAAATGCTTTACCTTGATAGCATACGTGAGCAGCACGCCGCATCCTATAAAGGAGAAAGCCATCATGGTTGGCAAGCGGATTGTCTGAAGAGGATTAATAAAGATTTGGAAGAAGGCTGTTGTGGAAATACAATTCACTTGAAATTGTATTTTGAAAATACAATTAGATCTTACTGAAAAAATTACAACAACTTTGAGACTCACTTCACATAGCGGTCTGAATCTGATGAGGTCAACCATGGTGATGAGGATGAGGATGAACAGAAATGCGACGACTGCCATTGCCGAGACCAGAACGCACTTACTCTGTCAAGGGGTGGTTGGTTGCATCGTATATGCAACACATAATAAACACTGTTGTGATCTGGGATTGCATAAATCTAGATTTGATTTTATGGTCTGATCAAAGAGATTTTTCGGCAAAATATGATTTGAGTGAATTCTATTCCACATTTGTGAAACAAATTTGATTTATAGAGATCAGTGTAATAAATTAAGAAAATAATTTGATTTGAAAAGATTTTGAGTTAACTTAACAAGTTTATTTGTCTTGCTGAGATTTATAATTTATTATTTAGGAAATATATTTAAATATTTTGATCTGTTAAATAGTAATTATAAATAATCAGCAATGAAGACACATGAAACTTACAAAGATACGATTGTCGACCTCGTCATCAAAGTTCAACATTATGCCAACAATGAACAACTGGAAAAGTGTAGAATTTTTATTTACTAAGTTCAGGATTTTATATCGAGTCACTCTAAATATTATAATTCTTCGAAAATGAATTTACAGGTTTCATTTTTAGAAAGAAGCGTAATGGAACAATAGCATCAAACTATCCAAAGCCCTTTTAGATTTAGATTTTTTTAAATTAAGATTTTTCCAATAGTATAGAAAAGACTGGAAAAAGTTAAGAGTGGCGGAAGGTTAAAGAAATAACGTAATTTAATATCTTTTCAATTGGCTTTTGAACTCAATGTTACTTACCAAAAGTGCGACCCAGAAGCCTACGCCAGACTGGTAAGTGAGTAGTTCCATAGGCCAGTTGAAGCATATGTGTTCGTGTGGAACTTTCTTCCTTGCCATTTTGATGTACGCTGCGAAAAATTTGTGGAAATTCAACATAATAAAAAGTGAAACAGTTTTACATTATCGTTCTGACTAAAGATCTGAAGACATATCTGTTTAACAAATTTATTTACGAGCGCTCTTTAATTTGAAGAAAGAGCGCTATAGAAATCTATTTGATTGATTGATTGACTGACTACTTAATTGCACCCGCTCGATGATGATGATGTAATAATGGAAAAAAAATAAATGTTTTTTAAATAATAATAATACATATTTTTAAAGAATAATAATAACAATAAATTTTTAATTAATTAATTTTAATATAATAATATTAATGAAGAAATCGTTTTACCATTCCTCATTTCTGGATCCAGATTAGTTTCTGATAGGATGAATTTGTGGGCATATTAAAGCCAGCATCAATGCAATAGTTTATTTGAACACAGCATCAAACCAAAAACAATTCTTTTTCGTTTAAAACATCAACTAAAACATTTCTCAATGTAAAGGAAAATGCTCAAACGTTTGGTGCCGAACCACTCGGTATAGTGAGAGGATTGGAACATCAGGATGGCAACGCTGATGATGATCAAGGCAAGGCCTGAGCACATCTTCGGCAGTCTGTCCTGCAGTGAAGAAGTGAGAAGCAGTTCTAATTCATGTGGCAGAAATAATCAATTCTGAGCTTTCAACAAATTGAGAAATAATTGCGTACCATCTCGCCTGGGTTTTTAGTACGGCGAGTTCAAGATTCTTTGAAATGTAAATTATTCTTTTAAATTGAAGCAGTTATAATAATACATTTTTTATTAAACACGTTTATTTTAGAATGCTTCTTGATAAAGTAAATTACTTTTTCGGAAGTTTGTGCATCAAGCTTTACCAGTCTTCTAAATTTGAAATGTTTTTCAAACGACGTTTTCTATTTTTTGAAGTATTTTCAAATTGACGTCATAACGATCTTTAAACGTCATGTTGAAGAAGACTATTTTTAAGAAGAGACTCTTTTTGAAATTTACACAAAATTCAACTATGTGTTAAGGCAATCCATTGTTTAATTTGTTAAATATATAAATTACCTGTAATATATAAGTTAGAGCTCTTCCACGTTAAAAAGTTTAATTGAAGTTAATCGAACGATGAAAAATGTTAATCCAAAGTTAATCGTGGCTAAACGCTATAAGATCGCAGCTTACTTAAAATTTGTCAATCAATCACTCAATCAATCAATTAATCAATCAATCAATCAATCAATCAATCAATCAATCAATCAATCAATCAATCAATCATTCAATCAATCAATCAATCAATCAATCAATCAATCAATCAATCAATCAATCAATCAATCAATCAATCAATCAATCAATCAATCAATCAATCAATCAATCAATCAATCAATCAATCAATCAATCAATCAATCAATCAATCAATCAATCAATCAATCAATCAATCAATCAATCAATCAATCAATCAATCAATCAATCAATCTATATCTCAGAGGTAACCAATTCAGTAAAAGAAGATAAGAAGAAATATGAGAAAATTTAGGAGCACGAGCAACAAGACGATCAGCACAATTAAAGGCTTTATTTAGAAGAGCTAAAGTAGTATCAGGGAGACCATAGTAAAGAGAGTTGCAATAATCAATCCTGGAGAGAAGTAGAGAAGATACAAGAAGCTGCAAAGTAGGATCATCGAGAAAAGGAAGAAGCTGTTTAATACGACGAATGTGGAAATAACAATATTTAGAAGCAGATAGAATTTGAGGAGCTAAAGACAAGTTAGAATCAGAAATGAAACCAAGAGTGTCACAAAAGTACTAGAATTCTAATTTGTTAATTTAAAGAGAAAAAAAGCTTACTAAAACTAATAAAATGTGAAAACACATCCAAAATCCCTTTGAAAATTCTATATGGGTCGTATATGGGCTAAATGGGCTCTCAAAATAAAAAATTTAGTCTTTTTAAGAAAACCTTTGCATTCACCAGCCTACAATACCAAACAGCAGACCATTCAAAGCCTTTAGGGTCAATAAGAACTTGGCAGACTCTTACTTCACCATTAAAATAAAAGAACCTAGCAGCCGCTCAAATAAATATGTAGAATAAACGGTTTTGGGTATAATATATAAAAATTTTAGAATCTTAAGTCTAAATAAAAATTAAATAAAATTAATTAGAATGTTTTTAGTGCGGATGTTGGCTGTTTTGAATCTGTCAAGGAATGGCCGCAGCAGACCAAGATGGCCGCAGGGAATCAAGTGAGCTGCGACATAAAGGAGAAAACCTTTCATAGCAGCAGCAGTTCCAGTGCTGGCAAGGACCTCTCCTTCACCCTCTTTCGCAGCCTCGGCACCAGTGGCAAGACAGAAAATTGAAAAGAATGATGATTGTGTTTTGTTGTTTTGAGGATTGCGGTGATTGTCATGGTGGTGTGGGTGAGGTTGGATTATTGAGGTTGATTGTTTGTTTTTTTATATATTTAAATTAATATATATACATATATTGGTAGTGGTCTAAAAACCGTTTTATTTAACAAATTTATTTGAAGAGCGCTTTTGTTCACTTAGTAAAGGGCGCTATACAAATCATTAGTGATTGATTGATTTATTGATGATTGATTGATTGATAAACCCCGACTCACAAATAGATCTCTCCTCCTACACCAAACATCCAACCACGGACTCTATCGGTACTGCGCCATTACCTTAAAGTTTAAGGCTTAAACCCTTTCATATATTCAAGGCAAACGGCTGATAGAGTTCAATACAGCCACAACCAACATAAAACCCCATAACCGAAAACACTCACACAAAATTAATTCAAACATCAACTTAACAGTTTAAAAAACCCCCCGAACACACCATCAAAGAATATAATACACAGAACAATGTCAACAACCACACCACATCGACATCGTAACCACAGCCACAACCTACAACCACAACAACTAGACTACTAATAAAACCAAGCCAACACCACATTAAGACTAACAGTAAGATCTAATTGATTCGATGAAAGACTGAGAAGATGAAATATCAATTGTTAAAGATTTAGCAGGAAACTCACACCCAGACCATCGATACAAATACACATACTTACACAAACATGCACGTTGATAAAGCGAGATTATCATTAAAATAACAAAATACCTCCACTGACGCTCCATCAAATAATGAAACACGCTACAATAGTAACAGCCACACCACATTGACAACATATCCACAACCACAACCTACAACCAACACATCATGACTACAAACAAATTCTATCCTAGAACCTCATTAAGACTAATAACAAGAGTGATTCTAGGAGACGGATAAGATGAAGTGACAACCGATAAAGATGCATTTATAAACTCACACCCAACCTGCGATATAAATTATACACACACACAGACACATACAATGAATAAACACATAAATGAATTTATCACTAAATGAAAGAATGAAACTATTAAGACTGATCAGACACGGCCTTTAGATGATCAAATCATAAAATCTAAAGAACACTTTAAACACAAAACATATCCTAATAGAAACCCTTATCCGATTAATAACACCACACTAAAAGACAAAACACAACGATATAATTAAAATATTCCTTTTGAAGACATTTATTACACTAGATAAACTCAAGATGACACTTATATACGTCCACACAAACAACCCACCACTTCACAGATAGACACATACTTAACATAAACAGAAAAGGACACACAAATACACCCACACATACATTCCATCACTCCTCGGCCAAAGCCACATTATAAAGTCGTGCATTAGCACAACGAGTGTCCACTGATAAAGACACAAGATAAACTTTCACTAATTACCACACAGATCTATCTATCTATCTATCAGAGTATTTATATAGCGCCATTTAATGAATCTCAATAGCGCTCTAAACGTTAATTTCATGACAGTGAAAACAAATATGTTTTCAGCATATCACTAAACATCTTAACCGTTAAACCCGGCTGCCGCAATTGATTTGGCAGGCTGTTCCATACAAGAGGGCCGGACACAGCCCCTATTTTTAAACGTGTGGGTGGAACAGCCAAGTAGTTCACCTCATCAGAACGCAATCGATAGGGTTGCAAAGTGTTTGTCTTCAAAGTGCACCTATCCATAAGGTATTTTGGTGCACGTCCATTTAAGCACTTATACATCAACATGCATATCTTAAAAATAATTCGCTTATCAACTCTCAACCAATGGAGTTCTTGAAAATAGGTGTGACGTGGTCATATTTGTATGCGCCAACTACAACTTTAGCAGCACGATTCTGAATGGACTGAAGCATACCGATTGATCTCTCAGGTAAACCCCAAAAAAGACTGTTGCAGTAGTCCAACCGAGAATGGTTACATGACATTTAAACACACGACAGATAATCACGCGACACTTAATCACAGACACTTAATCACACGTCAGATAAACACAGAGACAGATAATCACACGACAGATAAACAACTAGCGCATGTTTACATAAATTAGGAAATTTACCCAAATCAATCAATCAATCAATCACTAATGATTTGTATAGCGCCCTTTAATAGGTGAACAAAAGCGCAAATTTAGACAAAGATTAATAAAACTTGTTAAAAATTTTGAAAACAAGTTAATATATTTATAAAAAAAACAAATCCAATGAACATGTTTTATTTGACGAATCTAAAACCACTTTTATTACATAGTCTTCACTTAAGATAGAAAAACTTGACAATTTATAATTGTAAAGATATATACTTACATTATCAATATAGACTTATAAGATTTCCAATACCTACTATTCCATACCCAAAAAGTATATACAAACCATTCAAGACCTATGAGAAGTCTTTTCCGCTCATTCTTATTCTAAGGCTTGAGAAAGGCATCTGCCGAAACCGGTCGCCACAATCAATTGGAATAGAACGAGCACCAAACAATCCCTTCCATCGAACAGCAGATCAGCTCACCAACTGCATTCACCAGCCTATAATACCAAACAGCAGACCATTCAAAAGATAAACACCGACTCACAAACAGATCTCCACTCCTACACCAAACATCCAACCACGGACTCTATCGGTACTGCGCCATTACAATACAATACAATACAACGACGAGTATTATTAACGTGGCGTTAACCCGGACGGGCTTCAAGACCACTTCAAGGCCATTACCTTAAACCCTTTCATATATTTACATACATTGGTTATTTACATATATCTACATATACTGTTTAATTTTGCAATATTTTAACCTACAGATGTTATTTCTTGGAGACTTTGGTGGACAAACCGACGAGGAATGAGCCACTGCATCCCCAATTACTTGGCACTTCAGTTCAATTTAGTGGGCCGGAAAGGAAAAAGAGCCTTCGGCACTACACTTTTTTCAATGTTTTATACCGTGAGTTGTTAGATAATTATGATTATATTGTTTCAATATATTCTCATCATGATTTAATATCATATGTTAAGTTTCAGTTAATTAGTTCATCAATAAATTATTCGCAACAGCTTCTGTAAAAACCAACTCATCGATACCTCAAACAAACAAAAGAGAAATCGAATTACATGTGTCCAAATGGCCGACAGGAGCCAGAAACAGAGATGGAAAGAGGGCAAAAGAGCAAGCCAGCCAATATCGAGAAGAAATGAGCTCGAAAGTCTTGCCAACTATCAGATTAAAGAATCCGATTAATCAATTTTTTAATATTTAGACTATTTTTTAAAATATCTTTAAATTTATGTTTGGCAGACATATTTTACTTGCTTTTTTTACAATAAATAATTTTTCAAACATTCATGTGTTCGTGTTCAAAAGTTTGAGCGTATATTCTATGCAGGCAGTCCACTTAGAAAAAGCCCATATAGTCCACATGAGGCCCACTTAGAAATAGCCCACTTAAAAATAACCCATATGGGACCCGCTTATTTTGATGTATCATTTTGACATGGGTTCCATATGGGCTGAACGCTTGCGAATGATCTCAAGAAAAAAGAAGTTTCAAACACGATAATGAATCAAAGTATGGAATTATTGGGGATCTTTTCCAAAACTCAAATGGCGTTTGGGCTGGAGGAGTATTTTTGTGTTTTTATCAAACATCTATTCGAATTTCAGATTATTCAGACTATATTCAGATTGTCCGCGTAATCTCAAGCATTAAAAAAATCTATTCTGTAACAATCTCTGTCTTTTTTCTTTCAACAGATCCTATTTGACTAATTTTCATATCAACGAAAGACTTTGTTGTAACATGTTTGTTACCGGTTCTAGCATAGCAGAATATTTTGCAACTTGACAGAACAACACCAAAAATGCCGCAATACAGGCGGCATCATACAACTGACTTTCTTTTCCTCTGGTATTGGTATTCTTCTCTCCAGCCAATTATTCTAAAGCAATTGCGATTTGCATAAAATTGCTTTGAAAGATATATATATATATTTTATTCTTATTTACTGTCTAATAAAATATTTGAATTTGAGGAAGAGAGCTATAGAAATCTATTTGATTGATTGATTGATTGATTGACACTTATCTCATTAATCCATCATCTAACACTCATACCATCCAATTAGAGCTTGACTCCCTTTCTAAGTGGGCCAAGTTCAGTAATCTTTTTCTTAAACTCAAAAAATCATTCGAACTTGTAGTCCACATTAGTCATAAACACATCACACCTCCAGTTATACATCCATCCATTCAACGCACTAACAAACTCACTATCTTGGGTATCACATTTACCGACACTATCAACATTTCAGCACACATAGGTCATATTATCAAAAACTGCTTTCAAACTTTTCCTGCCATCAAAACAATCCGTTCCCATGGACTCTTTGGTGGCAAACACTTTGACATCACTGAGTCCCTCATCATCTCTCACCTCAAGTATGCAGCTCCTTCTGGGTCTGGTTTTGCTAATCAGCAACAAATCAAGCAACTTCAGTTCTTTATTAAAAAACTAATTAAACTAAAATATCTTCCCTCTCACTACCCATCTATCACTTCTATTTTTACCCCTTTAGACACTAAACTAAAAAAAAAATCCATTAACTTTGACCACGTTCTTGACCAAATTCTACCCTCTCTTAAAAAATCTTCACATTACTTAAGTAAGCACAATTTCGATACACCAATATATAACACGTTTGAAAGCAAAACATTCCTCCCTCGTCTTCTGAAACATCTCATTCCATAGTTTATATTTATTTTATCATTCCTGACTTTTATTACTTATTTATTAATTAATTATCATATTCACCATATCCTTGGTCGAGCTGTCTGATTTTAATCCATTATCATTTGCATTAGGATCTCATAATTATTTTTCATCTTTTAATTTAAATCTGTTTCGCTTTATCGATTTTATTTTGGTTTTTGTTCACCTTCTTTTTTGCATTTTTTGTTACATGGCTTGCGTCTGACAAGCTGTGAAGAATAAAGATTATATAAGAAAATATAAAATAATTAACTTTTTCGAGCGTCACTTGTTTTCACACTTCCCTTTTTCGCGGACATGGTGTTGTTCGTCCGTCGAGTCGACGAGGACCACTTTAAAGTCATTCGGAGGGTGTTGTGACTGGCTCTCTGTGTGTGCGCAGATGGCTGATGAGGCCGATCCTGGCACGGAAGGTTCAGGAACATGAGGGACATGGGATGAGTGCGACGTCTCCAATAGGGGTGACAGTGCGGGCTTTACAAACTTGCCTCTTCTTTAATGCGGCGTTGATCCTGTTTGCCTCACAGGTCATGGCACTTTTGTGAATGGAAGAGCGCCAGGTGGAACGATTTGATGCAGCTTGTTGCCAAGTTTCTACGTTGATGAGAATGTAACCATCTGCGCTGAGGAGGGGATATGAGCCAGAAGACGTGGGACCATAAACTTCTTTCAAGGCGTTATAAAATTTTTTTTAGTCCTTCTTGTCTGCATAAGCCTGGATCTCGTCGGTTTTTTTACTCAGCCAATCGTCCTGCATCTTACGAAGATTGAACTGCACTGTTTTGCGTATGTTGATGTATGCATCTCTCCTTGTCGTGGACTTGGGGTTGGCGAGATAAGCTTGGTGGAGATGGTGTTTTTTATCTAATAGCTGCTTGATTACTTCGCAGTTCTCGTCAAACCAGTCCTTGTGCTTCTTTATCTGGGATCCCAGAGTCTCTGAAGCTGCGGTGGAAATTAGCTCTCTAAGTGACGCCCAATCTTCCTCCACATTCTGGTTATTCGGAGAGGTGGATTCCAAACGATCTTCCAAAGCGTTCACAAAAGACTGCTTGCAGCTGGCACAACTGAGCTTGGCGATATTCAGCCGTTTGGGAACTTTTTTGCCTTGCGAGCGTCGTTTCGGCTGAATGCGGATGTTGAGCTTGGTGATAATGAGACGGTGGTCTGTCCAGCATTCAGCACCTCACACTGACTTGGTCACTCGTACATCTTGCCTGTCCTTCTTCCTCACGATGACGTAGTCGATAAGATGCCAGTGCTTTGAGCGAAGGTGCATCCATGACGTCCGATTACGAGTAGGAAGGCGGAAGATCGTGTTTGTGATCACAAGATCATGTTCAGCGCAAGTCTGGAGCGAGAGAAGGCCGTTGCTGTTGCAGTAGTCCACTCCATGATGTCCGAGGACTCCTTCCCAAGCAGCGTTGTCCTTGCCAAATCTTGCGTTGAAGTCGCCTAGCAAGACGAGTTCGTCCCCCTTTGAAACGTCGGCAATGACAGTGTGAAGTTCTTCGTAGAACCTTGTCTTTACTTCATCTGGGTTGGTCATGGTTGGGGCGTAGGCGCTGATGATGCTAAGATGCTTGCTTCCACCCATCAGTGAGAGTTTCATGGTCATGAGCCTGTCGTTCACTCCTTTGGGAAGTCCTGCCAGTTTCTCGACAAGAGTTGTCTTAACTGCAAAGCCAACACCTGCTTCACGTCGTTCTTCGCTGGGTCTGCCACTCTAGAAGAATGTGTAGCCAGAGCTTCTTTCGCAGAGCTCTCCTTCTTCCGCAAGCCTGGTCTCGCTCAAGGCTGCGATGTTGATGCCGTATCTTGTGAATTCTTGACCTATCAGGGCTGTTCTCCTCTGGGGTCTGTCCACATCGACTCTGTCCAAGAGTGTCCGAACATTCCATGTGCCCAGTTTAAAAGAAATTATTTTGATTTTTTTGTTTCTACCGCTTTTATAGGGTCCCCACCAACCGCGGTGAGCTGGCTAGGGAAGTTTGGAACAGGCAATTTTTAGGGCACCTTTTCTAGCCCCTTCCTCATGCCAGGAGGTGAGCAGTGCATTTCTGAAAAAAGCTGCTTAGTCGCCCAGGGGGCTGCTGGATTCCACCGCTGTTCCATATTGGCGAAGAACGATCCAATGCCCTGAACCGCCTGTGTGCAGGGTCACGACTACAACTCCCAGTGTACCCACACCTGCCGCTTCGTCGCTTGCCTGTCGCCATAGAACTTGTCGAATGAGGTGAATGAATGACTAAAAGTGACTTGCGCGATGAATTGGATTAGAGTGAGAAAGAGTTGCGCAGTTCGTCGATCTCACTCTCTCGCCCGAGACCATCCAGTAGCAGGACAGAGTCGAGAAGGCTGGAGATGGAAACGGGTGCAGTGGATGGCCATGATGTTCTTCGTGTCTCGTCATGCTTTTAGCGTTCCACAAAGCTTTGCTGAGAATCGCCTTCTTGACCGTTGACCATCAATCAATCAATCAATCAATCAATCAATCAATCAATCAATCAATCAATCAATCAATCAATCAATCAATCAATCAATCAATCAATCAATCAATCAATCAATCAATCAATCAATCAATCAATCAATCAATCAATCAATCAATCAATCAATCAATCAATCAATCAATCAATCAATCAATCAATCAATCAATCAATCAATCAATCAATCAATCAATCAATCAATCAATCAATCAATCAATCAATCAATCAATCAATCAATCAATCAATCAATCAATCAATCAATCAATCAATCAATCAATCAATCAATCAATCAATCAATCAATCAATCAATCAATCAATCAATCAATCAATCAATCAATCAATCAATCAATCAATCAATCAATCAATCAATCAATCAATCAATCAATCAATCAATCAATCAATCAATCAATCAATCAATCAATCAATCAATCAATCAATCAATCAATCAATCAATCAATCAATCAATCAATCAATCAATCAATCAATCAATCAATCAATCAATCAATCAATCAATCAATCAATCAATCAATCAATCAATCAATCAATCAATCAATCAATCAATCAATCAATCAATCAATCAATCAATCAATCAATCAATCAATCAATCAATCAATCAATCAATCAATCAATCAATCAATCAATCAATCAATCAATCAATCAATCAATCAATCAATCAATCAATCAATCAATCAATCAATCAATCAATCAATCAATCAATCAATCAATCAATCAATCAATCAATCAATCAATCAATCAATCAATCAAGCAATCAATCAATCAATCAATAAATCAATCAATCAATCAATCAATCAATCAATCAATCAATCAATCAATCAATCAATCAATCAATCAATCAATCAATCAATCAATCAATCAATCAATCAATCAATCAATCAATCAATCAATCAATCAATCAATCAATCAATCAATCAATCAATCAATCAATCAATCAATCAATCAATCAATCAATCAATCAATCAATCAATCAATCAATCAATCAATCAATCAATCAATCAATCAATCAATCAATCAATCAATCAATCAATCAATTAATCAATCAATCAATCAATTAATCAATCAATCAATCAATCAATCAATCAATCACTAATAATTTTTATAGCGCCCTTTGCTAAGCGAACAAAAGCGCTCAGCTATCACGTCCCAAACAAGTACGTCTTCATGCCTCGACGGAAAGTTATGAGTGACTTAGTTGAAGTTAAAGAAGAAGGTAAAGAATTCCATAAAAGAGGACCACAGTAAGAAAAAGAACGTTTAGCAAAAGAGTGTTTAACTGGAAAACGAAAAGAACGATTAAAGGTGGATGATCTTAGACCAGATTTAGGGGGTTGTTTAATTAGATTTTTAAGATAGATTGGAGCGTTACAGTTATGAATTTTAAACATATTTAAACATATTTTAAAAGTCACTCTAGATCTCAAAGGTAACCAATGTAACAAACGAAGATAAGGAGAAATGTGAGAAAACTTAGGAGCACGAGCTACAAGACGAGCAGCACAATTAAAGGTTTTATTTAGAGGAGCTAAAGTAGTATCAGGGAGACCATAGTAAAGAGAGTTGCAATAATCAATCCTGGAGAGAACTAGAGAAGATACAAGAAGTTGCAAGGTAGGATCATCGAGAAAAGGAAGAAGCTGTTTAATACGACGAATGTGTAAGTAACAAGATTTAGAGACAGATAGAATTTTAGGAGCTAAAGACAAGTTAGAATCAAAAATAAAACCAAGGCTGCGAATGGAAGAGGAAGGGTTTAGAGAGAGTAAAGAGGGAGGAGGCAAAACTAAAGAAGGAAGAGATAGTAAAGACTTTGATTTTTTATTGAAATATATGAGTTCAAATTTGTCTAGATTAAGTTTGAGAAACATAGAAGAAGCCCAAAAGATTATAGATTGAAGACAGAGAGTTATTTTATTAACAGTAAGGTCAAGAGAAGAGTCAGTGAAAGATGTATAAATATAGGAGTCGTCAGCATAAATTTGACTGTTTAAAGAAGATGAAGAAATAATATTAGGTAGTTCCGAGGTATAAAGAATAAAAAGTAAGGGACCAAGGATTGAGCCCTGTGGAACACCATAAGATAAAGAAAAAGAAGAAGAACGAGAAGATTCAATTGATACATAGGAAGTTCGCTCAGAAAGGTAGGATTTAAGCCAGATAAGAGAGGAACCAGAAATATTATAGGAAGAATCTGAAACATTTAATAAAAGAGTATGGTCGACAGTATCAAAAGCAGCTGGAAAGTCAAGGCATAAAAGAAGAGAAGAGGCATTAGAATCAGAAGTTAAAATAAGGTCATTATAGAGTTTAAGTAAAGCAGTTTCAGTGGAGTGGCCAATTCCGAAACCAGATTGAGAGGAAGGAAGAAGTGAGTTTTTTTCTAGATAAAAGATTAATTGTTGAGAAATAACTTTTAATCTAGTGGTTCTTCCGCTCTGTCCGCCGATTCCAGTCTTCATGTGCATAGGTAGACATTCCTAGACCACTGCGCACGCTACAGTTCCAATCTTCGTTCCAAGCCCTGGAACAGGGAGTCAAGTTAGTTATAGCGCCAACAACCCGCTTTCGCCCCTTCAGCATTCAGCATTATCCATGGAGTGCCACGAGGAGGCATGCTGTTGGACTTTGGAACAGAGCCTGCAACGCAGGTCGACCTTTTCTCAGTTTTTTTTTGGGGAACCCCCAGACCAGGAGGAAACCCACTGAGAGTCTTGCTCCACTTGCTCCACCGCGGACATGGTAGAACATCCTTCAAAGCCAGGGCGGTGATCTGCAGAAAATCATGGGGGGTCCTCTCTAGGGTTGGAATCAATGAACCGGTGTCGACCAATAGTGCAAATTATTTTTGTATCAACTATTAATATTTGTATCACCAAACATTTTAACAAAAGTTTGATACTCAATAAAAATACTTTTCTATTGCCACTATGAGTGATTTGAAAAAAAACAATAGCGATTTCAGTACCTTCTATTATTTGTCATATAAATTCAATTACGACTAGCCATCAACCCATTAAATAAATTTTATAACATCTTGTTTTCCATTAATTTGTGAGTCAAATGGTTTAAAAAAATTGAAAATAGATTTAAATTCGCTAAAGTTATAAACAAATATACATTGTAATTTTTTTTTTGCCCACAGTGTATATTTAGATAACATAAAATACCCTCTCTGCCTGTCCTCCTGCCCTCTCCCCACGTTTCACAAACTCCGATTTCCAAAAAGATCCCTTCAAATGTCTAACCGACTAGCAAATTCTTCTGCTAGCCTTTTTAAATCCAGACTGTCAAGTATATCCTGATGTGCATGACAAACGGCCATTAAATTCAAGCGAGGCTGTGTCATAGGTGCACGCAACCAAGTCTTAAGACGCCGCAAAGCACTAAAAGATTTTTCTGCAGTACATGACGTTATTGGACACACAAGCATCAACCTGATCAATATTTCAACCTAAGGAAACAGATGTCTGACTTCCGTGATCATAGCTTGCATTATTTTTTTCGTTTGTGCTAAAGTTCATTCTGGTCTTTAAACATAGTTAACTGTGAACAAAGACCAGTTTCATTTAACTCACGATACTGCTTGCAAATATCATGGTTCACTTCACCAGTTAGCAACATTGTCTCCAGCTGCAAGTATGAACGCAAACCAGGAGAATCTCGATTGAACCTTTATGTGAGTTGCATGATTGCAATGTCTATGACAGCGTAATATGCTGCTCGATAATGTTCCTCTGGTGTTGTTGTTACATAAGCTGGGCCCAGCCCACAATACTTTTGTGGCGGCTTTCACACCCGAGGTACAGCAATCGGCTCGAGATCATATGCCAAAACCACTGTTGACATCTCTGAAAATGGCGTTAAACTGTTCATCTGATCGTAGGCGACGCAGTTCTTGCACAACTGAATCAGTCGCTTCAACCATTTCACTGACCTTGGCACATGCTGATTGCAACGACTTGTTTAACTGTTCCAGAAGTGAAAACACCAAAATAACCACCTTGACAACCAGTGCAGTAGTTTTCTGTTAAAAAAAGGTTTCAAGCCTTTACAGCTGTTTCATCAGCAGTACCAATGGAAGCAAATGATTCCAAGCTAACAAGTACCACTTCATAATGTTCAAGCACAGAAGACACTGTAGATACTCTGGTCAGCCATCTTGTAGGACAAAGAAGTTTTATACTATGCTTTTTATTCAGTGGCTCATCAGGAAAGTCAATTATAAGAGACATTAAAGCAACACTAAACTGCTTCTTGACCTTCAACCACAACACCATGATTCGGCATTAACAGTGCACACTATGTTTCTAACGATAGAATGAGCTAAAAGCATCATCATTTCATTTTGGCAGTCATGTGATATGAAACTTGTAGTTTGATTTAACCAACACTTTAGTTAATGTTCGAAGCCTTTTGAAATTCATTAACTTTGGTTCATCTAAAAAATTGAAAGGGTCGTTATTAGGGTGGACCTCAGAACCCCCCTATGAACATCGCCCATGCAAAATAAGTAACACAATATGAATGATTTTTCAAATTAAAATGTTAATCTGTTTGCTTGCAAAAAGTGAACCGATATTTTCTGAAAAGCATTCTGAATGTCTGCTTGCGAAATTTTAAAAATCATTAATTTCTTTTTTTTATCAATAAAATTCATTAATTTTAATCCATAAATATAAAAAGAAGAGAAGGTGGAAGAGTATTTGAGTAAGAAAATAATAGTTTTGCTTCAGGCAGCTATTACTATAACTACGCCTACCCAAAATATATTACTGAATAAAAATTCAGTTTCATGCTATGGTTGACGATTATGCTTGTATTAAGATAGGAGTTGAGAAATTATTGTATTTGAAAAACTGAGGGGTGTCTATGTTAAGATGAACCCCAGGACCCCCCTAGCATCGCTGCCCATACATACTCACAATGTATTACTGTATTAGCATTTTTTATCCCATGGTTGACGATTAGGCTCGTATCAAAATTAGAGTTGAGAAATGTGTATTTTTAGAAGAGTGAGGGGATCCTTGTAAAGGTGGACCCCAGGACCCCCTCAGGATTCCCGCCTACGCCATAGTGATAAAAAAAAGTATGTGAAGAAGTATTTAAGCGAGCAAAGAATATTTTTGTTTTAGACATCTATCACTATAACTATACATAATCACAATGTATTACTATATAAACATTTACTTTTATACAATGGTCATATCCAAATAGAAATTTTTGAATAAAAAAATTGAAAAAAAGTGGGAGGTTCCTATTAAGGTGGACCCCCCTACTAAAAAAAGTCTTGACCCCAGGACCCCCTTCCCCCCAGGATCGCCGCCCATGACTTCAACACAATTTACCATCTCATATAATTAAGTTACTCTATTCTACTTTAATTCTACCTTACTTGACCTATTGTCTTCCTATATCGGGGCTTGCTTGCAAAACTCATTTACATCCTTAAAATGTTATACAAAATAATTTTCTTAGAGTCCTGTTTAAATTACACTCTCATGACCACATATCCCATCTGTATCTTCCAGCTCAAATTTTAACAATCAATCAGTTAGACATCTTTAAAACATATAATCTTTTTCATAAACTTATAAAAAAATACATCCTCCTATTTTACACATTTAATACATTCCTTCACATCCAACTGCACACGAACATTGAGATTTAAGTCTGACTATTACTTTCAAACACCAAGTACTAACTTCTATCTAAATAGTCCAATCAATGCAGGGCTCCAACTCTGGAACAGATTACCATTGAACTTAAAGAATATACACCAAACCCTTAGTTTTAAGAAAATAATTAAAACATTTAAAATTTCCAACAATATTGAACGAACACTTTAACTCAATTTAGTTGAGTTTAACTTTATTTTTTATTATTAAATCATTGAAAACATTTATCATTATTAACAATTATTTCAATTCTCAAATTTAGTTAAGAAGTTCATGTTTCTTTTTATTTAGAAGGAGGTCCTACAAGCAATTATTTGCTTCTGATTTATTTGCTTGCAAATAAAGGATTCTTAGAGAGAGTTCTATTAAAAAATCTCTTGAATGCATAATTAAATAGAAAATATAAAGAAAAAAGAATTAAAATAAAAAACTTCATACTCAACTCATAAAAAGCGTCAAGCCGTACAGTAATATAAAGTTCAAAACGGTAACAAACCAAGCGCCATTCTTCATCCTTCCTACCTGCACCCAATCAGTATTTAACCACCTACTTCGCACTCAATAAACACTAAACTACCCTTCCTGTAACGAATCTACCACTTTTCGGCACTGTATTATCTAAAAAAACGCATTACGTTTATTTACTAGTTTCAAATTGTTATAATATACTATTTTTTTGTCATTTAAACTAAAGGTCACCTAGCTTTCAAGAATGTCAATACTAAAAATAAAAAGTGTTTCATGGCCAGGCGCCAAAAGAATCCATTGAAGCTCTCAATCTACTTCATAAACTCCTGTAAAAACATTTGATAAAAATTAAAAACTAACTCATTGGTATGTCAACGTTTAAAATGTTCAGAGTAAATACATTTACTACTTTTATATGAATGACTTGCAAAAAAAGCTTTGAGATTTCCGTTAAAATAAAATGGAGGTTCGTTGAAAAGATAAATGCTTTACCTTGATAGCATACGTGAGCAGCACGCCGCATCCTATAAAGGAGAAAGCCATCATGGTTGGCAAGCGGATTGTCTGATGAGAATTAATAAAGATTTGGAAGAAGGCTGTTGTGGAAATAGAATTCACTTGAAATTGTATTTTGAAAATACATTTAGATCTTACTGAAAAAATTACAACAACTTTGAGACTCACTTCACATAGCGGTCTGAATCTGATGAGGTCAACCATGGTGATGAGGATGAGGATGACCAGACATGCGACGACTACCATTGCCGAGATCAGAACGCACTTGCTCTGTCAAGGGGTGGTTGGTTGCATCGAATATGTGACACATAATAAACACTGTTGTGATCTGGGATTGCATAAATCTAGATTTGGTTTTATGGTCTGATCAAAGAGATTTTTTTGGCAAAATATGATTTGAGTGACTTCTGCTCCAAATTTTTGCAAAATATTTGATTTATAGAGATCAGTATTAGAAATTTAGAAAAGAATTTGATTTGAAAAGATTTTTAGTTAACTTCACAAATTTATAAGGCAAGCTGATATATAATTTTTTTATTTCAGAAAATCTTTTAAATTATTGAATCTTTAAATAATAATTATAAATATTCATCAATGAAGACACATGAAACTTACAAAGATACGATTGTCTACCTCCTCCTCAAAGATCAACATTATGCCAACAATGAACAACTGGAAAATTGTGAAATTTTTTTATACTAAGTTCAGGATTTTATATCGAGTCACTCTAAATATTCTAATTCTTCGAAAATAAATTTACAGGTTTTATTTGTAGAAAGAAGCGTAATGGAACAATAGCATCAAAGTGTCCAAAGCCCTTTTAGATTTAGATTTTTTAAAATAAATAAATAAAGATTTTTCCAATAGTATAGAAAAGACTGAAAAAATTTGAGAGTGGCGAAAGGTTCAAGAAATAACGTAATTTAATATATTTTCAATTGGTTTTTGAACTCAATGTTACTTACCAAAAGTGCGACCCAGAAGCCTACGCCAGACTGGTAAGTGAGTAGTTCCATAGGCCAATAGTAGCACTTGAAGTTTTCTGGGATATATGGAAGTTCAAAAACATCTGCGGAAAATTAGGTATTTGTTGAAATTCAATATAATCCTATAATTAAAAAAGAAAGTTTTAAATTTTCGTCGTGAAGCGGCAAAAGAGGCTTCCAGACCACACATATGCGCTCGACGATGATGATGTAAAAATGGGAAAACAATAAAGGTTTTTTTAAATAATATAAATTGTTATTATTTTATAAAGAATAATAATAATAATACATTTTAAACAACAATATATATATTTTAATTAATTAAGTTTAATATAATACTATTAATGAAGAAATCGTTTTACCTTTCCTTTCATCTGGAGTCAGCTTGGTTTCTGATAGGATGAATTTGTGTGCATATTGAAGCCAGCATCAATGCAATAGTTTATTTAAACACAGCATCAAACCAAAAACAATTCTTCTTCGTTTAAAACATCCACTAAAACATTTCTCAATGTAAAGGAAAATGCTCAAACGTTTGGTGCCGAACCACTCGGTGTGGTGAGAGAAGTGAAACATCAGGATTACATAGCCAATAAGCATTAGTAAAATTCCTGAGCACATCTTCGGCAGTCTGTCCTGCAGGGAAGAAGTGAGAAGCAGTTCTAATTCAAGTGGCAAAAATAATTAATTCTGAGCCTTGAACAAATTGAGAAATAATTGCGTACCATCTCGCCTGGGTTTTTAGTATGGTGAGTTGAAATGTTTTTTTAAAAACAAGTTTTCTATTTTCTTAAGTATTACGATATTGACGTCATGTTGAAAAAGATTATTTTAAAAAAGATTATTTTTTTGTCTATAGTTTACAAACTACTAGTTCGCCCAGTTTCACTTGCGAAGTTATTTAAAGTGTTTTAATTATTATTTAAATAAATTATATTCGAATGCCCTATCCTTTCTGCACCAAATTAACCCTAAACTACTCTTGCAGCCAATCAACCACTCTTCCTGCACCTTCAAGCACCCTTTCTGCACTCAATAAAACTACTCTCCCTGTAGCCACTTTTCACGCACCCAAATAACTCTTATTCACCCACTCGGCACCTAATCAACCACTTTTTATGCACTCAATCAATCTAAGCCTTCCTCCTTGCAACAACAACCAAGTAAAATTCATTCAAATGCTATTTCCAGATTGAAAAAAATAGAGCAAACATTAGATTAAAGTATGAAATTTCAATCTTTTAGTTTTAAGGATCACGTATTAATCACGTATTCTTCCTTAAAGATTATTTCCTCGAAGACTTTTTATAACCACGATGGAGAACCAGCGAACAATTTTATAGTTAAAGTGACGAAACAACAACAGCCAAGTCAAATTTATTCACATGCTTTGGTTAGCAGCTGCCATCTTGGCAGCCGCTTCAACCGTTTAATGATTTTGTTGAATAGTTTGTCTTCTTATCTAATAATTTAGTTTTTTTAAACTTCAAATAATAATAATAATAATTATTATTTATATCTTTTCTTGTTTTTTGGTTTTAAATTTATCTTGCTCCCGGAATTAAAATCTTCAACCAATAACTGTCTAACGGACTACAATAAAAACTTATTTTAAAAGAAATAAGTGCCAAGGCCTCAAATTGAGCACCAATGCACAGCTTGCAAGCACCCACTAGAAGATTTATACGTGATCCTTGAAACTTAAAGAATAAAATTTAATACTTTTATCTAATTTTTTGTCTATTTTTTTCGTTCAATCTCGAAATAGCATTCAATCAATCAATAAAATCAATTTTTATAGCACTCTTTCCTCAAATTCAAGAGCGCTCGTAAATGAATTTGTTTAACAGATATGTCTTCAGATCTTTACGAAAAGTAAATAATGATTTAGAAGTAGTTAAATAAGAAGGTAATGAGTTCCAAATATATGGACCTGAATAATGGAATGATAAATAGGAGTACGGCTAACGATTCTTGCTGCATAATTAAAATATTTTTAAAGTTCTTTTAAGTAAATTATACTAGAGTGAATTACAATAGTCAATTCGAGATAGAAAAGATGCAGAAACTAACATCTTTAAAGAAGGGTCATCTAAGTAAGGTAATAATTGTCTAATACGTCTGAGATGAAAATAGCAAGATTTAGTAACAAATAGAATTTGGTTTGATAAGGTTAGTTTTGAGTCAGAAATAGATCTTAAGCTACGACTATGATTAGATGGAACAATAGTATGAGAGGAAAAAATGCATGGATCATTAATTAGAAGAATCTGTTTCACAGCCTGTTTCAGTTCAACCAGTTATTAATTTTCAAAAAGATCGCAGAACCTGGCCAGATGATCATCCTTCTACTCAGACAATCGATAAATGCATCATGGGTTTGATCATTGTTGATATGCGGGGAACGGACAAAAAGCCTCTCGGAGAAAAAGCCTTCGGATAAAATACCTTCTACAAAAAGCCTCCCGGAGAAAAAACCTCCTGGAGAAAAAACCTCTCGGAGAAAAAGTCTTCTTGTTAATATTTTAGTATAAATAAAACGGACTTTTAATATAAAAAACGGATTTTTTATAGATTTTTTTCACAATTTTAAAACAATAAAACGGATTTTTTATATATAAAAAGGATTTTTATAGATTCGTTTCACTATTTTAAATAAATAAAACTGACTATATTTTTTAAAAATACATACCTAAAACGATTTATCAAATACAATACAAATTATTGGTAAACGGATAAAAAGTCTTCAGAATAAAAAGTCTTCAGGATAAAAAGTCTTCAGGATAAAAAGTCTTCAGAATAAAAAGTCTTCAGGATAAAAATTCTTCAGGATACAAAGTCTTCAGGATAAAAAGTCTTCAGAATAAAAAGTCTTCAGGATAAAAAGTCTTCAGGATAAAAAGTCTTCAGGATAAAAAGTCTTCAGGATAAAAAGTCTTCAGGATAAAAAGTCTTCAGGATAAAAAGTCTTCAGGATAAAAAGTTTTCAAGATAAAAATTTTTCGGGATAAAAAGCCTTCAGAATAAAATGTCTTCAGGATAAAAAGTCTTCAGAATAAAAATTCTTCAGGATAAAAAGTTTTCAAGATAAAAAGTTTCCAAGATAAAAAGTCTTCAGGATAAAAAGTCTTCAAGATAAAAAGTCTTCAGGATAAAAAGCCTTTAGAATAAAAAGTCTTCAGGATAAAAAGTCTTCAGAATAAGAAGTCTTCAGAATAAAAAGTCTTTAGGCTAAAAAGTCTTCAGGATAAAAAGAGTTCATAATAAAAAGTCCTCAGGATGAAAAGCCTTAAAAAAAATGTCTTCCGGATAAAAATTCTTCAGGATAAAAAGTCTTTAGGATAAAAAGTCTTCAGGATAAAAAGTTTTCAGGATAAAAAGTCTTCAGGATAAAAAGTCTTCAGGATAAAAAGTCTTCAGGATAAAAAGTCTTCAGGATAAAAAGTCTTCAGGATAAAAAGTCTTCAGGATAAAAAGTTTTCAAGATAAAAAATTTTCGGGATAAAAAGCCTTCAGAATAAAATTTCTTCAGAATAAGAAGTCTTCAGAATAAAAAGTCTTTAGGCTAAAAAGTCTTCAGGATAAAAAGAGTTCATAATAAAAAGTCCTCAGGATGAAAAGCCTTAAAAAAAAATGTCTTCCGGATAAAAATTCTTCAGGATAAAAAGTCTTTAGGATAAAAAGTCTTCAGGATAAAAAGTTTTCAGGATAAAAAGTCTTCAGGATAAAAAGTCTTCAGGATAAAAAGTCTTCAGGATAAAAAGTCTTCAGGATAAAAAGTCTTCAGGATAAAAAGTCTTCAGGATGAAAAGTCTTCAGGATAAAAAGTCTTCAGGATAAAAAGTCTTCAGGATAAAAAGTTTTCAAGATAAAAAATTTTCGGGATAAAAAGCCTTCAGAATAAAATTTCTTCAGGATAAAAGTCTTCAGAATAAAAATTCTTCAGGATAAAAAGTTTTCAAGATAAAAAGTTTCCAAGATAAAAAGTCTTCAGGATAAAAAGTCTTCAAGATAAAAAGTCTTCAAGATAAAAAGTCTTCAGGATAAAAAGCCTTTAGAATAAAAAGTCTTCAGGATAAAAAGTCTTCAGAATAAAAAGTCTTCAGAATAAAAAGTCTTTAGGCTAAAAAGTCTTCAGGATAAAAAGTCTTCATAATAAAAAGTCCTCAGGATGAAAAGCCATCAAAAAAAATGTCTTCAGGATAAAAAGTCTTCAGGATAAAAAGTCTTCAGGATAAAAAGTATTCAGGATAAAAAGTTTTCAGGATAAAAAGTCTTCAGGATAAAAAGTCTTCAGGATAAAAAGTCTTCAGGATAAAAAGTCTTCAGGATAAAAAGTTTTCAAGATAAAAATTTTTCGGGATAAAAAGCCTTCAGGATAAAAAGTCTTCAAGATAAAAAGTCTTCAGAATAAAAAGCCTTTAGAATAAAAAGTCTTCAGGATAAAAAGTCTTCAGAATAAAAAGTCTTCAGAATAAAAAGTCTTTAGGCTAAAAAGTCTTCAGGATAAAAAGTCTTCATAATAAAAAGTCCTCAGGATGAAAAGCCTTCAAAAAAATGTCTTCAGGATAAAAAGTCTTCAGGATAAAAAGTCTTCAGGATAAAAAGTATTCAGGATAAAAAGTTTTCAGGATAAAAAGTCTTCAGGATAAAAAGTCTTCAGGATAAAAAGTCTTCAGGATAAAAAGTCTTCAGGATAAAAAGTCTTCAGGATAAAAAGTTTTCAAGATAAAAATTTTTCGGGATAAAAAGCCTTCAGAATAAAATGTCTTCAGGATAAAAAGTCTTCAGAATAAAAATTCTTCAGGATAAAAAGTCTTCAGGATAAAAAGTTTTCAAGATAAAAAGTTTCCAAGATAAAAAGTCTTCAGGATAAAAAGTCTTCAAGATAAAAAGTCTTCAGAATAAAAAGCCTTTAGAATGAAAAGTCTTCAGGATAAAAAGTCTTCAGAATAAGAAGTCTTCAGGATAAAAAGTCTTCAGGATAAAAAGTCTTCAGGATAAAAAGTATTCAGGATAAAAAGTTTTCAGGATAAAAAGTCTTCAGGATAAAAAGTCTTCAGGATAAAAAGTCTTCAGGATAAAAAGTCTTCAGGATAAAAAGTTTTCAAGATAAAAATTTTTCGGGATAAAAAGCCTTCAGGATAAAAAGTCTTCAAGATAAAAAGTCTTCAGAATAAAAAGCCTTTAGAATAAAAAGTCTTCAGGATAAAAAGTCTTCAGAATAAAAAGTCTTCAGAATAAAAAGTCTTTAGGCTAAAAAGTCTTCAGGATAAAAAGTCTTCATAATAAAAAGTCCTCAGGATGAAAAGCCTTCAAAAAAATGTCTTCAGGATAAAAAGTCTTCAGGATAAAAAGTCTTCAGGATAAAAAGTATTCAGGATAAAAAGTTTTCAGGATAAAAAGTCTTCAGGATAAAAAGTCTTCAGGATAAAAAGTCTTCAGGATAAAAAGTCTTCAGGATAAAAAGTCTTCAGGATAAAAAGTTTTCAAGATAAAAATTTTTCGGGATAAAAAGCCTTCAGAATAAAATGTCTTCAGGATAAAAAGTCTTCAGAATAAAAATTCTTCAGGATAAAAAGTCTTCAGGATAAAAAGTTTTCAAGATAAAAAGTTTCCAAGATAAAAAGTCTTCAGGATAAAAAGTCTTCAAGATAAAAAGTCTTCAGAATAAAAAGCCTTTAGAATGAAAAGTCTTCAGGATAAAAAGTCTTCAGAATAAGAAGTCTTCAGAATAAAAAGTCTTCAGAATAAAAAGTCTTCAAAAATTAATTTTCAAGGAAAAATAATCACGATCGAGAACCAGCAGAAACCTTAATGATCAAAGTGAGGAATCAACAACCTAGTCAAATTTATTCAAATGCTATTTCCAGATTGAAAAAAAAAGTGAGCAAAAATTTGATGAAAGTATGAAATTTCAATCTTTTAGTTTTAAGGATCACGTATTCTTCCTTAAAAATTATTTTCTTGTGGTTGAAGTGACGAAACAACAGCAGCCAAGTCAAATTTATTCAAATGCTATTTCGAGATTGAACGAAAAACTTATAGCAAAAATTAGATAAAAGTATTACATTTTATTCTTTAAGTTTTAAGGATAACGTATTAATCACGTATTTTTCCTTAAAATTTAATTTATAAAAAAAAAATTATAAAAACTTTTCATCTTAAAGACTTCTTATCCTGAAGACTTTTTATACTAAAAACTTTTTATTTTGAAGACTTTTTATCCTGAAGACTTTTTATCCTGAAGACTTTTTATCCTGAAGACTTTTCATCCTGAAGACTTTTTATCCTGAAGAAATTTTATTCTGAAGGCTTTTTATCCTGAAAACGTTTTATCTTGAAGACTATTTATCCTAAAGACTTCTTATCCTGAAGACTTTTTATCTTGAAGACTTTTTATCATAAAGACTTTTTATCCTGAAGACTTTTTATCCTGAAGACTTTTTATCTTGAAAACTTTTTATCCTGAAGACATTTTATTCTGGAGCCTTTTTATCCTGAAAACTTTCCATCTTGAAGACTTTTTATCCTGAAGACTTTTTATCTTTAAGACTTTTTATCCTGAAGACTTTTTATCCTGAAGACTTTCTATCCTGAAGACTTTTTATCCTGAAAACTTTTTATCCTGAAGACTTTTTATCCTGAAGACTTTTTATTCTGAAGGCTTTTTATCCTGAAAACTTTTTATCTTGAAGACTTTTTATCCTGAAAACTTTTTATCCTGAAGACTTTTTATCCTGAAGACTTTTTATTCTGAAGACTTTTTATCCTGGAGACTTTTTATCTTGAAGACTTTTTATCTTGAAAACTTTTTATCCTGAAGACTTTTTATCCTGAAGACATTTTATTCTGAAGGATTTTTATCCTGAAAACTTTTTATCTTGAAGACTTTTTATCCTGAAGACTTTTTATCTTTAAGACTTTCTATCCTGAAGACTTTTTATCCTGAAGACTTTTTATCCTGAAGACTTTTTATCCTGAAAACTTTTTATCCTGAAGACTTTTTATCCTGAAGACTTTTTATTCTGAAGGCTTTTTATCCTGAAAACTTTTTATCTTGAAGACTTTTTATCCTGAAGACTTTTTATCCTGAAGACTTTTTATCTTGAAGACTTTTTATTCTGAAGACTTTTTATCCTGAAGACTTTTTATCTTGAAGACTTTTTATCCTGAAGACTTTTTATCCTGAAGACTTTTTATCCTGAAGACTTTTTATTCTGAAGACTTTTTATCCGTTTACCAATCATTTTTATTGTATTTGATAAATTAAAGTTCGTTTTAATTATGTATTTTTTTGAAATATAGTCCGTTTTATTTATTTAAAATTGTGAAACAAATCTATTAAAAAATATAGTCCGTTATAGTTATAATTATAGTTCGTTTTAATTATGTAATTTTAAAAAAATATAGTTTGTTTTATTTATTTAAAATTGTGATACGAATTTATTTTTAAAAATCCGTTTTTTATACAAAAAGTTCGTTTTATTTATACTAAAATATTAACAAGGAGGCTTTTTCTCCAAGACACTTTTTCTCCAGAAGGTTTTTTTTCCGGGAGGCTTTTTGTAGAAGGTATTTTATCCGAAGGCTTTTTCTCCGAGAGGCTTTTTATCCTACATCCGACCTATGTTATTTAAAATACATCAAGAATAAAAAATAATTTTAAATGGAATGGAGTGGAAAAGATATTCAGGAAGCGATCGCTAAATCTAAAACTTTAAAATCTCTTTTTGTTGTTTTAGTAGAAGGTAATTTATGTTGCATTTTTTATAACTTCTAAGAGTCTTAGGGTTAGGGTTAGGGTTAGGGTTAAGTTAGTCTAAGACTTACAATTTTAAAATTTAAATCAAGTAAAGTATGTATATCAAATAGTGTGAATAACTTTTTAGCAGTTTCTTTCATTATATCTATCAATGCGCTAACATACTTTTAAAAATTCAGATGACAAAACTTCTGAAGGAGAAGCTAGGCAAAGTAACCAAGTAAAAGACATAGTAAATGAAAATAAATGTGTCCTAGTCAGACTTCAAGCAGACAGGTTGACAGTGTATAATTTTCATAATTTCATAATTATAAAAAGTGTATATTTATAAATTATATATATTTTCATAGTTAATACATTTTTTTCTTTTAAAAAAACCTATTATAATATTTGTTACAGCACAAGTGCTTCTCAGTTCAGACAGATTTGTATCCTTTTACTTAATAGAAAATATCATTTTTTCTCACTTTTTTAACTTTATTCATTTTTTTATGTTAACAAAAATTTGAAAGTTTTAAAGTTTATATATGCATACTTCTTAAATGAAACATTTAAAAATAATATCTAAATAATTGTTCTATGAAATATTAACTAAAAAAACATTTAAAAAATGTTAACTTTAATCTAAAAAAGCATACCAATTAAAAATGAAACCACAAAATATACATTCCTTAATTTCAAATACACTCTAAACCTAGACCCAGTGTTTGCGTACCCCATTGTGTACTTCATAGGTGAGAATGGCAAAGTATTGGGTGTAACTAAAGGCCACGTTTCAGTGGAAGAACTAATTAAAAGCTTCAATAAAGCTTTGGAGGTTGGTCATTTGAATTGCAGTCGATTCACCCCTTAACCGATTCACCCCATAACCGATTCACCCCATAACCGATTCACCCCTTAACCGATTCACCCCATAACCGATTCACCCCTTAACCGATTCACCCCATAACCGATTCACCCCTCAACCGATTCACCCCTTAAAATAGTTAAAAACGGACTTTATTTTTTATAGCTATTTTGCTAAAATAAAATAATAAATTAAAAAATATATTTAAAATTATAAAATATCAAAAAAATATATTAAAAATTATAAAATATTAAAAAAATATATTTAAATTGTAAAATATGTAAAAAAATATATTAAAAATTATAAAATATTAAAAAAACATATTAAAAATTATAAAATATTAAAAAAATATATTAAAAATAATAAAATATGTAAAAAATATATTAAAAATTATAAAATACTGAAAATATATATTAAAAATTATAAAATATCAAAAAAATATATTGAAAATTATAAAATATTAAAAAAATATATTAAAAATGATAAAATATTAAAAAAATATAATAAAAATGATAAAATATTAAAAAAATATATTTAAAATGATAAAATATTATGAAAATATATTAAAAATTATAAAATATTTAAAAAATATATTAAAAAGTATAAAATATTAAAATTATATTTAAAAAATTATAAAATGTTAAAAAATATATTTAAAATTGAAAAATATTTAAAAAATATATTAAAAACTATAAAATATTGAAAAAATATATTAAAAATTATAAAATACTGAAAATATATATTGAAAATTATAAAATATAAAAAAAATATATTAAAAATAATAAAATATTAAAAAAATATATTAAAAATTATAAAATATTAAAAAAATATAATAAAAATGATAAAATATTAAAAAAATATATTTAAAATGATAAAATATTATGAAAATATATTAAAAATTATGAAATATTTAAAAAATATATTAAAAATTATAAAATATTAAAATTATATATAAAAAATTATAAAATGTTAAAAAATATATTAAAAATTATAAAATATAAAAAAAATATATTAAAAACTATAAAATATTGAAAAAATATATTAAAAATTAGAAAATATTTAAAAAATTATAAAATATTTAAAAAATTATAAAATAAATAGATAATTATAAAATAAATAGATAATTATAAAATAAATAGATAATTATAAAATAAATAGATAATTATAAAATAAATAGATAATTATAAAATAAATAGATAATTATAAAATAAATAGATAATTATAAAATAAATAGATAATTATAAAATAAATAGATAATTATAAAATAAATAGATAATTATAAAATAAATAGATAATTATAAAATAAATAGATAATTATAAAATAAATAGATAATTATAAAATAAATAGATAATTATAAAATAAATAGATAATTATAAAATAAATAGATAATTATAAAATAAATAGATAATTATAAAATAAATAGATAATTATAAAATAAATAGATAATTATAAAATAAATAGATAATTATAAAATAAATAGATAATTATAAAATAAATAGATAATTATAAAATAAATAGATAATTATAAAATAAATAGATAATTATAAAATAAATAGGTAATTATAAAATGAATAGATAATTATAAAATAAATAAAAACTATAAAATGAATAGATAATTATAAAATAAATAAAAACTATAAAATAATAATAAAAAGTTATAAAATAAATAAAAAGTTATAAAATAAGTTAAAAAAATAATTAAATAAATGATAAATTATTCAATACAAAAATAATTATTCAATAAAAAAATAATTATTCAATAAAAAAATAATTATTCAATAATAAAATAATTTTTAAATAAAAGAATAATTATTCAATATAAAATATATTATATAATATAAAATATATTATATAATATAAAATAAATTATCAAATACAAAAAAAAATCTTTAATATTAAATAAATTTTTCAATATCATTTTAATATTACATTTTAAAAATAAACTTCATCATTCAGATCTTTATATAATTGACTCCGTTTTATTTGGTAGTTGTCATATATCTGGGATATCTTATGATGATTCTGGTCGCAGGCTTAAACCTCTATAACCAGATCATATTTTTGTATTTGCCTCCAGCACTCTCATTGAGGGTTGTCATTGAAGTTTGACTTTTTTGACGCTGAGGGTTTTTAAATTAGGAATTTATTTTTTAACACATGGGGATGTTGTCAGATCTGAAAATTGCTTTTGAAGTCCGGCAGTTTTGTTGAAGATGGATATTGATTTTGGAGCTGTGAATAGTTGTTTGAAGCTGGAAACGATTGATTGAAATATGAAATGCTAACTACATCAGTCTATACTTCCGTCACCAAAAAGAAAATTTAATAAGTCCTCCAGAGGGAGCTTTAAGTCTGAGGTTGATGAAGGTAGACGATTACAAATAGTATACCTATACTGTATATATAATCTTCACATATTTAACCAGTTTGAAATAGGTTGGAAACGTTTAACTACTTTGTTTTAGTTAACTATTCTCAAAAATAAGTTTTTATCTATTAGTTAAACTACTTATTTTTAGTTGAAAAATAGTTATAGTTTAACTAAAAATATTTAGTTAGTTGCCCATCACTGTATATTATACATATGCATTTTTTAAACAATCAATGACTTCATTATTCATAGTCTTTCGAATATGTTCCGAACCATCGAGCTGCTGAACTCTTGACCCCAGTCATCTGAAACTCAATACTTCTCTTTCACCATTCCATGAATCTTTCCGGTGTTTAAACCAGTGTTTTAAACCATTTATAAAATACTACGGCATTCATTTTAAAGTATTTGTTTTTAAAACTTCAAGATTTTGAATTTTTTATAAAAACATAAACGAGCTGATTAAATACTTTTTTCTTCGGTGGATTCGTTGAAGTCATCCGAAGATTATATCCTGCGACAATATTGTCACAGGATAGCGTAACCGCGCGGTTGGTGTTATCCTGCGTCCAGATTTTATAATCTAGTAATATAGTGAATTTGTAATTTAAAGTTATGAATTAATTGGGAATAAATTCATAATTATATTTTTATGTATTTCTTTCAAAACTTAAATAGATTCACCGTTAAATTCTACGTGATTTTCATTAGGTACAGTGAATATAAGGGTTATTAATCTTTATAAGAGCAAATCTGCAACAGCTTCTGTGGCTTAGCGCTTGCACCTTAGACTACGGATCGCTACGCTCTGGTTTCAATTCCCGGTATAAATATTTTGTCAAACAAATATTTTTTAAAGGATTTAATTCATGTTTTAAAGTATTTAATTAATGTTTTAAAGGATTTAATTCATGTTTTAAAGGATTTAATTCATGTTTATAAGGATTTAATTCATGTTTTAAAGGATTTAATTCATGTTTTAAAAAAAGTGTAACTCGTTTTTTTAAATTATTTATTTATTAATTATATTTATAATGAGTAAAATAAAAAAAAATTAGATGATTAAAATATAAATAAAAGATAAATTCAATTAAAGTAATTTTTGATAATTTAATTATTATAAATATTTTATTTATTTAGTGTTAGGTTAAGGTTAAGTTTAGTTTACGAAAATTCAATGATTATTAAGATTCATAAAAAAATATTTAACAAATACTAAATTTATTCTTTTTATTTTACGAAAATTCACTAAATATTAATAAATAAGAAAAAAAGATTGTTAAAAGTATCTCGCTAAAATCTGGACGCAGGATAACACCAACCGCGCGGCTACGCTATCCTGCGACAATATTGTCGCAGGATAACACCAAGCGTTTTATTTTATGTTACTTAATATTAATTAATTTTTAGTATTTAATAAATAAATATTAAAAAGTTGATTTGTAAATTTTCATTTCAACCAATTAGAATTAAGTATCTAAACTAAATAGCTTTGATTGGCCATCACGGAAATCAACGGTTTGTTTGTCCGCGCATTGAAAAATTAAAACATTCTTTTTATTGTTTTTAACATTCTTTTTAATGTTTTTAACATTCTTTTTAATGTTTTTAACATTATTTGTAATGTTTTTAACATTATTTGTAATGTTTTTCCAAATTATTTTCAAAGTTCGTTAAAATTATTGTTTTTAAACATTATTTTTAAAGTTGTAAAAATTATTTTCAAAGTTTTAAAATTATTTTCAAAGTTTTAAAAATTATTTTTTAAGTTTGTTAAAATTATTTTCAAAGTTTTTAACATTATTTGTTAATTTTATTTAAATAGACTTTCTGAATTATTTATTATTCATTTTCATTGTTTTAGTGATTTACACCGCCTCCACCACTCTTTACCACCACCCACCATTCCATCATTCATCGATTAATTAATCTTTCCTTCTGAACTCTCTTTGAGAACATATACTTGGCATTAGTTAGATTAACAATCATAAAGAAAACCGATGTGTTGGTGTAGGGTGAGGGTGTAGGGCAATGGGTATATAAAGAGCACTCGAGACTAGGTGTCTTTTAAATCAAAATGTCTTCGTTTACATGCATTTCTTGCTCAGCTTCAAGTTCTAGCCGTGCTTTATTTTGCGACTTGTGTTTAAGGTTTTTATCGAGTGTATTTTTTATCACTTTAATTCGAAGTCTAATGGTATAAAGACAATATATACTTGAAAAAATATTTTCAGTGGCTCAATAAATGAAGGTGAAGAAGCGGTGCGTGTCCAAGAGTCGTAAGTGAATTAATTATTAGTCCCAATGATTTGTAAAACTTTTTTATTATACTTTATGTAAAAACTCAAATTGTAGCTTTTGCTCGACCAATTCTTAATAAGTTTGTATTTTTATTATATCAAATAGTTAAAAAGTTATTCTATTAATTTAATTCATAAAATGAAAATTGTATAACTATGTGCATTAAGGTTGACTTTTTAAATTTTAGTTGAATAATTAATTACCAGTATACTATATCAATAAAACTTTGCTCAAAAGAAAGGAAAATGAGTTTTGCAATAAGATTTTGACGGGGTTTGCGATGAAAAATTATTTTTTTAAACGGAGAATAAAAATATTTCTTAAATCTCAGTTATGTCGAAAGACATTCCAACTTTGCGAACTGGCCAACGAATGGAAAATATTCAAGGGTGTTTCACGGCGAAATCCAACAGAGCGATGGGGTTTCGCCACGACTGTTATCTATAGGTATATAATATAACTAGTAAAACTAATATTAAATACATTTTATTTTCGTGTTATCAGTGACGTCGACGACAATACATTGGATATTCGTCATGTCGGAACCTCTCGCGTGGAAGAGGAGGAGCTGTAAGTAATTAGTTTCATTTTTTGGCTATCTAGATTTTATATGTATTAAATAATCGGGTAAATTTTTATTATCAGATTTCTCAGAGATGAATCCCTTGCTGAAGTAGAATATGAAGATTTGTAAGAGATCTTTAATTTATATTATTTCTATCTCATGTTATATAAACAGTTAAGATTTCAGTATATTACTATATATATAGAATTGATTTTTCAATAATTTAACATTTTGGTTTTATGTTGCTTACATCACTCCCTTTCAGAGAAGAGCCTATCCCCAACATGGACGAACCTATGCTGAATTGGGATGAAGATGATAGTACGTCGAACTTGCATCAACATGCGAATCTAGAAACTAGATTCGAAGAGGAAGAATCGTTAGTGCTTTTTTCTATTGTTTGCATCAAATATTTTTTCTTGAAAAATACATTTTAAATTTATTATTATTAATCTATTTGAAGATATGAAATATGTTCCAGTGTTTTTGTCAATTTTGGGTAGATATAAATGTATAATCCATTTGTTAAAGGATCTCAGTGAATGACGATGATATTTTACCGGAACGAGCAATTAAGTACACAATCGTGGAAGGGGGATCGAAGAGAGGTCGAAACATATTAGTCTCCAGTGAAGGCTATTCGTTCATTTACAAACGGACATTAAAATCTGGAACGATTGAATAGAGATGCTGTCTCAAGAGTGAGAAATTTGTATGTCCAGCTGTAATAAAGCAGGAAGGGAGTGTTTTCAAGAAAGGTGCACTAAGTCACAAAGACCCACCGCGTCCGGGACTAGTTGTTTCTATTCTAGAAAAAAGAGAAGTAATTATAGAAGAATATTAACTATAATACATTATAATTAAAATATCATTCGACATCTTTGTAAGCACGTCGTTGATATTAAAGTAATTGAAAATAAAATATTTTCCTAAACACAGGTAAAAACAGCCGCACGAGAAAACTTACTGGAACCTGCGAGTGTACTAGTTAGTCAGGCAAAACAGATATTTTCAGTTCCGGACCTGCCTCAAGTAGCTCAAATAAGTGAAGTTAACTTGTGCCGAATAGCAAATAGAAGTCGGGCGGCTATGAGGCCAACAAATCCTGACTCTACAGATTTTGAGGTAAAAATGAGTTACGCACGTATAATTCTTTTATTATTCAACAACTTTATGTTACATTATAAATATATTTCAGGTTGATGAAGTACACCTGAACAATGCAATTCAGGAAACGTTATTCAGAGGAACCGTTCCTGTTGGCAATCGCCATCACGCAATATTTGCCACCGAAAGTCAGTTGGACCGTTTATTAATTACATTTCTTTTCAATATTTAATAGATTTAAAATCATAACTTTTATTCATTGAAGTTATGAAGAGAACTTTAAACAGTTGCCTTTCTGTTTTGTTCTCATGACGGGCAAAAGGCGGAAGGATTACAAGAAGGTATATATGACAGTCTTCTATAATTAAAGATTATGCTATTTAAATTAATTTATGAATTAATTGTTATTATTAAGTTTTACTATCAGGTTTTGGAAAAAGTGAGACAACTCCTTTCAATTGAAATTAAGTTGAGAACCTTTGTCATCGTATTTGAAGGGAGCCTGTGGAGAGCAATACAGCAAGTCTTCCCTGACAAGGAGATCAAGGGTTGTGCTGTTCACTTGAGGCAGGCACTTTGGCGGAAAGTGCAAGAATGCGAGCTTGTGACCTCGTATAAGGAAAGGGACAGGGTATATAATCTTATTCGTAAGGTTTTTGCTCTGTTCCTTTTGCCGGCCAGTCACATTGGAGCAGCCTTCGAAGAAGTGTGTGAAGGCAACACCAGTGAGAGACTGGAAAGGTTCTTCACATACTTCCGCGAGACCTGGTTGAATAGCCGCATCTGAACCGTTGACAGTTGGTCTGTGTACCGCCGTTCAGTGCGCACCAACAACGACCTCGAGGGATGGCACGCTCGCCTTAACCGCAGAGCTAAAAAATCTAATTCAGAGTTTTATATTGTAATAAATTTAATTTATGACGAAGCAAAGGCTGTCACCAGGCAGTGCCAAATGGTGAAGGAAAGGTTGCTGAGGCGGCGGCAAAGTCAGACCGCCAAATCAATCCAAGCGAAACTCGAAGAAGCTTGAACAAAATACGACCAAAATGAATTATTTTCAGAAGAATTTCTGAAAAAGTGCAGTTATATTTATCGAGTTGCAGTCGATTCATCCCTTGACCGATCCACACCTCAATAGTATATTTGTATTTATATTATAATAATAGTATATTTATATTTTATATAGCATATTTATATTTTATATAGCATATTTATATTATTAATAGTATATTTATATTTTATATAGCATATTTATATTTTTAATAGTATATTTATATTTATACCAGTATATTTATATTTTATATAGCATATTTATATTTTTAATAGTATATTTATGTTTATACCAGTATATTTATATTTATACCAGTATATTTATATTTATACCAGTATATTTATATTTTATATAGTATATTTTATATTAAATAACTGGTTATTGAATAATGACAATTTAATATCATGAATTGGTTTTTAAGAAAAAAAATATTTTGTGTTTTTTGTCAAATAAATAATTATTTAGAGTTATTTTGAATTTATGATTCAGGGAAAGAATAGAAGCCAGGTTAACCTATTAACGAAATCTCCATTAAGGGCAGATGTATATATCGTTGGTTACTTTCGGTATACTATTAACGGAAATTCTCTTTTTTCGACAAAATAAACAAGGTTTTCGACAATGCTGGAACCAAACTAATTCAAAGTTCAAATTAACCTTTCTCACAATTATCATGAGATGTGAGATACGGGTAAGAATTGCCTAAAAACTGGGAAATGTGCAAAAATGTATAAATTCAGTAGAAGTGAGATATGTGCAGGATGGACAATTCAAGTCAAATCATTGCAAAGAAAAGAGATAGGAAAGAGAAAAAAACACCGTTTTTATATGTCATTTAAAAATAGTCTGTTTATTCCTCACTTTCTAATCAATTCCTAATCAACTGCATGATCTGCCCCATGTTAAAAATTACCAATGCATGCTTCGCTTTTACTTTCTAAAAAAGTTCAATTAAATCTTTAAAAAATCATTCCTTAAGGTTCATTTTGTCCCAAGGCTGTCATAAATCACAACCCAAAAATGAATTGGTTGAAAAGAGTGCTTTGTATTTAGTAATTTATTTTGTGTTAAATAATTTATTTTTTATTTAATATTTTATTTTTTTTTAAATATTTTATTTTTTATTTAATATTTTATTTTTTATTTAATATTTTATTTCTTATTTAATATTTTATTTTTTTTTAAATATTTTATTTCTTATTTAATATTTTATTTCTTATTTAATATTTTATTTCTTATTTAATATTTTATTTCTTATTTAATATTTTATTTTTTTAAATAAAGTATTTTAAATTTAATAATTTTTTTCTTTTTATTTTCTTTTAAAAATTTCATTTTATATTAAAAATTTCATTTTATATTAAAAATTTCATTTTATATTAAAAATTTCATTTTATATTAAAAATTTCATTTTATATTAAAAATTTCATTTTATATTAAAAATTTCATTTTATATTAAAAATTTCATTTTATATTAAAAATTTCATTTTATATTAAAAATTTCATTTTATATTAAAAATTTCATTTTATATTAAAAATTTCATTTTATATTAAAAATTTCATTTTATATTAAAAATTTCATTTTATATTAAAAATTTCATTTTATATTAAAAATTTCATTTTATATTAAAAATTTCATTTTATATTAAAAATTTCATTTTATATTAAAAATTTCATTTTATATTAAAAATTTCATTTTATATTAAAAATTTCATTTTATATTAAAAATTTCATTTTATATTAAAAATTTCATTTTATATTAAAAATTTCATTTTATATTAAAAATTTCATTTTATATTAAAAATTTCATTTTATATTAAAAATTTCATTTTATATTAAAAATTTCATTTTATATTAAAAATTTCATTTTATATTAAAAATTTCATTTTATATTAAAAATTTCATTTTATATTAAAAATTTCATTTTATATTAAAAATTTCATTTTATATTAAAAATTTCATTTTATATTAAAAATTTCATTTTATATTAAAAATTTCATTTTATATTAAAAATTTCATTTTATATTAAAAATTTCATTTTATATTAAAAATTTCATTTTATATTAAAAATTTCATTTTATATTAAAAATTTCATTTTATATTAAAAATTTCATTTTATATTAAAAAGTTCATTTTATATTAAAAATTTCATTTTATATTAAAAATTTCATTTTATATTAAAAAATTCATTTTATATTAAAAATTTCATTTTATATTAAAAATTTTATTTTATATTTAAAATTTTTTCTTTATATTAATATTTTCATTTTATATTAATATTTTTATTTTATATTAACATTTTTATTTTATATTAACATTTTTATTTTATATTAACATTTTTATTTTATATTAATATTTTTATTTTATATTAACATTTTTATTTTATATTAACATTTTTATTTTATATTATGGTTATGGGGTGAATCGGTTAAGGGGTGAATTCCCTAGCACTTCTTCGTCCAGATTATCATGTCTTTGATATTTGATATTTCTTACATTTTCTGAAAAATATTAAAAATAATTAATTAGTCTCTTCTTAGTATTTGTTAATTATAATTGTTTCTAAAATTATATTAAAATCATTAAAAGAAAAAAAATTATATAAAAGCAATTCCTCCACCATTGGGAGCTTGCAAGCTCAATCTGAAGCCACTTCTTCCTCTAGATTATTCATGTCTTCTATTTGATATTTCCTACATTTGCTACAAAATATTAAAAATAATTAATTAGTTTTAATTAAAAAGCACGGTAAACGGATAAAAAGTCTTCCGGATAAAATGCTTCCGGATAAAAAGTCTTCCGGATAAAAAGTCTTCAAGAAGAGATTTTCATTGAAAAAAACTTTTTATTTTATTAACTTTAATTAATTTAAAATAATTTTTAGAAATAAATTTAATTAATAAATAATAAAAAAAGACTAACTAGTTATTTAAATTATTTTTTAGCTTATGTTGGAAATATCAAATAGAAGACATGTGTGTGTGTGTGTGTGTCTGTATGTGTGTGTGGGCGTGTGTGGGTGTGTGTGTGGGTGTGTGTGTGTACCTCTATTTAATCGACCCTCTGGATCATTGCCAAAGATGCATTTAACTTTCCCATCACATGTGTGAACAATTTGAAAAAGATGCGTGGATATATGGATGGATGGATGGATGGATGAATGGATGAATGAATGAACGGATGAATGGATGGATGGATGGATGGATGGATGGATGGATGGATGGATGGATGGATGGATGGATGGATGGATGGATGGATGGATGGATGAATGAATGAATAGATGGATGGATCAACGGCATCTTAATTGTAACCAATGTGGCGTTGATGCAATTTTGATTCTGAAGTTTTTATATATATATTTTTTATAGTCTTTATTAATCACGGTTTGACAGACGCAGGCCATGTTACATGTTGAATAAGATACTAGATAATAGTAGATAATTATATGATACTGATGCTAATGATAATGGTTAGAGAAAAAAAATACTACAAGACAAAGGATATGGTGAATAGGTAATAATTAAGTAGATAAATAAGTAATAAGAATCAGAGATGCCAATATAAATATAAATGTAAATTATAGAATGTGATATTTAAGAATACGAGGGAGGAATGTTTTACTTTCAAGCGTAGTATATATAGGGGTATCAAAATTGTGTTTACGGGGTCTTAAGTTATGAGTAGATTTTTTAAGGGGGGGTAAGAAATTGTGAAGAACGTGGTCAGAGTTATTAGATATTTTAAAGAATAGTTTGGTGTCTAAAGTGGTAAACATAGAAGTGATAGATGGGTAGAGAGAGGGAAGGTAGTTAAGTCTTATGAGTTTATTAATTAGGGACTGGAGTTGCTTAATGTGTGGCTGATTAGCAAAACCAGACCAAGAAGGAGCTGCATACTTAAGGTGAGAGATGATGAGGGACTCAGTGATGTCAAAGAGTTTGGCACCAAAGAGTCAATGGGAACGGATTGTTTTGATGGCATGAAAAGTTTGAAAGCATTTATTGATAATGTGATCTATGTGTGGTGAAATGTTAAGGGTGTCAGTGAATGTGATACCTAAGATAGTGAGTTTGTTAGTGCGTTGAATAGAAGGGTGTAAATCTGGTGGTGTGATGCGTTTATAACTATTATGGACTATGAGTTCAAATGATTTTTTGAGGTTGAGTGAGAGATAACTGAGCTAGGCCCACTTAGAGAGGGATTCAAGCTCTGATTGGATGGTGTGGGTGTTAGATGATGGAATAATGAGATAGGTGTCGTCAGCAAATTTTAAAATATAATTAAAAGGGTGATAGGGCTGAAGTGAAGAGGCGTTGATTATAAAGGTAGATGGACCAAGAACTGAGCCTTGGACCACGCTAGAGTTGATGGGAAGGATACTAGAAAGTTGATTTAAATAAATGGTGGAATGTGATCGGTTGGAAAGGAATGAAATGAGAAGGTTATATATGTTGTCATCAAGAGGAAGAAGTGCAAGATTGGAGGCGAGAGTATGGTGATCAAGAGTGTCAAAGGCTTTAGTAAAGTCAAGAGCAATAAGGTGAACATGACTATTAGTTTTGAGAATTGAAGTGATCGTAGACGTGATAGCAATTATGGCAGAAGTGGGAGAACCTGATGGGCGAAAGGCGAATTGATCGTTAAGAATAGGTATAACTGAAGGCTGATTGAAGCAAGGGTATATATATTGAAAAACTATGATTTTTTCGAGAAGGCGTGATAATATTGGAGTGACTGAAATCGGGCGAAAGTCTTGAGGCGATATTGGATGTTTAGTTTTGGGGATGGGATAAATAATTCTGGATTTCCACTGAAGAGGAAAATAAGAAGTGTTAATGCAATTATTGAAGATGATGGAAAGTGGAGTACTGATTATGGGTGCAATTAGTTGGAGATACCATTGTGGCAGGCCATCGGAGCCGGTACCAGTTGGGCATTTTATGGTGAGAAGAGTAAATATGGTGATAGGGTTAATGAACTAGACGTGTCATTAATATTTTGATGATGATGATGACGACGATGGTGATGATGATGTTGATGATAACTGGTGGTGGTGGTGATGATGATGGTAGTTGGGATGATGATGATGACTTTTTATCCTGAAGACTTTTTATCCGGAAGACTTTTTATCCGGAAGACTTTTTATCCTGAAGACTTTTTATCCGAAGACTTTTTATCCGAAGACTTTTTATCCGAGGACTTTTTATCCGAAGACTTTTTATCCGAAGACTTTTTATCCGAAGACTTTTTATCCGAAGACTTTTTATCCGGAAGACTTTTTATCCTAGAACCTATGTAGAAGGTAATACTAAGCGACCTCAAAGCAGCCACACTGGCCACTCGATCACTGCTCAAACTCCCAAGAAGACATTTCCAACTTGACACACAATCATCCGTTAGAATAAAGCATTTGTAGAACCCAAATCCCATCCCAGCTCCCTGCCCCACCATTCAACTCTATGCCATCTTCATCTATCAATTCCTTTCTCTCATTCCACACCTCTGATCTATCCTCTCTGCACCTCAACAACAGTTTCCTGACTGCCCACCAGCAGCCCCTGAGCCACCCATGCCGAGGTTGGCACTGGTCTGGAAGTGCTGAGATCCTATCTTGATGCCGTTCGCCTGGTCGCCACATGCGTGGTGGTGGTGGTGATGATGTAGATGATGATGATGATAATGATGATGGAGAGAGGATGAAGATGGAGATGATGATAATGATGGAGATGATGATGATGATGAAAACCTCGTTGTAGATGTCCAAGACCCCCTCCTGAATCCTCTGGTAAATCTCCTTGGCAGTGTTGATGAAGGCCTGGTAATGATGATGATGATGGTGATGCAGTGCTGATGACGATGATGCGATGTGGTAGTAGTATGGTGGTGCAGTGATGATGATAGTGATGTGGTGGTGTTGCACTGATGATGATGGTGTGATTGTGCAATCAATCAATCAATCACTAATGATTTGTATAGCGCCCTTTTGAAAGTGAACAAAAGTGCTCTTCAAATAAATTTGTTAAATAAAACGGTTTTTAGACCACTACCAATATATGTATGTATATAAATTTAAATATATATGAAGAAAAAAAAAAAACAACAACAAAAAATCAACCTCAATAATCCAACCTCACCCACACCACCATTACAATCACCGCCAAAAAATCACAGTGGTGATGAAAGAAAAACAGTTGAATATTTAAAAAAATCAAAATGATGTGTTTGATGTTATTAAAAAACAATTTTTAAACTAAAATTAAAATTGAGTTTCCCCCACCATTCCCTAAAACCTTCTCCACCCCCCACCCCAACACCTACAACCTCCTCCACCACACTACCCCCAACCCTTCACCCACCACCACCCCTCCACCAACCTCCTCGACATTGTCAGAAGTCTTGGCAGACGTCTCCATGAAAATGAGTCCATGTTCCAGCGCAAAATCCTCCCCCTCCTCTCTCTTCACATCTCTCCGTGCTTTCACGTCACTGTGGCAGTGATGATGATGGTGACAATGATGATGTTAAGAAACCTATCAGCCGACCATTCAACACCACCAGAGCAGCACATTAAAGAATGACTCAGCCCTCCAGCACCATCATCAACACCACCAACAAAATTATCATCATCATCATGACCACCTTTTGTTTCCGATCAGCATGATGACCATGTTGGAGCTGGAGTGTTGTCGAGCGTCTTCCAACCAGGTGGTTGAAAGTGCAACGTCTGTTGTCATGATGATGAGGATGATCATGATTATGATGAGGGTGGTATGGTGATGATGACAATGGTAAATGACAAGGATGTCTTTTTGTGTTTCTTAAAATGACATTTAATTTTGAGTACAGAGAGTTGAATAAGTTTATGGGGAAAGGGAAAAAATTAATGGAAGTAGAGGATTTGGTGGATGAAGAGGGTGGTGTTTGAAAAGGAAAAGAGGAGATAGTTTTACGACTAAGAGTTCAGAAAACACGAGAGAGAGTTTATTTACACGATAATGACTTTATATAGGGTGCGAGGGACAAAGGTTGCCAAGGAGTGGCCGTGTGTACCTAGCGTACACAATGTGGCTGCTACAATACTCCCCTACAGAGAGTACTGGCGAACGAAGAAGCAAAAAATATTGTTGATGCAAGAGTTGTTGTTGTTGTTGCTGCAGTAGTGCATGTTGCAGTGGTGCATGTTGCAGTGGTGCGTGTTGCAGTGGTGCATGTTGCAGTAGTGCATGTTGCAGTCCTTTTTGAACTCAAAGAAGCGAGTGATGATGCAAGATAAAACAAAGATGACGACGGAGAAGAAGTGGGTAGTGCTGAAAATGATGATGAAGACTTGGTTAGCACGATTGATGGACGGTTGATAGACAAGGCGATGAGTCAAGTTGCGTAATCTGCCAAATTCTTTGGCCAATGCACCCTTCTGCCGGACCTTTTGTGGATTGGAGGTGGCTGTTGAGTATTCGGGACGTTCGATGAGCTGGTAGTCGTTGTTATTGTTGTTGGCGGATTGAGAGTTAGGTTGTTGTTGTTGTTTTTGTTTTTGTTGTTGTGGTCGAAGACATCTTAGTTGCTCCACTCACCAACAGTGAAGTTGTACATGAATGCTTTTGCATCTGAGAAGTCTGACGTATTGGCAATGGAAAAGTCTGTAGAAGACTTGTTGTTTCATGGTGCATTGATGGATGATGCATGCATGAATGCATTCTCTGTTGGGTGGTGATGATAATGATGAGCAGATTGGCTGATGAGGGTTGGGGCGGAAATGCTTGTTTTGTTGAATCTTGTCAGCTTGTCTGCCACCACGGCTGTCTGCTTAGACTTAGGTAGCGCCTTCTTTTTCGTCTTCGACTTTACAACAGCTGGAGCCAACGACGTTGCCGCCACGACAGACGCCTGGTGGTGCTGATGATGATTCTAGGCGGAAATTCCCGCGCTTTTTTTTATCGCCTGCTTTAGTTGGCTCTTCTTGACGACTTCTTCGTGTTGCGCCGTTTTAATTTTGACTTTCATGGTGCAACGTGACGTCACTTCTTGGAATCCTTCGTTCTTATCGAAGAGGAACAATGGATCGTCGATGCTTGCCTCTGGCACGTTGTCCACCAGGCGTTGGCGAGACATGTCCACCCCCAGACTGAAATGAGACAAAAAATCCGCTCCGATGATGGGTTTCTTGACGTCGGCTACGTGAAAAACCCAGGGAAATTGCTTGCGTAAACTGAGATTGACCATCAGGGATTTCTGTCCATACGTTTTGATGATGGAGTTGTTGGATGCATGAAGCGTGAACGATGATGGGGTGAAAGAATGATTGGCTGGTGGAGGAATGACGCTTACTTCTGCACCAGTGTTGATTAAGAACTTGAGGTTGTTGAATGCGTCTTTTATGAACAATAGGCGACTCTTGTTTTGTTGGCCGTGGACAGATTTTGCTCCTATTGTCCGGCCCTGCCTTTCAAAATGAGTGAAAGTGCATGGTGGTGTGCATTTTCGTGCCTGTTTCCCAAACGTTTGATGGTACCAGCACATGCCTGACGTGGTGTTTGGGCTTCTGGAACGAAGTGAATTGTGTCGACTGTTTGAACGAATTCTTCCTCGTGGTTGATTTTGGTTAGCAGCTAAATTGGCCATACTTGTGGTGATTTGTTGAAGCCTTGTATGGATCTCCAGCATGGTTGGGCTGAAGCTTGTGGAGTCGGCGTTGAGACTTGTGTGATGGTGGTTTGTTGAAGTTCCACCATTCTGTCTGCTTGCATCGCCAGTTCTGCCAGTGGGATGTTCATTGACGCCGCCAGGATTGGTTTAATCTGAGTGGGCATCTTGTCGAACCATAGCTGCTTCAAGATGGCTTCGTCCATGCAGTTGCTACCCAGCAGAGTCTTCATGTGACGAAGCAGCTGGGAGGGTTGTCTGCCGTCTGGTTGCAGGTCACCGAACAACTCTCTTAGCATGCTTGCTTCAGACTGGCAGCACCTATGTAGAATTGCTTTTTTCAGTGTTTTGTATGGCGACGACCCTGGCACCTCCACCAGTAGGTCTTGAACCTGTTCGGCGACATGGAATGGAATGTGCTCCACCACATACGAGTATTTTGTCAGTTCTGCTGACACTTTGCGCGTGTGAAAAATTGCTTCCACGTGGCAGAACCACAGTCTTGGGTTTGCGGTAAAAAAGGCTGGTAAGCTGAGTGAGCTTACTTGTGGAGTCGGCTTTGTCCTCGTCTCCTCCTCTGACGTAACTTTGAAGAAAATATCGTCCATAACGTGCGTTAGTCGGGCTTCTGTTCGGGGTCACCAATTGTTACGGGTTAAGAGTTCAGGAAACACGAGAGAGAGTTTTTTTACACGATAACGACTTTATATAGGGTGCGAGGGACAAAGGTTGCCAAGGAGTGGCCGTGTGTACATAGCGTACACAATGTGGCTGCTACAATATAAAGGTGGACCTCAGAACCCTGCTATGAACATCGCCCATGCAAAATAAGTAACACAATATGAATGATTTTTTAAATAAAAATGTAAATCCGTCTGCTTGCAAAAAGTGAACCGATATTTTATGAAAAGCATACTGAATGTCTGCTTGAGAAATTGAAAAATCAGAAATTTAATTTTTTATAAATATTATTTATTAGTCTAAATCCATAAATAAATAAAAAATAGTAGGTGGAGGAGTATTTGAGTAAGCAAAGAATAATTTTGCTTTCTGCAGCTATCACTATAACTACGCCTACCCAAAATACAATTCTGTTTCATGCTATGGTTGACGATTATGCTTGTATTAAAATAGAAGTTAATAAATTATTTTATTTGAAAAATTGAAGAGGCTTCATGTTAAGGATCCCAGGACCCCCCAGAATCGCCGCCCATGGATGAAGCCCAAGAGATTATAGATTGAAGACAGAGAGTTATTTTATAAACAGCAAGGTCAAGAGAAGAGACAGTGAAAGATGTATAAATATAGGAGTCATCAGTATAAATTTGACTATTTAAGGAAGAGGAAAAAATGATATTAAGTAGTTCCGAGTAGACCCCTCAGCCGACGCCGCGCGCCGAATACGCCGCCAAACTTTGGTTCGCCAAAAATCAGCCAGAAAATATGGGGCGCGCCACATTAGCCGCTGTATTTTGTCCACCGTAAATCCGCCAAAAATGTGCAATTCACCGAAAAGTAATGTTTTTGGTTTTTAAGATGTATTGAGCTTTGTTCTAAGATTCATTGAATTTTTAGATTAACCATCGCCGGAAGTTTAAAAAAAGCGAGTTGTTTATGCAGTTTATTCTCAATTTTTACTAATATTAATTACTTAAAAAATAAATAAATAAAATATTAATTAATTTATTTATCATTTATAATAGCTAAATTCATTATGACTCAACGATCTTCTAATAGTAAAAAGGTAAGCCTAAAAAGTCTCTAAATTAATTTTTTTAATAAACTACGTAGTAGTTTAGTCAATGAAATGATTTATGACTTTTGTATTTTATGTAATATTGTTTCTAATCGTTTATATGATTATTTTAGGTTAACTCAAATGTCAGCAGCAGCCATTCAAATCGAGAAGAGAGGCAGTTCATTACAAAACTGCAGGTAAAACCTAAGCCCCTAGCCAGCATGGAAATTCCAAAGCACAATGCTGGAGATATTTTAGTGGCCTGTTCGCTTCTGAAGGAAAATGGTTTACGAAGATAGGGTATATTGTCAGTTGTGCCTCACTGCTCAGCAGTCATTGGGTGACAAAGGTCACATCTCAAAGGAAATGAATTTTGCTGTGACAACGTCGAGTGGTAATATGAATCTCCACTTAAGTGTCAAGCATAATGTTTCAGTGCAAAGTGAAAAAAGTCAAATAAAATGTTTGGATATTTCCGTAAGTATGAAGAAGGCAACAGTCAATGTCAGGCAACATCAAGTCATGAACTAACAAGAGATATCGTTATCTGGTTATGTAGAGACTTGCTTGTTTTTGAAAATGTGACTAAAAATGGTTTCGTTGACTTTTTTAAACTTAATTGCCCCTTTCTCAACATACCGGCGCCTGTAACACTTGCTGGATCAGCCCTAGATGATGTTTACCAAGCCATCCGATTAGCAGTAAAAACTAAAATGGCTGGAGTAAGTTCACTTTGTCTAATGTTTGATGAATGGACCGATCGCTACTGAGCTATCGACTATCTTGGCATCCAGGCTTCCTTTTTAGACCGTGACTGGACATATAAAACTGTCACAATTGGCTGTCATGCATCGCCTACTCATGCTGCAGATGACCTTGCTGACCATATCAGCTCTGTTCTCAAAAGTTTTTCCGTTGATCCTAGAAAACTATTTATAACCTTTATTTCAGAATTATTTGACGGTGCCTGTTCTTCAGTCTCCAGATGTTCTTACCTTCTGGTCTAGCAGTGCTGCATCATCCTTCTATCCGCAACTTACTTCATCATCATCAGCATCATCTGTACCACTGGAGTGCATGTTTTCAGTTGCTGGTTTGAAAATGAACAGCAAACGATCGAGCCTAACAGCTGATAAACTACATCGCATTTGTTTTATTCATGACAATTATCAACTGATACTTTAAATGTCTATCAGGTAAATAAAAAATTCGTTTATAGTTAAGACAAAATATAAAACTTCATTTTATTGTTGAAAATAATGAAATTTGTTCTGAAGTGTTATAAAAGTGTTTTATTGTTGAAATTTTACTTATTGATTTCAGCCGAATATTTATAAGCAGCCGAAAATCAGCTGCAAAGTTAATTTACGAAAAAATCCGGCTTATTCAGATATCCGCCGAAAATTCAGATCAGTTAGCCAAAATATTAACAAAGATTTGGCTGGCAGGTCTAGTGGGATTGAATGGTTATACCACTTGGGTCATTCCATAGAATTTCGACTAAAATAAATTTAATTTTTCACCCCCCCCCCTCCTCAGACATGTTTGAAACTTTTATTTTATGCTAAGATACGTTGTCTATAAAAATGGAAAATATAAAAAATGCAATTTTTCAAAAAGTCGTCGAGTTATTGACCTTCAAAGTTCGCTGAAGTCAAATCCCCTTCTCTATTCAATTTGAAATATCTCAGCTTATATTTATCAGAACGAATAATGTAGTATACCAAAAACAAGGCATTTAAATGTTCTATTTAAACATATTTTAATGGTTCAAATATAAATATAATATAATATTTCTTGCTGAGTCAAAAGTTTGACCTTGAAATTTTCGATGCTGTCCCATATATTTTGTCAATTTTTTTTGGGTAACATTTTTCAAACATTCATTCAATCCTATGAAAAAAATATTAATATATTTGAAAAAATATTTTTTAATCAATTTTTTCCTTGAGCACCTAACAAACAATATTTTGTTAAAACAGAATTTTAGGAGTGCTAATGCATTATTTTTCTTTCAGACAAAAATTAGTGAATTTAGTAAATCTCAATAAATATTTAAGTTGATTTTTTTTAAATTAACAATTTAACTAAATATAATTTTAAGCTCCCTCCATCCGTTTGATGCGGCCCCCAGACAACTAGTCCATTTTGGCTATTTGCGGCCCTAACAGAATTTTAAATCGATGCACTCGCCCATCTCTTTTTAATAGTACTGTTTGCACATCCATAATATAAAACGATTAAAACAACAACAACGAGCGATAATTGAGTTGGCACGCTGGTTGTTTTAATTTAGTAAGAATGTCAAAGCGTAAAATTGAAGTAGAAAATCGTCAGTTTAATGAAAAATGGACAACAAAAAATTTTATGCAGCATTTCAACGGAACAGCTTTGTGCCTAATTTGTCGCAAGTCCGTAACTGTAATGAGGGACTACAATTGCAAAAGACATTATGAAATCAAACACGCTGCTACGTTTGATAATGTGAAAGTCGAAGCTAGAAAAAATATAATTGATCAACTTGTAAAAAGATTTTCATCTGAGCAAAATATTTTTACAAAAAAAGTTAATGAAAATAAGACTTTTGTTTGTGCCGGTTGTGCCGTAGCACAGATTATTGTGCGATTGTCTCAACCATTTACTGATGGTGATTTTGTCAAAAACTACATGCAAGCCATTTGCAAAGAAGCCTGTCCTGAGAAAACAGACCTGTTCAACATAGTGCCATTGTCACGGATGACTATCCAGTGCCGGGTGGTTGATTTATCCAAAGACGTTTTTGAACAGTTTCGTGACAAGCTTGCCATTTGCAAGTATTTTTCAAATGTCCTAGATAAGAGCACGGATAACGTTGACACAGCACAGCTTTTGGTTTTTGTTCGTGCAGTGGATGAGAACTGTAAATTAACTCAGGAATTAGCAGGAATGGCCTCACTACGTGGACGTATGACTGGTGCAGATATTTTTGGAGAAGTGAAATCTGTTCTTGAAAACCTTAACGTTCAGTAGCCAAAGCTCTGTAGTGTTACTACTGACGGTGCACCCGCCACGACTGGTAAAGAATTAGGACTTATTGCTCATCTGCGATCACAATTGCGAGACTTAGGAATTCCCACAGACACCATCCACGCATACCACTGCATCATACATCAAGAGTCACTTTGTACACGAGTAATTAATTTTGATAATGTTATGAAATTTCTTTTTAAATCAGTGAACTTCATACGAGCAAAAGGACTTAACCATTGACAATTCAGATCATTTCTTGAAAACATTGAGTCAGAATATTGTGATATACCATATCACACTGATGTAAGGTGGTTGAGTCGAGGAAAAGTTCTTACTAGGTTTGTTGAGTTACAAAGAAAATCTGTGAATTCCTTGTTACCAAAGGCAAAGACACAGCTGTTTTTACAGACAAACAGTGGTCGGCAGACAGACATAACAGAACACTAAAATAAATTGAATCTTCGTCTTCAAAGCAAAGATCACTACATCTTTGATATGTACCAAGAGCTGCTGTCATTCACCTTGAAGCTACGGCTGTTTTGTTCGAATCTTCAATCTGGTAATTTATGTCATTTTCCTATTTGTTCAGCTTTTCAGAAGGAATACCAGTGTGACTTCAATAAATACCACGACAGTTGTGAAGCGTTACTAAAGGAATTTAATGAACGTTTTGATGCATTCAGGGAGCATAAGGATTTATTCAACTTCATCCGTGACCCTTTCTCTTGTGCTGTATAATCCGTATCTGAGCAATGTCAGTTAGAAGTCATTGATCTTCAATGTTCACCAGAATTAAAGTTTGCGTTTCATCATAACTCTATTTTAACTTTTTATGGAAGTCTTAGTTCAGTTAAATATGGAGCGGTCAAAGATTTGGCTTGCCGAATCTTGTCTGAATTTGGCAGCACATACGTGTGTGAACAAACGTTTTCCGTCATGAAAATAAACGGAGATCATCTTTGTCTGATGATAATCTTTGTTCGATTTTGAGGCTTGCAGCAACAGAACTCGAACCCAATATTGACAATTTTGTTGCAACCATTCAGGCTCAACCTTCTCATAAAAATACTAAAATTTAGTTATTCATACATTTTTAAATAACGTTATTTTTTTTGTTATGAAACTTATTAAAAACTTGCATTCTTTGAGTTTTTTTCACATTTAGTTATTCATACATGTTTAAATAACGTTATTTTTTTATGACATTCATTAAAAATTTGCATTCTTTGAGTTGTTTTATTGTGTGATCTATGTGCACGCTGATGCGGCTCTTGGCGCCCAGGGACTCAGTAATTTTGGCCCTCAGGCTGATAAAAATTGTGCACTCTTGGTCTATAGTATATAGAAATACTGTAGTCTATAGCACTTTGTTATCTTTTTGGATATTACTATTTACTATAACTTTCAATTTTTGCTTAAATTGAATCCACTGAAAAAAACGATATTTCACTTTCTAGAATTTCCAAAATTTAAATTGAAGCGTGAACGATCACATAGACTTTATAATATTTAAGGAGCAATGAGAAAAAAAAACTTCCAAAATTGAACTTGAGAAATATAAAAGAGTATATAAAATCAGATCTTTCAGTTTAAGAACTGGATGACTGCATGGGTGCCATAGAGCATCCACTGTCCAAACGTTTTGGTCTTTCTGTCGAACACTTTTTTAGGGACATCAAGAACTAAGCCAGTGATTTGAGAGAGATCATCAAGGCCGTTTGAACTCTCTCACCGACTTTTCGAACTTTTCCGAGCAATTTCACCGTTGGTCTCGAGTCAACTTGCGGTAATTGAAACCTCCGTTGAAGAGCAGCAAGTTCGCATGTGAGGGGAGCTTGTAAAAGCAGAAGCCAAGAACTGCGTGCTGTGGAAGAAATGAGTAAGAGAGAAGAATGGATCTGTCTCGGGCACCCATCTCTCCTCCTTCAGTAACCACTCCACTTGTGATGTAACTTTTGGCATGACACCTCTCCACACCTTCCCAGCCACTCCATCGTCCATGCAAAGTCTTCTTTGGTTACATCACTCATGAACCCAGAAATCGACTTGCAATGGTATCGAACCTGACATGCGTGCACAGTGCTGAAATAGTCAGCGAGACAAAAGTCAATAAAAAGTTCGAGTCCGGTGTTTTCCAATGACGAAAAAACAGGAAATTACAAAAATTACAAAAATTGAGTAACAATCAAAAAGATTCCAAAGAGAAAAATTGTATTTAATGTTTTTTAAAGAATATTCAATTCAAAAAGCTTGGCATCATTTTAAGGATGCTCATCAGTGATTTTCCAGTTCGGATTTTTCAGTTCAAGTTACAGATATGCAAAATTTAATTTTTCAGTCACTATTCCAGTTTCAGTTATTTTTTTAGTTACAGTTTCAGTTACAGTTGCAGTTAATCAAGATCGGAAAAAAATAATTTTTATTTTTAATACAACCCAAATCAATTTTTAAAAGTACAATTATATAAAAGATATATAAATATATCATTCATAATATATGCTGTTCATTTTCACAAATGTCTTAAATTCCAGTTTTTTGCTGAGGCGATTTTTGTTCCCTGCAGTTAGGTCTCCGCACACCGAAAACGCCCTCTCCACATACGCTTGTGAAGCGGGAGCTGAAACAATGTCTTGCGCAAAAGAAGCAAATATTGGGCATTGCGCTTCATTGTCTGTCCAGAAATATAGACCGTTTGCTTTCAAACACATTGTAGCAGGAGTCGTTGACGAAGCCGAACTTCAAGGGAATTCTCTTGCCATTTTTTATTCTGAGTGGTTGCCTGCTCTAGTGTTCTTTGTTTTTAAACTTTTTCAAAAATATTTGATTTTGTTCCAAGACTTTTTTAGGCATCCTTTTTAATTTTGTTGTAACACACTGGATGTTTTCATTTTAAGTGATAGATTTAATTTGTAGAATTTTTTTCAAATCATTTGACCCCCGATTTAAAAACTTTAAATGTCTTCAATAATAAGAAAGACAAGCAACGTGGAAAGAGTTGGAGAAACTATTAGGATAAAAAAACTTCCAAAACTATAGTCTTCACCAAACAAGCAACTACGAACATATGTAACTTCAGATTCTGAAGATGAAGATACCTCAATGGTGACAAAGTCAATAATTAAACGTTATAGAACAGAATCTGAAGTAGGCTTTGAGAGTTGTCCTCTTGTTTGGTGGCAACAATCCGAAGGGGCATATCCGGCTCTTTGCAAAACTGGTAAGAAAGTACTTGTCATCTCCTGCAAGTAGGGGGAAGGCGTACACAGTCGATCAGTGTACACAGTCGATCAGTGTACACAGTCGATCAGTGTACACAGTCGATCAGTGTACACAGTCGATCAGTGTACACAGTCGATCATTGCGTTTTTTATCGAAGACATTTATATTTTTTCAAATACGATGTGTCACCTGGACGAAAATATAGGTGACCTCATTATTTATCGTAATTTTAACATAATCTTTTTGCGGATAATAAAAATAAAGGTATTTATCAATTTCATGGGCTAAAAAGGAAATATTTTACATCATCCAACGAACCAAGCTGTGCATAAAGTAGGCACAATTGAAAAGTCATATTTTGCATTATTGATATAGTATTCTATATTTTATCGTGTGTATCTATTAATTTTCTTGTTAAAAAATAATCATGAAAGTTATAGCCATTATACCAATCATAGGCATAGGCGTAAAAAATCGATCATTGATAGCTTTCTTATCAATTAATTTTTTTAATTATATCAAATCTATTTTTTAAAGCTTTTTGCAGTTTTTATTTTGTTAAATAAAAATCTTATGTGAAAAACTTATTTTACTTTGTGCAGTGTTTTTTAATGAAATATTTGTTTAATATCGTTTTTGAATAGTTCTCGTAGTAGGTTTTTACAAGTTTCTGGTTAATCTTTTGAGTTATATCATTCATTTTCATTCATTTAAAATGGGTAGAAAAGTAGCTGTTGAAAGAAAAAAAAAGAAAGTTTTATCAGAATCTATGAAACAGGCTGTCGAAACTGTTTATAATATATTATAAATACAAATAGAGAAGCATCTAAACTTCATAATATACCATATGCTACTTTTTATTCATATATAGAAAAAACAAAAGATGCAAATGAAACTGCAGGAAAAGACTGGTATATCCAATTCATGCACAGACACACAGATTTATCTCTACGTAAACCGGAAAGAACCAGCCTCTCTAGAGCGACAAGTTTCAACCAACATAATGTCCTACCGTTTTATAATAACTTAGTTCTGTTTATAAGCGCTACAACTTTGAACCCTAAGACATATACAACTGTGATGAGACATTACTAAAAAAAACAAATGTAAGAGTGATAGCGGCCAAGCGAATCGTCAGGTTGGGTGGATTACGTCAGCAGAAAGAGGACAGATTGTTACAGTGTGCTGCACGATCAATGCCGTTGGAAAAACTTTTCCACCTTTTATGGTCTTCCCCAGAGTCCACTTCAAAGACAAAATGATCAAGGACGCCCCACCAGGAACAAGTGGAGCCACTAATCCTTGTGGCTGGATGACAGCTGAAAAACATTTGTTGAACTAAAACTTGAAACATTAACAAAAAAATTCATTTATCAGTCATTGAAAAATATTTGTTGAACTAAAACTTGAAACATCTATATTTTTTCATTTTATAACATGAGAATAAATGTTGAAAAACTTGTGTCTACATAAGAAAGTTTCCTAGAAGAAGTTGAATGTTAAAAGTTTTCTAAATCAGTATTCAATTGCAATAATTTATGTGAGTATTTAATTTTCTAATAATACTTAATTTAATGCTTGGAAAACTTAAAATTGTGACACTTCTGGTAATGATCGACTGTGTACGTACATGCAATCGACTGTGTACACTGGTCTTACACAGTCGATCATTTTTGGGAGTCTACTTTGAGCTACATTTAACTTAAAACCATTTCTACTAGATAAATAAATTAAGTAGAAAATGAAGTCTTAATGATGAATGTATAAAATAAATATTTTTTTAAAATTTTATCTTTTAACAATTTTGAGTTATAAACATTTTTGTAAAAATGTGATCGACTGTGATCCCCTACAATTCCATGCAAACGTTTATTCAGTTTGTCAGAACACATAGTGAGCAAGAAAAGAACTTTTTCGGATCCAACTAATTTATCAAAACTTGTTTTCTGCAAGTATGACTCTTGCGAAACTGGCAAGACAGTACTCGTCATCTCCTGCAAGTACAGTTCCATGTGAACCATCTAATCAGCTAGTCAGAACACATAGTTAGCAAGAAAAAAGCCTCTTTAGATCCAACTAATGTTGAAAAACTTGGTTGTTTAAGTAATTGGCTCAAAAAGAAAGTGTGACAATTGCATTTATAGATTCATTTTTTTCTTTCAAATGTGGATTACTTTTATAAATAAATTCTGATAACTTTTCTATTACATTTCTAAGAACTTTTTTATACTATTTTATAATAATGTCAAACATGCTAAAAACATTGCGTTAAAATACGATTAACGCACGATTAAAATTTTTAATCGAACGATTATCGGTGATTAAAATATTTAATCGTGGAACAGCTCTACTAAATATGTTAGTTGATGTTAGTGAAAAAGTAAATGAAAAAAAATGTTTATTATTTTTCTATCTTTGTTAGTAGAAAAACTTTTTATTTCAAAGTTTGAAACAGAAATAATAATAATAATTAGAGCTGTTCCATGATTAACAATTTTAATCGCTGTTAATCGTTCAATTAAAATTTTTATTCGTGCGTTAATCGTATTTTAACGAAATGTTTTTAGCATATTTGACATTAGTATGAAATACTATTTCAAATTTCTTTTCCACAAATGTAATAGATATTTTTTCAGAATTTATTTATAAAAGTAATACAAATTCGAAACAAGAAAAAAAGAATCTACAAATGATAAAAAAATTCTATTGTAACACATCATTTTTGAGCCAGTTAATCAAGAAAACAAGTTTTTTCAAGATTAGTTGGATCTAAAGATGCTCTTTTCTTGCTAACTATATCACAGTCAATTTGTCTTGACAAGCTGAGTAGTAGTAGTAGTAGTAGTCTTTATAGTGCCTTTGTCTCGACACTTCAAATCTTTTTCTTCATCTCCCCCTTTCTCTCCTCTCCCTCTGTCTCCAGACTGCTCCCACACTTCTCAGCACCACTTCTTCCATCCTCCGATCCTCTTCCTGGTAACCAAGGACCCCTTCCATCGGGTCCTGTTTTCCACGCTCCCTTCTCCAAACCGTCAGCCATTCTTCTCTCCACTCTTCATACAACCCACACTCCAGCAAAACGTGCCTCTCATTCTCTTCCTCCCCACAAACACACTTCCTATCCTCCTTCTCATACTTCCAGCGCACAATTTCATTATTCCTTACCGTCAAGCTATCCCCCCTACACATCATCCTAACTTTCGCTCCATCTGAACCATCTACATATTTTTCCAACTTCCTGCTTTCTGACTTCTCCTCACGATATCTTCTCAAACTTTCACTTTCCTGTATCTTATTCCCCCATTCCTCCCTTCCCTTTTGTTGGATTCTCTTCACCAGCTCTCTTTCCCCCATCCCTCCGACCTCTCTTTCTGAAACGCCCTTCATAAACACTCTTGCTCGTGCGCCTTTTCCTCCACGTACCATTCTGCTCATAACCTCCACACCCAATTTTTTTCCTAAATTGGCTACACCTCTCCACCATTTAGATTTCTTACCTATCTCCTCTACACATGCTCTAACTACTCTTCCTACTATATTTTCCTCCTCTAATGTCCTAATCACAAAGTCTGTCATGACCTTAGCCTCTCTTTCCCAGAATGTACTCCAGGCTGTTTCACCATGTACTACGACATTTCTTACGCTAGTCTCTACCCCCCATATCCATCTCCCTAACTTAGTCTGCAAAACCTCTAACTTCTTTCTCTCCTTAGCTGACCAACCAACTGCTGCAACCCCATACATTATCTTTTCTACAACCAAGCTTTTCCATGCCTCCCTGCCCATGATAAAACGACTTCCCGATCTTTTTGCTCCATATTTTACCATGCCGGTTAGGCTTCCAACGTTTCTCATCATTTCACCAAATTAATAAATCCCCCCTTTTTTTCCCCCTTTAAGCTTTAATCCTAAATACCTTACCTCATCACATTTTCTTAAGGTCCTACCTCTAATTACCCATTCTTGACATCCTTCCATACCTGTATTACCAACCAGTTCCACAACTTTAGATTTCTCTTCATTCAGTCTCATTCCATATTCCTCTAACACCTTCAGTACATCCTCTAACACTATTTTCATATTATCTTCATTTTCCGCCGTCACTAGGATGTCGTCAGCTAAAAGCATTCCTCCAAACCTCCATTCTTTCCTACTATCTTCCCTACCCATTTGATTATGTACTTTCATCACTACCCCGGCTCGATGGTTATCCAGGACCGCTGCCACATCCCTACTGTATAGATTGAAGAGGATTGGAGATAAAGGACAACCCTGTCTAACTCCACTTGTGCACGTAACCCATTCTGTCTCCAAGTCCCCCAACACAAATCTCACTCTGTTATTTTCATACACCTCCCTCAACACCCTTAAAATTCTTCCACCCATTCCCATTTTCTCTAACACTTCAAACAATTTACCTCTGTTCACCTCTGAATAGACGTTCACATGGAACTGTACTTGCAGGAGATGACAAATACTTTTTTGTGATTTTCGCAAGAGCCGGATAAGTTTTTGCCACCAAACAAGAAAACAACTTTCAAAGCATACTTCAGATTCTATTCTACAACGCTGACTTTGTCATCTTTGAGGTATCTTCATCTTCAGAATCTGAAACTACAATGTAGCTACATGTGTTCGTGGTCGCTTGTTTGATGAAGGTTGTATAGTTTTGGGAGTTTTCTTATCTTCTAATAGTTTCTCTAACTTTTTCCACTTTGGTTCTCTTTCATCCATTTGAAGACATTCTAAGTTTTAAATCGGGGTTCTAATGATGGGACAATTCCTAACCATTGGATATTTTGATTAATCTTTTTTTGCTCCAGTTCGGGAAGACATATTAATAGTTTAGGGAGTTAAAACCACGCAGATCTTTTGACCTCTATAATGGTTATACAAAAAAAAATACAAAAAAAAAAATAATAATAATAAAATAAAACAATAAAAAAAACAATAAAAAAACATATATATCTAATAATAATTATTATATAAAAATATATATATTTATGTTTATGTATATAAATTATTTTTTACTATTATGTCATAGTCGCACTTATAGTTGTACGTCATGGGCTGGTTTTCTCAGTATTTATCTAATTTTATTTTAAATTTATCTGTATTTTCAGCTTTTGCGATCTCATCAGGCAAGCTATTCCAAACTGTTACCACTCTATGTATATAAAAAAAATGTCTTGTATTCTTTTGGCACTGTTATTTGGATAATTTTAGTGAATTTCCTCTCGATTGCCTTGTATTAAGTGGGAAAATATCTTCTGTTATTTTACAATCATATTTATTATTAAGTATTTTATAGGTTTCGATCATGTCCCCTCGAAGTCTTCGGTATTTTAATGTTGGTAACTTAATTACTTTAAGTCTATCGTTGTAAGTCTTGTCTTTTAGATTAGGTAGCATTTTTGTAGCCCTCCTTTGTACATTTTCTATGCAATCAATTTGATTTTCCACTTAAGGACTCCATGCACTGCTAAGGTATTCTAGATGGGACCTGACTATCAGTGTTATTTTCGTAACGAAAACGAAAACGAAAACGACAATTCTGAATAATCGTTCCGCGAAAACGAAAATAAAAACTAAATTTATTTTCAAAACGAAAACGAAAATAAAAACTATAATTATTTCCAAAACGAAACTGAAATAATAACTAAAATTATTTTCAAAACGAAAATTAAATAAATTTGAAAGTATGCCATAATATGCAAATGAATAATTTAGATAAAAATATATGTTTATGTTATAAACATTATCTTTGGGCTTTATGAAAGTAGCGCCATTTATGAAACGTTATTTTATTACCGCTTCGCTTTGTCAATAAAATTATCACTAATTTTAATTTTAAATTTGTTCTTATATTTCAATTTTGTCATTACTCACTAATTTACGTACTCAATTCTTTTAATATTTTAATTCACTGTTAATTTTTAAAACTCATTTGTTGTTAATATACAGTTCTATTTTACTGTTTCATTTTATGATCAATTAATTTTTTTAGATATAAAGAAATAGTGTTTAAAGTTGTAAATTAATATATTTTAAAAACTAAAATAAAAATAAAAACTTTAATTATTTTCAAAACTGAAACGAAAATAAAAACTTTAATTATTTTCAAAACGAAAACGAAAATAAAAACTTTAATTATTTTCAAAACGAAAACGAAAATAAAAACTATAATTAATTCCAAAACGAAACTGAAATAAAAACTATAATTATTTTATGAAACGAAAATAACACTGCTGACTATACCTTTAAATAATAATCTAAATGTTTTTGTATCAATAAATTTAAACGTTCTTTTTCTTTTTCTAATAATTAGCCCTAATAATTGGTTAGCTTTATTTACTTGTTTTTGTATGTGAATATGGAATTTTAAATTCTTGTCTATAATTACACCAAGGTCTTTTTCATACTCTATACTTTCTAAAACTACCTGGCTTCCTTCATAATCCTGCATAGAATAAACTCTTTCTTCCTTTTTGTTTCTGTATATCTACAATAGTTTACATTTATGTGGATGAAGTCTCAGGTCCCATTGCACACTCCATTCCACTACTTTGTTTATATCTTCTTGTAGCCTTGTTTGGTCCTCTATTTCATTAATTTGTTGATATATTTTACAATCATCAGCGTACATAAATATATTTGAACTCACTCTCTCTGACAGATCGTTGATAAATAAAACAAATAATAATGGACCCAAGACTGATCCTTGGGGAATGCCACTTTTTACTTTTACCCATTGTGATTTAACACCGTTAACATTAACCCTGTGTACCATGGGCAGCGATCCTGGGGGGGAGGGGGGGTCCTGGGGTCAGGACCCCCCCACTTTTTTTTAATGGGGGGGTCCATCTAAATAGGGACCCCCCCACTTTTTACCATTTTTGTTTTCAAACATTTCTATTTGGATATGAGCATAATCGTCAACCATGGCATAAAAGTAAATGTTTATACAGTAATACATTGTTAGTATGTGTAGTTATAGTGATAGCTGTCTAAAACAAAAATATTCTTTGCTTACTTAAATACTCATTCACCTACTTTTTTATCACTATGGCGTAGGCGGGAATTCTGAGGGGGTCCTGGGATCCACCTCTACAAGAACCCCCTCACTCTTTTAAAAATACACATTTCTCAACTCATTTTGATACGAGCCTAATCGTCAACCATGGGGTACAAAATGCTAATACAGTAATACATTGTGAGTATGTATGGGCAGGAATGCTAGGGGGGTCCTGGGGTCCATCTTAACATGGACACCTTTTAGTTTTTCCAATAAAATAATTTTTCAACTCCTATCTTAATACAAGAATAATCGTCAACCATAGCATGAAACAGAATTTTTATTCAGTAATATATTTTGGGTAGGAGTAGTTATAGTGATAGCTGCCTAAAGCAAAATTATTCTTTGCTTACTAAAATACTCATCCACCTACTCTTCTTTTTAATCAATCAAATCAATTTCTATAGCGCTTTTTCCTCAAATTCAAGAGCGCTCGTGAATGAATTTGTTAAACAGATATGTCTTGAGATCCTTACGAAAAGTACATAATGATTTAGAAGTAGTTAAATAAGAAGGTAATGAGTTCCAAATATATGAACCTGCATAATGTGATGATAAATAGGAGTACGGCTAACGATTCTAGCTGCATAATTAAAATGGTTTTAAAGTACTTTCAAGTAAATTATAATAGAGTGAATTACAATAGTCAATTCGAAATAGAAAAGTGCAGAAACTAACATCTTTAAAGAAGGGTCATCTAAGTAAGGTAATAATTGTCTAATACGTCTGAGATGAAAATAGCAAGATTTAGTAACAAATAGAATTTGGTTTGACGATGTTATTTTTGAGTCAAAAATAAATCCTAAGCTACGACTATGATTAGATGGAATAATAGTATGAGAGGAAAAATTTCATAGATTATTTTACCATTTTTATCAAAAAATATAAGTTCAAATTTTAGTAGATTCAATTTTAAAGACATTGAGCTAGACCAGTTTTCAAGAGATAATAGACATAAACACAGTCATGTGTAGAAGATTCGTTCTGACAGTCTGTCCTTCATCTGCAGAGCTCATCTGCCTTGTGAAGTAGGTAGCCAGTGGGTGCTTGCAAGCTGTGCACTGGGGCTCAATTTGAGGTTTTGGCACTTTTTTATAAACACAGTCATGTGTAGAAGATTCTTTCTGACAGTCTGACCTTGATCTACAGAGCTCATCTGCCTTGTGAAGAAGGTAGCCAGTGGGTGCTTGCAAGCTGTGCACTGGTGCTTAATTTGAGGCCTTGGCACTTCTTCCTTTTAAAATAAGTTTTTATTGTAGTCCGTTAGACAGTTATTGGTTGAAGATTTTAATTCCGAGAGCAAGATAAATTTAAAACCAAAAAACAAGAAAAGATATAAATTATAATTATTATTATTATTTGAAGTTTAAAAAACTAAATTATAAGATCAGAAGACAAACTATTTAACAAAATTATTAAACGGTTAAAGCGGCTGCCAAGATGGCTAAATTTAAATTAATAAATTATATTTATAAAAATTATATTTCTGATGGTTCAATTTTCGCAAGCAGACATTCAGAATGATTTTCAGAAAATATCGGTTCACTTTATGCAAGCAGACAGATTTACATGTTTATAAAAAAATCATTCATATTGTGCTACTTATTTTGCATGGGCGATATTCATCGGGGGATTCTGAGGTCCACCTTAATAACGACCCTTTCAATTTTTTTGATGAACCAAAGTTAATGAATTTTAAAAGGCTTCAAACATTAACTTAAGTTTTAATTAAATCAAACTACAAGTTTAATATCACATTACTACCAAAAAAGAAATGCTGAGGCAAGAAATTGAGCACCAATGCACAGCTTGCAAGCACCCACTGGCTACCTACTTCACAAGGCAGATGAGCTCTGCAGATTTAACAATAACTAACTCAAGGGGTATATTAATATATGTAAAAGAAATTTTAAATGCAACAGAAGTAAAAATGAACGCAGAATATAAAGAAAATATATTTATAAAAATATCAATGAAGAATAATGTTAAAATTCCTATTGGATGTATTTATCGAAGTCCATCATCAGATGATATTAACTTAGAAAATTTAATTAATTTATTTTACGAAATTAATATTATGGAAAAAAACAATCATTTACGCATATACTAATTACTGGAGATTTGCTTCAGTTTCTTTTTGTATTAATTCTTTAGTTGCCTTTACTAAATTATACTTATTAGTGTCTTTATTAATTATTTTAAGGGTTTCTTTCAAGTCCATATTTATATTTAATCTTTGGAGTGTGTTGCTAAATTCATTTATCTAAGTTGACTTTGCTTGAATGAATTTCTTTATTGTAAAAAGTTCTATAGAACTTAATATTTTTATAATTATTTCTGTAATTATTTTTATACTTAAATCCACTGGTAGGGTACTCCCTCGCCAACTCGGAGGGACGGTAGGTCTGGTTGATGTACCTCGAGCCTGCCTCTCTCGACTCATAATCTCTCCTTGGAGGAGGTGCTAATGGAGGGGAGTACCTGCCATTGGTGCGTGGTCTGTAGTCCATCTCATATCTGCTCCTTGGATAGTCACTCATGGAGGACTTGTGGTAAGGGTTGTAGTCATCCCAGTAGTACTTTTCCCTCGAGTCGACATAGTACTTCTCTGAACGAGGAGGCATGGCGATGGGCGATCGAGCTCTGTAGTCGTACTCCCTGGGTGATGGTGGCATTCCTCGGCCACCACTGGCAGACATGAACCTCCTGCCCCTCGGATAACCTCGGTCGTCCCTCATCTCGCCCATTCTGATGCGGTAGCCATAGTCTCTCATGCCTGGAGGGCTGCGCCCTCTCCCGGCGTAACCCCTCCCCCTTACAAACCCCCTTCCTCTCGATGAACCAAATGACTTGGACTTTGATGACTTTTCGACGTGTAGAGGTTTTCCGTGAAAGTCTTTTCCGTTCTTGCACGCATCGTCGCATTCTTTAGCGTCTTCGAACGTCACGAAAGCAAATCCTCTTGGCAGCTTCGTCTCGAAGTCTCTCGCCATATAAACTTCCGATACTCTTCCATATTTAGATAAATAAGTGGTAATCATATTTTCGTCAACATCATCGGTAACTCCACGTATGAACAATTTGTTCTCTTCAATGTCTGAACTATCTGATCGGCCCACTTTGAGCATATTAAAATAAGTTTTAATATAATTTTAAATATGGGGAAAAAACTTGTTAAAACTAAATAAAACTGAGTTAATTTAATTTAAAATAGCCGTAATCGTCGTAATGACGTCTACCAAAGACTTGAAAATTCCTACAGGAAAGAAATGGCATAAGCTGGATCATCTTCTGAAGTGCATATTTCTTGTGTAAAGTGAAAAATTGTAAGTAATAAATTTGAAAATGTTACGTATTATTTACCGCCTAGAATCTCTGTAGCAAATCTAGAAGGAATGAAAAGTTTTTTGATGAAATGCACTTTTTCACAATTGTTTATTGACAGTAAATTACGTGAGTGTTTGTGTTCAATTGCTGACAATGTAGCCAACACAGCAAAAACAGTTTAATTTTGATAAATTTAAACGCATTACAATTTTTAAATGCGTTAATTTTTTTTATTCGTTAAAATTATTAACGGCTATGAAAATTTTAATGGTCGTTAATTGATTAACGCGTTAATCGAAAGTTAATTTAGATTAAAGCACACTTCTAATAATAATACATTTTAGATTCTGTTTTATTTATATATTATATTATTATTATTATTTATTATTTTAAAATTATTATTTACCATTATTAACAAAAAAGAATAGAACATTAGGAAGCAAGAAATTTATGAATAGAAAATTTAGCAGTAAATTTGTGGGTAATTGTGATCTTTTAAACAAGTACGTTTTCAGGGAACGGCTGAATGTCGCGGTCGATCTCTGGGATTTGAGTCTTTTGAGAAGACTATTCCAAAGAGTCGACGCTGCAACAAAAAAGCTTTTTGCACCTGCATACTTGAGTTTGTAGCTCTGTGCAACTACATCAGACCTGATTCTTTCCCTCTGGGGAAGACTTGTTCTCATGACAAGGCTACTCGACAAATAATCTGGACACTCATTGGACAGACACTTGTGCATTAACAAGATGTTTTTGTATTCGATTCTGTTTTCAATACGAAGCCAGTGAAGCTCCTTGAGAACAGTGTTGATTATAGACTGAATTTTCTGCAGCTGCGTCATTGGCAACCCAGTAAGAATGATATTGCCATAGTCAATTCGACTGAGAAGCAAAGAAGAAGCCAATGTTCTCAGTAAGTCCTTGGTCAATAACAATCTTATGGATCGTATTTAGCGTAAAGAAGCAAAGCAGGTTTGAGTCATCTTGTTGATGTGTGTCGTCATGGTGAGGTCTTTGTCGAGATAAACTCCTAGGTTTCTGACACTTTCAGAAGGCATTATCTCGTTCTGACAAATGCGAACTGGATCTTTAGGAGTGTGAGTAGAGTTTCGACGGGATGAGAGCCAGATAACTTTAGTTTTGCTGGAGTTAAGTTTCAGTTGATTGGCACCCATCCAAGCAGCAATCTCATCGATGCATGATGACACTTTTTCTTGCAGGTCAGCCTGATGACCTTTAATGCAATGACCGTAAATCTGGGTGTCATCAGCATACTGATGAAAAGCAAGCTCATGTCTAGCTGCTATTTTTTCCAAATCTCCAGTGTACAACGAAAACAGAAAAGAACCAAGGAATGAACCTTGGGGGATTCCTACAGCAAAAACCAGCGTGGTCGATTTTGTCCCACTACAGCAGATGTCGAAACATCTGTCACTTAAGTAGGCCTTAAGCCATTCTAACGCAGTCAGAAAACCCATAAGAGATATGCAGTCTTCGGAGCAGTGTTGCATGATCTACCAGATCAAAACCTGCCGATAGATCAAGCAACACTAACAATGTAAGCTTACCGTCATCTGCTCCTCTAAGGATGTCTGAAAAGACCTTGGTAATAGCAGTTTCTGTCGAATAATGACGACGGTAAGCTGACTGCAAGGGAAGGAAAAGATGAGATTCTGCGAGGTAGTTGACTACTCTGTGGAGAACTAATCTTTCCATGTGTTTGGACAACACCCTCAAGTTTGAAATAGGCCTGTAGGACGAAGTTTCAGTGAGTTTAAGACTCGGCTTCTTAAGCAGTGGCGTGATGTAAGCTGACTTGAAAGACTTCGGAACCCTGCCTGCCGAAAAAGACCTGTTGAATAAGCTCACTGAAAAAACAATTATTCCAAATATACAGCGGATGTCTAAACATCTGTCACTTAAATAGTCTCTAAGCCATTCTAACGTAGAGTCATAGGAGATGTGCAGTCTTTGGAGCAATGTTGCGTGATCTATCTCTTCTTTGTCAAATATGCTGAACCCATTCAAACTGAGTCCGTGCTCACGAAATGTAAATATTGGGTCATCATGGGTATTGAGTGACTTTCTCGCCAGCCCAACTTTCTCTGTGAGGTCTGCGTGTAACACTGAATCCAGAGTCAGTCATGCAGCGTGTTTACTGTATTGGAGAGTCTAGGTCTTGATATTTCGACCACTACCAAGGCCTTCTGCTGCAGTCGGCTGATACAGACTGACTCAGGATCATGCCAAGTTTCAACCAGAAACAGCCCATTTATCCTGCACTTTCTCATGGTCTCCAGAACATCATCTACCTTATTGTGGAAAGACCTAGTGTTGAGTAGGCCCAGCACGGCTGGAGGCCCACTCTTCAGGCATTTGTGCCGATCAATTTTCTCACGGACAACTGGCTCATGGCTCTTGAATGAAGAAACAAGTGAGTACTAAACTTCTAATTTTTTGATGAATACAGTTCATGAGTATAGGAAGGTAAATTTATCATATCGGGCTCTTATCGTTCTGTTTTATAGAACAATATCAATATATTCTATCATGCATACTCTGACGTTAGCACAAAATGTTCCGATTCTCAGTATACTAGTATTAGGTGTCTGGACTTTACAGTATGTTTTAAAGTTGTTTTTATATTATTCATTGAATAAGACAATGTTTGAAAAGTATTTTGATATAGGATATAAAATATTATATTAAATTAGGTTAGTAATTATTTTTTTAAACCTATACCTTTAATTTTAATCGTGCAGATGAAGAAAGCTGAGGCTGCTTTCCCGGCCCTGGCAATGCGAGAGGCTTGTCGCGAAGCAAGCAGAAAGCATCTGCTACAACGACGCCGTGCACGAGAGCAACGCGTAAGAAACGATGCGGCTGATATGCGACAATACAAGCGAACGCGCTCTGTAGTTTCCGTTATGAAAAAGGTAAGCTAATCGTCAATTACATTTCTGCTAAACTTGACCATTAAAATTCGCATCAATTTATTAAATTGCTTGCTGCTTAAATTAATAACTTGAATTGCTAGATTTGCAACGCTGCCCGTAGAAATGTGATGCGTACCTCATGAAAGCCATGCGCATCGACTACCGAACGATTAGTGCACTGGAGGCACCGGAGCCGACAGTCCGACCATCGTCTTTGACTCTGGCCGATCACGTCGTCAACTTCATATCCAGAGACGACAAATCACGCCTTGCGTCAGGAAAGAAATAGACGATCTCCTTGAAAGGTCAGAAGTATCAGAAGCGGTACTTGAACTTTTCGGTTGAAATTCTATTCGAAAAGTTTGCTTCAGATTTTCCTGATATAAAAATAAGTCGATCGACTTTCTACGTGCTGAGACAAAAGGCGTTTTTCGTGTTGATACCACGTCTCTGCGACAGAAACTTGTGCTTGTGTTCGCACTGCACCAATCTCGATGTGAGTTATGATTCTACAACATGTAAGTTTGATTTTGTTCATTTATTCAAACCTCAAACATTCCTTGACAGTTGATCGTCAATTCACTGTCAATTCACTGTTTTTCTGCAAGCTTATTAACAGTCGCGAAAAGCATCACCTTGTCGATCAGCTGGTGTGCAGTTCCGACTCATATGCAGTATGTACCGCAAGTGCGCTGTGTGTCTCGACTGAACTGTGCTTCTTCCAGTGCCTGAAGGTGCTCCTAGCACCATCAAACTTTACCAATGAGAGCTAACAACAGACATGCGGACGCAGTACAAGTCCGCCCAGCAAGTTCAGGTAAGAGTATAATTTTATTTTCATCTGTTTCATCTAACCTGAACTTCACCAGGATACGTTTTCTACAGAAAGCAAAGAGTATAGAAGACGCTCTGAATAAGTTTGATCAGCTCCTAAAGAAATTCTGTGCCCATTTTTACGCGTTAAGCACCACCTGCGTGCTATTCGCAGCGAGCGTCTCAGTCTGATGCCGGAGCATGCTTTAATGCACGTGGATTTCTCCGAAAATTATGTCGGAAAGTATAGCGCAGAGTCGCAATCTGCCCACTGGGGGTTCCATACAGAGATGGTTATTCACCAAGGCATCCTCTACATTTGCGGTGAGTGCAAATAAGCAAAAATTAAATTTTCACTCTGTGACTTAACGTCAGATTATAACTGCTCTAAAAAATATTTTTCATGGACAACGAATAAAATGAATATTGAAGCCCGTCCGGGTTTAGGCCATGTTAGTAACACTCGTCGTTGTATTGTATATTGTATTGTAATATTTATAAATTTATTTTAAAATTTGACACCCCCCTTTCATGCTCACTGTTCCAATAATCGAACATTTATAATTTGTGGAAAATTAATAAGTAGAGCAGAAATTCACGCAAAAATTTTACTTTTATATAAAGGAATGATACGTTATTTAGAACAATCACACACAAAAAATACAGAAAGTTTTCAATTTTAGTAATTATTTTTCTTTAGGCATATTTCCAAAAAAAAATTTTTAAGAAAAAAAATATAATAATAATTTTAAGATAATCAAAAAACTATTACAACTATTTTGTAGTTCATTCATTTCTGAACAACTTTAAAGTTAAAAATTAAAGACTTACTAGTTATTTAATTTTCTGCCAATTTTTTTTTTGATGTTCGAATAATGGAACACTGAGCAAATATAGGTTAACAACGTATTTGCTAAACGTTCTTTTTACTTTGATGGTTTTTATATTTCGAACTCTTTATGTTTTAATTTAGAAACTTTAAATTCATTTTTTTGTTTTCGTAAAAGTTAGAAGACATAGTTGTTTATCTAATTTATTCAATATTGCTCTTGAATTTTATGAAAAAGCGATATATAAATTTATTTGATTGTTTAATTAAAAACACGACGTTTTAAATACGTCATTAAGTAACTATCAAAACACTTTAGAAAAAACAGTAAAATTTAAAAAAGCTTAAAAAAAAGAATTAGCACCTCCAAACACATTTAAAACCCTAGAGATATCATTGAGATCCATAATTTGTAAAACTTACTGCTTCTTTAAATTAAAATTCTTTAATTTAAAAAGTTTTTTTCAAATATGCATTTTTATATAAAAAAAAATACTTTCTTTAAATTTTGAATTTAAATCTTTTGTTTAAAAGAATCTTCAAGTCTCTATCTTCAAAAAAAGAATTGCCACGATGGTACGCAATTTTTTCAATTTTTGTATCACAAAAATTTCTTTATTAAACGTCAAGTTTAATTTTTTTTAATGATTCATTTAAGGTAGACCCGCAGTTGAAAATAATAAAGTTGGGAGCTGGAATTGCAGTATTGTTTCTTGGAATCATCACATTAGTGATGCAACACTCCCACAGAACCCGGTGGTTCGGATTACCAAGTTTGAGAATTTGTCTTCAAACTTGGCAATGTTTTAGTTGATGTCATAAACGTGTCAGAATAGATTTTTTGTAATGAATTAAATATTAGAATAGTCCAATGAAAAAAACAAATTTATCAATATAGCCCCTGAAGAATTGGATCGTCAAAATAGCAAAAGTGAAAAGATTTCTTTATTAATATTAATTTTAAAAAGTAATATCACTTTCTTATATTATAGCAACTATATTATTTACAATAAGTAGGATTAAATTTCATTTAATCGAAAGTCAAATGTTTTGCAGTTGTGGAGGGATTATTGAATTCCATGCCAGATAAAAGTGATGTTAACCGTAGAGGTAATCTTATGTACTTCAAGTGGCCTGATGATGTGAGCACTCACTACTTTTACATAGGCTACTGTGTCGGACTACTGGTGAGTAACATTTAATTGAAGAATGATCTGAAAATAATTTATTAGATTGTTGTGCTCTTTTAAAACTGACGCACTCCAAACTGTTTTCCAGTCTTTCCTTAAATAAATAAAAATTGGAGAAAATTCATTTTTAACAGCTTGAATATAAAGAAAAAATGTAAAAAACATTTTTGACACGTTATTTTTTATATATATTTTCAGTCGATAATTTCTGGCATACTTTTGTTGTGCGATGACTATCTCCAAGATCATACCTTTGTAAGTCTCATTTTGCAGAATATTTATAATTTAGCACATTCCATTTGTATTATTATTAAATACACTAGCAGTGTTGGAGCCCTTCATTAGAAAAAAAACAAATTGACTGCATAAAAAATTTACAAAAAAAGGCTACCAAAATGCTAACTTAACTAAAAGACAAGACTAATAATGATAGACTTAAAGCTATTAAATTGCCAACATTAAAATACCGAAGACTTCGAGGGGACATGATCGAAACCTATAAAATACCTAATAATAAATATGACAGTAAAATAACGGGAGATATATTCACACTTAATACAAGGACATCAAGAGGCAATTCATTAAAATTATATAAAAAACATTGCCAAAGTAATAAGAAAAAAAATATTTTCACAAAGAATTCTATCAGTGTGGAAAAGCTTGTCTGAGGAGATCGTAAAAACTGAAAATACAGATAAATTTAAAAATAAAATTAGATAAATACTTGGAAAACCATCCCATGATGTACAACTATAAATGCGATTATGACATAATAATAATAACATTTAAATATATATATATATAATTATATAAATATTTATATTATTTATATACTTATATAAATATATATATTATATATATACTAATATTTCAATTTTTTTTCTTTAATTATTTTTTCTATTAAAACCACTATAGAGGTCAAAAGTGCTTTGCTTTAACTCCCTAAACTAAATACCATTAATTTTATTCAACTTTTCAAGAGCAAGTGCGTTCTGGTCCTGGCTCTAATAACCATTGCAAGCCAAGTCATTTTGATTGGCATCACCATGGGCGACCTCGTCAAGTTCAAAACATATTTTGACGTTAGCCTAAAGTTTATATATATCTATATTTGATTAAGATCTAATAGTCTGCAAAACACAATTTCAAGGGAATTGTATTTCCACATTTTTTAGTTACTCCCCATAACAGCCTTTTTCCAAATATTTATTAATCTTCTTCAGAAATTCCGCTTGCCAACCATGCTGGTTTGCTCCATTATAGGCTGCGGTTTGCTGGTCATGTATGTTATCCAGGTAGAAACATTATCACTTGAATAATTATCAATTGTGATTTTAAATAATTTTGTGCTAAATCATGTATATAAAAGTAGGGTAAAATTAGTCTTTCCGCAGCTGCTGCATACTCATATATTTAATCTCTTCCCACTATAACATTTAAATTCATAAAATTAAATGCAATTATCTTTTTTTAAAGCAGAAAGAAATTAAAAAATTTATAGTAATTATAAAAAGATATTTCTATGTATAATTAATTAAAATCAAAAACACTAAATAAAATACTAAAAAGTTTTAGTTTTGCTTAATATTAAAATATTTTGGTTTTATTTTTATTTCCAATAGTTTATTTATTTATTAATAACATTAATTTTATTAACATTAAAATGTTTTGGTTTCACTTTTATGGATTGAAATGTCATAGTGGGAGAAGATTAAATATAGAAATATTCATTAGCAGCAATTAAAGTAATTTTACATAAAAGTGGAAAAATTACTTTATTTGCTCTGCTGATTATTCATATATTTAATATCCTATCCCTATGACAATATAATCAATAAAATTAAAGTCAAAACTTTCAATTATTTTTTTTAATACAGTAACTGTATTTCATTTTAAAATGTTGAAAACCAATAATTTCTTTTTTTTATATTACAGGCACTAAAGTAGGCTGAGAGTATCCAATGGATTCTGGGAAACATTCTTGTGAAGCAAAACGGCGCCTAGCTATAAAACACTTAATTTTTAATATTGACATTCTTTGAAAACCTTGTGGCAATTTGTTTCAATGACAATAAAAATTGAAGTGAATTGAACTCATCTAAATAAATTATGTTAAGTAATAATAATAATAATAATTGTCATTTTTGTATAGCGCCCGGGCACGCAACTGAAGCGCTCAAAATGTTTAAAATAGAAGTTTCAGCTACTCAAAAAGATCGGCTGTCCACCTCGGCTGCTCAACATTACAACTTACTTTCTCGAAAACACGCAAGGGGTGGTCAGCTACGACGGGGAGACCTCAGTACCCTTCACAACCTATGTCCTGAGCATTGTCCACCTATCTTTTGATTTCTTTAGTAACTGAAACCTGCAGGTGGATGAGAAATATTGCAAACTCAATAAACTAAAGTTTAAACTTAAATCTTAATGATAATAACTTGATTTATATATCTTGTAACAAAAGCAACAAAGCTATATTGATAGGCAGTATACTTCTTCTATAAACCGTAAAACATCATGTATGGTAGACCGGGGCAAGATGGCAAGCCGGGCAAGATGACGAATGTCTTATATTTTCAGTTTTTCACTATTTAAGACCATGAAACAAGCCCTACTGGTTCTTCTACCTCCCTTTTGCTAAATAATTGTAAGAAAACGCTGAAACCACTATTTTTGTTTTAGTTGTGTAGATTTTATTGTTTTCCGCGGTCACTTTATTACTTTTATGCACGTATAAATAAGCTCTGCTGCAGAAATAGGTAGCATATTTCATTAGAAAAAAATATTTATCAGTAGTTTATTTATAATACTACCTATTCACGTGAATAATTGTCAATTAGTTGACTTCATACATAGCAATAAAAACTAAAACTTGTAACTAAGCAGTTCGGGGCAAGATATCATTATTTCTTTATTTATGATTTATTGTCTGTATTATTCACAGCCTGACAGACGCAGTCCATGTTACAATGGTTCTTAGAACCATGGTTATTATGCGCCAGAGGTGCCACTCCACATGACGTACACATCTCTGCATACTTCGGAAACACCGCATCATGTACACCGGGTATATGATAGTTCACGGTTGCTGATTAGGGATTCGAAACGACAACCTTTGATTTGCAAGTCCGACGTTTTACCATCTAAGCCATCCCCGCTCCCCATGACATGCTTCAATCAATCACTCAATCACTAATTACTTGTATGCGCCCTTTACTAAGCGAACAAAAGCGCTCAGCCATCACGTTCCGAACAAGTACGTCTTCAGGCCTCGACGGAAAGCTATGAGTGACTTAGTTGAAGTTAGAGAAGAGGGTAAAGAATTTTATTAAAAAGGATCACAGTAAGAAAAAGAACGTTTAGCAAAAGAGTTTTTAGCTGGAAAACGAAAAGAACGCTTGAAGATCTTAGTCCAGATTCATGGGGTTGTTTAATTAAATTTTTAAGATAAATTGGAGCAGTACAGTTATGAATTGTAAACATTTCGAAGGGTCTCGCAATTTTTCCAAAATCAATGAGTTTTTTTGGTAATGGGTTTTTCAATATGCCATAGAACAACAATATTTTTTCTGGATAGCCATCCGGCCTTTATCTCACGAAACATTTTATATATCAACACAGAAAAAAGACATTCTACCAAAATAAAACTAACATGTCACAAATTCTGGAGAAAAATAGAGCACCATTCGAATTTAACTACACTTTTAAATCTCTACACTTATCATATGTACATTTCTTCTACAGATTATTTTAAAGTTTGATGTCAGTCAAAGTGGTTCGCAAGAAACTAAAGACATTCAAATAATTGTTGGTTTTTATAAGTGTCATTAAAGAAAATCTTAATTCCCATCCATGGGCGTATTCAGCCCCGAACAAAAGAGGGGGCAGCTATTATTTGCACAATTTACTAAAAATGTTTGCATCACTTAACTCAAAGACAAAACTAATATGCTGATTGGCGAGCGGGTTGGCTTAGATGGTAAGTCGTTAGACCTGCAACTTAAAGGTCGCCAGTTTGAATCCCTGTACAGCCAACCGTGAGCTATCATATACCTAGTGTATATGATGCGGTGTTTCACGACTTATGTCGTGTGAGTGGCGCTTCAGTTGCGTGCCCGGGCGCTATACAAAACTGACATTTATTTATTTATTTATTTTTATTTATTTAAAACTTAAATTTTTTATATATAATATGATGAAAAAGTTTAGTTACATAATATAGAAAAACAAATTCTACAGAAAAAAATCTTCATTTACATAGGAAAAATACTCTTCAAAAAGAAGCTTTTGAGGGTAATTGGCAAGCTTGGCAATTTTTTTCGAAAAGTTGATTATTGTTTGCTGAAACTCATTGACGATGAATGCTCAACATGGCCAATCCATTGCGTCAGTTTTCACTAACAGTCAGGGGCGCAACTAGCAAAAAATGCTGGGGGGGGCTCAACTTTAGTATAAAAAAATAATTGTTTAATTCATTTACCGCAGCTGTTGCGTTTTGCAACATCAATTTTTATATTTTCTTGCTATTTTAATACCGAGTTTTTTCACATATTTTGTACAATAAATTTTAAATTTTAATTTTATAAGTGAAATTTCAACTTTTTTCATTTTATTATTTATAGTCTTTTATATCCTGTTCGCATTTAAAATTTCTCAAAACAATCTTTTTTCGCTTAGATAATTGTTCCATTTTTTCGTTCGATTTTTAGTATACTTATACAAATTTAGTCTTAATTTCAGTGTGAAAAGATAGTTAATACTTGAATTTATTTTTTTAATATTCAAAATAACTTGTAAAACGTTTTCAATGCTTTTAAAAATCAATGGTGTGTTTTCGCAACTTTGACATAATATGATTTCATATGATTTTTAATAAGTCTAGTCATTATAATAATAATGAAATTAATATTTTAATGTTAATGTATTATGAAATTTATAAAATTAAAATTAAAAGTTGTATTTTGTAGATGAATGTTGATTTTTATATTTCGATAAAAAATTCCAAACCGCAAATGCTTCACACTTGAAGCTTTTATTTAAAAGAATATAATTTTTTAACCTCTCATAGGTTGAATATAAAATTAAAATAAAGATAACATTCGTCGTCAGTGTCATCTTTGAAAAAGCACGACAGTTTATGAGTGCTGTTGTTATTCACGTTAAATAATTTGCTTTGTTGTAATTAAAATAATTGGTATTAATATTATAAAAAATAAAATAATTAGAAGTCTGAATTTTATCAAACTATTTGCAATTGAAATTTATTTCTGTTTAATAAATGTGGTTAGAATCAATTTATTTATTATTTCCTACTGTACATAAGTATGTCACACTTCCCGCTCACGTTGCGTTTTCGCAAAATTTTGCCCCATTAAAACTTTTGCTTGAGTTATTCTTATAACCATATAATGCAGTGTTTCTCAACCTTTTTCAGTGTTGGCCTCCCTAAAAAGTCCTAATGGTAACTTGGCCTCCCCAAATCCCGTCGTCAATAATTGAGAAAAAAAATCAATTTGTTATAACAATTTTTATTCAGAAAGATTTAATTAAAATTAGCATTGTTCATAATAATAAGGTTTATGTAAGGTTTTTTTAATTTATAAAATGTTATTAATAATAATAATTGTCGTTTTTGTATGCAATAAAGAAATAAAAATAATTATTATAGTAATCTTATTAAAAGGAAAGCAGAAGAGTAGCATGGAGTTAATATTATGAGTGATAAGCTAAGTTAAAATAATGAGTTTTCAGTTTGGCTTTGAAAGTCGAAAATTGGTTGATGTTGCGAAGTGCAGGTGGAAGGGCATTCCAAGTTGTTGGAGCTGCGTGACGGAATGCTCTTTTTGAGATGTTGTTTGTAGTGGATTCTTGGTTGAGGAGAAGAGATGAAGATGAACGCAGTTGTTTGTTTGATGTTTTGTTAGTTATGAGTTTGCTGAGATATGACGGTATTGAAGTTTGAAGAATTTTGAATGTAGTGATGGCTATTTTAAAGGATATTCGAAAATCTATAGGAAGCCAGTGAAGTTTTAAAAGATTATCATTTGATGACTGAACAAGGTGATGGCCTGGGTAATCACAATTGAGTTTTATTGAAGCTTAATGAGATGATTTCTGCTGTTTTCCATCACAGAGAAGATGAAATCGAGGTTCTGTATTAGAAAGAGATACCCTCATATCATTCGAGGCATCCAATCTATTTCTATCTTTAGTCTTGATAGATACTAATGTAGAAAACCCTTTTTCACATAAGTAGGTGGTCGAAAATGGAATCAGAGCTGCCATGGCTTTTTAAATAAATTTGGGTATATTTCTTTCAGACTGCACCAAAACTCTACCAATCCTTTGGAATTGAATTCAGCTTTTACCAACTCTTTTGATCGAAGATCAATTAAATCTTCCTTTATTTCTTCTTCATCAGCAACACTATCCAAGCCAATAATGAACGGATTTCGTATCCAAAGATTATTTTCCAAATTTTTAGTATCAAAATAATGCTCAAATGATAGTTGGAGAGTTGTGATATGTTGTATAATTTCTTTTTTATTTCAACAGACATTGATTTGTTTCCACTGCTACTTATAACATCAGCTAGGTATGGAAAATTTGCAAGGTTTTCAGCTTCTACTCTTCTTTTGTACAATGAAAGCTTATTTTAAAATCCTACTAATTTTTCATTTGCGTCGATTATTGTCATTTCTGGTCCTTGCAAACAAAGATTAAATTCATTTAAGAGTGTGAACAGATCAGCTAAATATGCCATATTAACTATGAAATCAGTCTTCTCAAAGTCACCTGCTAACGTTTTTTCTTTTTCTTGCAAAAATGAAGACACCTTATCTTTCAGGTTCATTAGTCTTGAAAATACCTTTCCTTTGCTTAACCACCTGACTTCTGTGTAATATAGCAAGACATCGTATTCAGAACCAAGTTCTTGGCATACAACTTTGAATAAACGATGGTTTACTGCTCTTGATCGTATAAAATTGACTATTTTGATCGCTGTAGACATGACAGACTGAAGCTTTGCTGGTAATGTCTTCACAGCTAGAGCATGGCGATGGAGCATGCAATGAGTTACAAGTGTCTGTGGAGAATTAACTTTGATTAAGGCAGCCAATCCAGATTTGTTACCCAACATACTTGGTGCTCCATCATTACAGACTGAATGTAATTTTGTCAACCAACTAAATTCATTTCTTTCAAAGAAAGTTGCAATCATTTGAAAAACATCTGCAGCTTTTCTAGTTGTCTGAAGTGGTTGGCAAAATAAAAATTCTTCTTTAATTTTAAAATTACATACATAACGAACATACACATTGATACATCTGTGGTTTCATCAAGTTGCATACCAAAATTAAAAAGACAAATTTTCAGTTCTGACATAACTTGGTCCAAGATATCATTTGAAAGATCTGCTATTCTCGAAAAAATAACATTATGAGAAAGTGGAATTTCTTCAACCTGTTTTCTTTCTTTTTTTCCAAGAATTAACTCCACCATTTCAAGTGCACAGGGTTTTATTAAGGTTTTTCCAATTGTATGTGGTTTTCTTTTTTTGGCAATCAAATAGGCAACTTTGTAAGAAGCCTCAAGAAGTGGTTTCTTTGGTTGAGCAAATCCAATATTTTTTATTGTTCCAGTGGCTTGAAATCTAGCTCGCTTCAGTTTGCAGGTATCCAGGTTGTCGTTGACATTTCCAGGATGTTTGGTTTCTAAGTGGTGGCGTAACTTTGCTGGTCTCATTCTATCATTAAAATATACTGCTCCGCATAAGAAACATTGTGGCTTTTCAGTGCCATCTTTTTCAGTAATAGTCGTGAATCCAAACGCAACGTAGGTTTCGTCATAGCAACGTTTTTTTGACATTATTGAAAACTGAAAATGATAAAAAAAAACACATATTTTAAAAAGAACTGAAATAATTAAAAAATCACAAATATAAATTACCAGTTATGTTAAAAACAGCAGACCAAATTTTTTAGTCAATTTATTCAATTAATTGTCTTATTTTATTAATTTTATTGAGAAAAAAAAATCATGCAGGGTATCTCAAAAAACGCGACAAAACGAAAATGAGGGATTTATGAAAACAGAAATGTGCAAATCATTATTCAAATAAATACAATATGGAAAGCCGTTACGCAAAAACAATTTTCATATAGTATTCAAAAAATCGTTTTTAGCATGATTAAAATTTTGTGATTTAACAAAACTTTATAAAATTATATAAATTTATAAAATACATGTAAATAGAACACCTTAGTTGGCCTCCCCTAAAAGATCATTTGGCCTCCCTAAGGGAGGCCGGCTCCACCGGTTGGGAAACCCTGATATAATGCAAGTCTAAATGTAAAATTCATGTTAACTTCTTTTCTCGGGTAGCGGCGGTCAATGGGCTAAATAAAAACTACCAATTATAATTGATAAATAATTAAGATAGTTTATTAATGATACAAAAGAAAAACTACAAACTAAGTTGCATAGTATTCTTAGAGTTACGTCATCATTTTTTAAACTAAGGTAAAAATTAAAAAAATGAGATCCTAAACAGTCTATAATTTAAAAAAAATTATTTAGTTTCAGCTAAATTTTGATGTTTTCTTAGTTACAAAATAATTTTTCGATCAATTTGTGAAAATCTTTTCACCATTTCATTTACTGGAAAAAGTGCAGTAGCTGTTTTGGTAGCAGATATTCTCAAACAAGCTTTGCAAACGACGAGCAGATACAGTCGTCCTAAGATGAGTTTTAATAAGCCGAAGTTTAGAAAATGTTTTTTCTGCATCTGATGAAGTAACTGGCAGAGTCAGAACAACATCGAGCTTATAATGAAACTCGGGATGAAGGCATGTGGCTCAAAAGAGTTCTTGCAGTTCGATACATGCAATGAGATCAGACTGATCCGCACGTAAACTTGATGTGTTGATGTGATTTTGAGTTGTCTTTACACTGTTTCAGCATCCTCTCCATGAAGGTTGGATAATTCAGAAAGCTCGAGAGTTATTTTGTCTATCTGATTTGTTCTTTATATACTGTGTCATGTTTACATATAAAAAGTGTAAAGATTTTAAAATTTAGTTAAGGTCTAGTGGTGCTCTATTTCTTCTCAGAATTTGTGACATGTTAGTGTTATTTTGGTGGGATCTCTATGTTCTGTGTTGATATATGAAATGTTTCGTGAGATAAAGACCCGATGGCCATCCAGAGAAAATATCATTTTCCTATGGCATAGTGAAAAAGTCATTACCCCCCCCCCCCCCCCACCACCAAAAAAACTCATCGATTTTCGAAAAATTTCTTGAGCCCCCCCCCAGCCTCCCCCTGGTTGCGCCACTGCTAACAGTGCTTCTCAGCCATGTTTTAATTCACTGAAGAGAGCTGAATTACTGTTCAACAGTGCTGGTAGTGCAGGGTAGAATGAGTAAAATAAATAATGTCCCAACCAACGTAGTTCTCAGAACCAAGGTTTTAATTTGCAATAATTTATTTACTGTGGCACCGATATCAATATCACAAAGTTTGTTGAGTTCTACAAAACCTGAAAATTCTTTTTTTTCATATCAATGCTTAGTTTATCTTTTCCTGAAATATCTGCAGTCTCATTTTCCAAAAGACTATAGGAACAAGCATTTTTAAGTTTGGAGACTGTATGATTTTTATTTTCCACAAAGATTTACTATTTCATTTTAAATAATAGAAAACCGATATAATACATTTATTGGTCCGTTTTCAATATGATGCTGCAATTCAGTATCATTGGCTTCAACTAGCATGCAGCATAAATCTTCGAACACTCTTTCATCTATTTTTTTTCCTCTAAGGGGTAAATCATGTGAAACAGAAAAAATTACACAGGAAACAATTGATGATAATATCTGTTTATTTAAAAAATATTAGTTTACTAAAAGACTGGTTAAATTGAATATCTACAGAAATCACATCCAGAATTTTTTAAAGATTTCATGAGTCCGGTGTCCCTGGGTTTAAATATACTCTCTACAGCACGGTTTCTTAAGTGGTGGGCCGCGGGGCTCTGTTCAATGGGCCGCAAAATGTGTTGTATAAAATATATTTTTTACAAAAATGAAATTTTTTATTGATTAATTTGTTGCTAAAAGAATTGATGAAATAGGTCGAAAAATAAAAAATCAGCGTATTGAAAAAGTAAAAAAGTCATCGTGTTTTGACATTCAGCTTCACGAATCCAAAGATTTTTCCAACAGAGCTATTATTTTTTAGTTACGTTCGCTTTGAAGCTAATAGTGACATTATTGAAGACGTGATTTTTTTCCTTGAGTTTTTTCAGCAGACAAAAAGTGCTAAAATTTTGAAGGTTATGAATTGATTATTTCAGTGCGAAGAACATTGTTTGGAACAAATGTGTTGGTGTATGCACAAATGTTGCAGCAGCCATGACGGGTTAACACTTAAGATTTACTGCCAGAAAAAAGTTTTAGCTTCCAAATCTAAGTCTGTTCATTACATTATTTACCAGGTGATGCTGGTAGCAAAAAAATGAGCTCCACGATGTAATTAATAATTTTGTAAAGGTAGTAAACTTTATCCGAGAAAGTGGATTGAATACGCGTTTATTTTTTGCACTGTGTGGGGATATGGGTGCTGAACAAATAACTTTGGTTTTGCATACGGAAGTCACGAAAACATGATCTGGTGGATGTATATAGCTCTTAAAATATCGATCTTGTCGCATACCTTTAAGATATTTTCTTTGTTTTTAAGGAATTGAATCTGTCAGTGCAAGACAAGAGTACCAATTTGTTCCATCTCTTAGATAAAATCTGTGCATTTCAGCAAAAGATTGTTAAGTGGCTGAACACATAGGGGAAAAGGTATCTAGTTTCAGCATTTTCAGAAATAATTGTAAATTATTTTTAAAAGAATGAAGTGGCATTGCTAACTGTTACAGTAAAGCATTATTGAATATGTTCAAAGAATAATTCCTATTGAAGCGGGTTGGCTTAGATGGTAAAGTCGTTGGACCTGCAACTTAAAGGTCGCCAGTTCGAATCCTTGTTCAGCCAACCGTGAGCTTCCATATACCTAGTGTATATGATGCGGTGTTTCACGATTTATGTTGTGTGAGTGGCGCCTCAGTTGCGTGCCTTGGCGCATTATAAATACGCATTATTATTTGAAAAAGATCATCGTATCAATCAACCAATCACAGCCATTTCTAAAACGCTTTTTATCTAATTCAAAGCGCTTTCAAATAAATTTATTAAATAAAACGGTTTTTAGACCCCTAGCAATATCTGTAAATAAATCAATTTAAATAACAAAAGCAAAAAAACAATCAACCTCAATAATCCAACCTCACCCACACCACCATGACAATCACCGCCACAGAATCACTGTCTCCACCAATACTAAATTCAATTCTCATCACAGCACCAACACTCATAACACAGCACACTCATCACCACATCATCTTCATAACCACAAAACACAATCATTCTCAATTTTCTTTCTTGCCACTGGTGCCGAGGCTGCAACAGAAGGTGAAGGAAATCTCATTCCCAACACTGGAACTGCTGCTGCTATTTCTTCTTTTTTTCGCCGCTCAGCTGGTTCCCTGCCATTCCTTGACAGATTCAAAACAACCAACATTCGCACAAAAAACATTCTAATTAATTAAATTTTATTTTATTTAGATTTAAGATTTTAAAATTTAAATATCCTATACCCAAAACCGTTTATTCCACAAATTTATTCCAAAAATCGTACTGAAAAATAATGGATAAGAAAAGCATTTAACCTTCATGAAAATAATCTGCTCAACACAAAGCTTGATGATAAACTGATTGAATATAAAAAAGATAATGGTTTAGTAGCAGTGTTTGGAAAAAGTGAAATGTGTGAATTTTGAATCAATGTGCGTCCTTAATATTCTTATTTACAGATGTGAATTAGGATTTTCTTCAATGACACTAATGAAAATCATAAATTGTTTGAATGTCCTTATTTCCTTGCGAATCACTTTGACTGACATCAAACCTCTAGATAATTTGCTCGTTAGTCCTTTAAAAAACTCATACGTCTCATTAATTATGACTATTACTACATTAATTTATAGTTTCAGATGAATATTGCTTTACCGTTTTCATGTTTGTTGTTTTGGACCGTGAAGACTGTACAAAATTGCCAAGTGATCCGTTGCTTCGAAAAGTTAAAGAACCACTGCTCTACAGCATTCATGTTTATTTTAAAATTTGATGAACGGTCTTTCGATTGAAGATTAATAACCATATTTTTCCAAGCTGATTGATGGTTGAAATAATAAGTCATATTTGCAAATGCGTTTTTCGGTTTTTTTGAGTTCACCAGCCACGGGAGTATATTTCCAACCATTGATAGGTAACTCATTGTTATTATGCTATTTGTGAGTATGTACTCAAACAACAGAAGTTTTTAACATTTCGACACTTAGTAAAAAAATTTCCAGTTATAAAAAGGGGGGCAGCTGGAAACGCCCATGTTCCCATCTGTTGTTCAGAATATTCAGGACGCATACTGATCCAAAACCCGGAATTTTTTGTCAAAATATAAAAATCAACATTCATCTACAAAATACAAATTTGAATATAAATTTTATGAATTTCATAACGTAATAATATGTAAATAATAATTTTCCTAATATATATTGTAATGAAGGCCTATTAAAATCATATGATATCATATTAGGAGCCATCCATAAAAAACGTCCACACAAAAGGGGGGAGGGGTTCAACAAAAAGTGAACAAGGGGGGAAGGGGGTTTAGGAAAAAATGAATATCCACATCGTAGTGTATTTTGAGCGCAGTAGTTTTGCATAAATTTACTGAAAAATACTTCTAGTCTAATGACAAAAGAGTTGGGATGCAAATCCAAAAAATCTTTTACAAACAGGTTATATTTAGAACGATAAGTTCAATAGTAATTAATACGCTTGAATATTATTTTTCAAATATGTTTTTAAAGGTTGATTTGTCAAATACAATAGAATCTCAGGGTTAGGGTTAGGGCGAACGGGTAGCTGAGTCGGCAACGACTCTCGAATTAACCAATAATGAAAGGTCCTAGGTTCAAGTACAACCAATTCCCTAGTAACCCAAAGGCGCAAATGAAAATATGCAGCCTAAGTGGCCTGGAAGCCTGTTCGGGTTATACGCCACTATAATAATGCTCGTCATTATTATTATTATTATTATTATTATTATTCATGAAAAGACTAGAAGCCAGGTTAACCTATTAACGAAATCTCTATTAATGGCAGATGTATATATTCTGATTTAGTGGTGTTAAACTGGAGGTAGTTATTGAGAAACCAAGTTTCCATGGTTTGTATGCAAGGTGTGAGGTTACTAGTAGCTTCAGTATTAGGTGTGATGAATTGAAGAAGTTGCATATCCTCAGCATAATCATGGTAGGTTATAGTGAATTATTTGACTATATTTGAGCTAGGTGAGATATATTTGGTAAAAAGAAGTGGTCCAAGAACAGAGCCTTGAGGAACCCCGTGCTGGTGAAGAGATGTTTGTGCCTAATTTACCTTGATAATGTCTATTTTCTTAATATGATAACAGCCAGTTTAAAGCAGTTCCATCAACTCCAAGTTCTTTATGAAGTCTGTCGATGAGGATGTAATAGCTGATGGTGTCGAAGGCTGCTGATAGATCGAGTGAAGCGAGGAGGGTGGTGTTTTTTGAGTCACATCCATTGAAGATGTGGTCGGTAAGATGCAGTAGGACTGTTTTAGAAGTTCAAATCTTTTTCGCTTGTTAAACCATAAACTATAAACCAAATTGTTTATATGTGGGTTCTGGCTTGAGAACTCAGTGAGATCATTAAAGTGGTGAATAAGAATTGTTTTTGCTTTGGAAAAAAATCTAACTTTTTGTCTTTGTAAAAGAAACAGCCCACTGGATACCATTGTTTACTCAATGTAGAAAAAAACTCATTGAATCGGTTTCAGGGTTTGGTTGAGCTCAGGAGCCACCAGCTGAAGACTATTACGAGTTAAGAGTTCAGAGACACAAGAGAGAAAGATTTATTTACAAACGAAAACTTTTGGTGTGGCTAGATGGTCTTTTGGGATGTAGCTTGTAGTTTGTTGTTCTCTTGGTGGCTCTGCTTTGATGTTTCTCATCTGATACTTTAAACGTGAGACGTAACTTGCTATGTCGAGAGTGGATGTATTGCTGGAAGAACACTCACCGGGCAGTCTCTATGTCGCTCCATAAACCAGTTTTTCTGGTGTACATTGGAGATCCTCCTTTGCCGATGACTGGGTTCCCAATAGGACTACAGGCAAGGACTCCATCCATCCACCAGCTGAAGGGTGTGCCCCAAGGGAGGACTTTAGTTGCCGAAGGAAACGCTCGATTATACCGTTGGCTGCATAATGGTATGCGGTTGTTCTCACATGATGTACACCCAGCAACTTTTCATCTGGTGGAAAAGGCGAGATGAAAATTAGCTGCCTCTATCTGTTGTGATGGTCTCGAAAACACAAAAATTCGGACCCATCTGGCCATGAAGTTTTTTAGGATGGTTTCTGTCAAGATATCGCTGATGGGGATGGCTACGGGCCATCTTGTAAATCGATCAACGCAGGTTAGAATGTGAGTGAACCCTTCAGACGCAAGAAGAGGTCCCACCAGGTCGATGTGAACGTGTTGGAAACGGCATTTCGGCAATGTAAACTTGGACGGAGCTGTGATGGTGCGACGATGTACTTTATTTTTCTGGCATGGAAGACATTTTCTGCACCATGTCCTGATGTTCTTATCCATGTTTGGCCATACAAACCGTTGCCGAATCAATTTTGACGTAGCTTTCACACCTGGATGAGATAAAGAACGCAAAGCTAAAACACCTTGTATCTGAGTTGCTCTGGAACAAGAAGTGTGAAAACTCCTGTTGACGTGTCTACCCAGATGTTGCCTTGGTTGAAAGGAAGAGGAATCTCTTCGAGCTGCAAAGATGTCGGTTTGAGTCGTAGCGATAAATCTGAAGACTGGTGCTTAGCAATTTCTTGCATATCGATAACTGTTATCGCGTTAGCGTCAGTCCGAGAAAGCGCATCTGCAACTACATTGAGCGCTCTTGAATTTGAAGAAAGAGCGCTATAGAAAATGATTTGATTGATTGATTGATTGTCTGTTCCCTTGATGTGTTTGATCTCAGCAGAGAACTGTGAGATGTAGTCTAAATGCCTGGCTTCTCTCGGTGAGTGGCGGCTTGTGTTGGTCCTGAGAGCGAAGGTGAGTGGCTTATGATCAGTGAAGATGGTAAACTGACGACCTTCAAGGAAGTGTTGAAAGTGCTTGATGGCTTGATGGATTGCAAGCAACTGTCGGCCAAAGGTGCTATACCTCTTCTGAGCTGAAATAAAATTTTGCGAGAAAAAAGCTAAAGGTTGACGCTTACCATTCCGTACCTGCTCGAAAACTGCTCTTGCTGCTATGTCAGAAGCATCAGTTAGAAGTTGCAGTTCCGATCTATCATCAATGAAACCCAATCTTGTGGCATTTTGAAGAGCTTCTTTCGTATGATGGAAGGCTTGAGTTTGAGCATCAGTCAAGCAAAGGGATTTTTTAGATGGCTTCTTTCTGAGAACATCTGTTAACGGTGCAAGTAAACTGGAACAATGAGGAATGAAACGCCTGTAGAAATTAACCATTCCTATAAACCGTTGGAGTTGATTGATGCTTTGCGGTTGTTTGTACTCCACGATTGTCTGGATTCTGTTGGGAAGAGGTGTGATTCCGTCTTTGTTGAGGTGGTGTCCAAGGAAGTTGGTAGATGGCACGGCAAATTCACACTTGTCGACGTTGAGGTGAGATTAAATTTCCTAAATCGGCTGAATACTTCTTCGAGATGCAGGAGATGCTCTTCTAGAGAGGTGCTGGCGATCAGTACATCATCGATGTACACAAAAGCATAAGTCAAACCTCTGAGAACTTCGTTCATGAACCGTTGGAAGGTTTGAGTCGCGTTCCTTAGACCAAAGGGAAGACGAACAAACTCATACAATCCGAAAGGTGTTGTAATAGCGGTTTTCTGTATGTCTTCTTCTGCGATTGGAATGTGGTGGAAGGCTCTCACCAAATCTATTCGTGAAAATATTTTGCAGTTGACGAGGTTGTTAGAAAAATCGTGCAGGTGAGGAACTGGATACCTGTCTGGAATAGTGTCACTATTCAATGCACGGTAGTCACCGCATGGCCTCCAATCTCCAGACGCCTTCGGTACCAAATGTAGAGGCGAAGACCACGGACTTTATGAAGGTCTTATTATGCCAAGTTGGATCATGTGGTCAAACTCCGCTTTCGCAAGTTTCAACTTTTCCGGTGGCAGACAGCGTAGCTTTTGAAACGTAGGAGGTCCTTTGGTGATTATATTGTGCCTCGTCTTGTGTTGCACCTCCTCGTTGAAATTCGATGGTCGGCTGATGGTTGGGTATCTCTCTAGAAGTCATTCTACTGCCTCAACAGATGACATTGCAACTCGAATCTGTGTCAGCACTGACTTGGAGGTTGACCCGATGACAGCCAAGGATGTTGTGTTGTCCACCAGGCGTTGGCGAGACATGTCCACCCCAAGACTGAAATGAGACAGAAAATCTGCTCCGATGATGGGTTTCTTGACGTCGGCTACGAGAAAAACCCATGGAAATTGCCTGCGTAAACCGAAGTTGACCATCAGGGATTTCTGTCCATACGTTTTGATGATGGAGTTGTTGGCTGCATGAAGCGTGAACGATGATGGGGTGAGAGAATGATTGGCTGGTGGAGGAATGACGCTTACTTCTGCACCAGTGTCGATTAGGAACGTGAGGTTGTTGCATGCGTCTCTTATGAACAATAGGCGACTCATGTTTTGTTGGCCGTGAACAGATGTCACTCCTATTGTCCGGCCCTGTCTTTTAAAATGAGTGAAAGTGCATGGTGGTGTGCCTTTTTCGTGCTTGTTTCCCAAACGTTTGATGGTACCAGCACATGCCTGACGTTGTGTTCGAGCTTCTGGAACGAGGTGAGTTGTGTCGACTGTTTGAACGAATTCTTCGTCGTGGTTGATTTTGGTTTGCAGCTAAAGTGGTCATACTTGTGGTGATTTGCTGAAGCCACGTATGGATCTCCGGCATGGGTTGGGCTAAAGCTTGTGGAGTTGGCGTTGAGACTTGTGTGATGGTGGCTTGTTGAAGTTCCACCATCCTGTCTGCTTGTAACGCTAGTTCTGCCAGTGGGATGCTCATTGAAGCCGCCAGGATTGGTTTAATCTGGGTGGGCATTTTGTCGAGCCATAGCTGCTTTAGAATGGCTTTGCCCATGCGATTGCTACCCAACAGTGACTTCATGTGGCGAAGCAGCTGGGAAGGTTGTCTGCCATCTGGTTGTAGGTCACCGAACAACGCTCTCAGCATAGTTGCTTCAGACTGGCAGCACCTTTGCAGAATCGTTTCTTTCAATGCTGCGTATGACAAAGACCCTGGTACGTCCACCAGTATGTCTTGTACCTGCTCGGTGATGTGGAATGGGATGTGTTCCACCACATATGAGTATTTCGTCATTTCAGATGACACTCTGCGTGTGTAGAAAATCGCTTCCACGTGGTAGAACCACAATCTTGGGTTTGTGTTGAAAAACGCCGGTAAGCTGAGTGAGCTTACTCGTTGTGTGGGCTCTGCCTTCATCTCCTGCTTTGACGTAACTTTGAATATAAAATCGTCCATAACGTGCGTGTTCGGGGTCCTCAATTATTACAAGTTAAAAGTTCAGAGACACTAGAGAGAGAGATTTATTTACAAAACAACGTTATATATGTTGGTGAAAGCATGCCCAGGACTTCCTGTCTGGTGAGCACGTGTGCATGTGCATGTGCGTGCCTATATGTGGGCCACTACAAGTCACATTTCAAGTGCCTGTCCAACTACACTAGAATTTTTCTATAAATTTTTATTTGCACCATAAAACCTCGTAAAGCCTGATTTATCCTAATATCCGTCCAACCAATTGCAGAACTTTATTCATGCCACTGCTGAAGCCCAGTGTAGTGTGGGCGACACAACTATTTTTTAAATAACTCTAATATTATATTGTATTAAGTATTATATTAAATAACCTTATTCTCGTTAAATTTGAGTGAATTAAATTATCTAATGATTTCTCTTTACTTGAAAACGCTGAAGCTTAAGCCTGAATCTTCGATTTAGTTTTTTGGGTGTGGGATGGGGAGTGGTTTCATCAAAAGTACCAACTTCGAACATTAAATATTCATGAAATAACTTCGTGAACCATGTTCCAAGCGGACGTAACGAATTTTTCGATTTTTTGCCTACTTTTGCTTCTACCTAGCATAGATAACACTGGTCGAAACCATTTTTGTAAATCGAATGTCAGTAAGTGTGTTTTAAAGGATTTTTAGTGCTTTAAATGAAAATGAAATCATAAATTATCCATTACGTCACGTTTTTCAGAAATCTTAGTTTAATGTTTATACTGGAGCTGTCATCATCATCATCAAGCGGGCGCATATGAGGAGCAAAGAGGCCTCTTTTTCCGCGGTACGATAAATTGACTCCAAACATTTTTGTTCACAGCCCACGATTTAAGCTGGATGGCTTCAATCGTTGGCTGCCTTGGGTCGATATATGCCGAGATTTGTTGTCTGTATGACATTCTTTGTCTGCCAGGACGCTTTCGTGCTTTCATCTCGGACTCGTAAAACAAATAGCGGTGCACAGGCTCATCCACGGGCATGCGAAGACAATTAAAAGTAAAATGCAAGTTGTCGTTTTCTGATCATTTCGCTGATGCGTTCCTGTCCGACTCGTGCGTAGAAAGACTCGTTTGTGATGTGGTCGCTTGACTGTTGGATTCCAAGCATCGTCCGATAGCAAGTCCTTGCGAAGACATCAAGTTTCTTCCATAATGCTGCAGTGAGTATCCATGATTCGCAGCCGTAGAACAAAATTAAGACGCAAGCGGCTTGAAATATGCGAATCTTGAGATCTGTGTTCAGCTTGGGTGAGCGAAGAAACTTTTGTAGCTTCGTGAAGGCTGCCCATGAAAGGCCGGTTTGTATTCTAACATCGTCATCTGTGGACCCAACATTCGACCCAAGGTATTTGAAGTCCTTCACGATTGCGATGTCCCGACCATCGATGAGGAGCTTTGCAGCCGGTGGCGAGACAGAGGGATTTGGTTGGTTAAACCGCATCTGTTCGGCCTTTTAAACATTTGTCTCTACTCCAACCGTTCGTGCATTGAGTTTCAAAGCATCCAACTAAGCTTGGGCTCTTGATGGGTCGTTCTCGAGCAGGGCTATATCATCAGCAAAAACTAGATCACAGGTCGGGTCACTGGCGCCTTAAAACCAGTTGCTTCGGGCAGATGGGGCTTTTCAGCCCGGGGAAGCAACCCACCTTGACTACCAACCGCTGCTACCTTGCAGGGTACTCATTTATGGAAAAAGCTTTGGGAGTCAACCCCGAGAAGAAATCCAGAGTCGGAGTCCCTAAGACGGTGGATCGTCATCTATGATGTCCTTCCGATAACTCCTGCAACTAAGTCGGTTTCAAGCGTGGTGCTTGCAGCTTCTTGGGTTTAACAATAATAAATAATGGGTATTTATAATAATAATAATGCGTATTTATCATGCGTCAAGGCACGCAACTGTGGCGCCACTCACACGACATAAGTCGTGAAACACTGCATCATATACACAAGGTATATGATAGCTCACGGTTGTCTGAACAGGGATTCGAACTGGCGACCTTTATGTTGCAGGTCCAACGACTTTACCATCTGAGCCAAACTGCTCGCCGGTTTAGCCGACAAACCGAGAAAGGGTCCCTGTTGTCTTGGCATCACAAGGCCTCCACACACTTCGCCCAGGCTAGCGCCCTGGATAGGTCACTCCAATCTCGCTTTACGGCGAGAGCACAAGTAAGAAGACAGCAGTTTACGGGTTATAAATCCAAATTGGCGTAGCGCTAGACGCCACGGGTTATCTTCAATGGTGGGAGAGACCCTCGCAGCCCCACTGGTTAACCACCGTCTTTTCTGAGCTGAGCAGTCTTCGACCAATAAAGTGTTACGCGTCACAACCTGCCTGCTTCAAAGCTTAGAACGCAGCTCAACAAGCAGGCCGTTAACTACACGTACCAAACAAATATCAGAGAAAAAATATGAAGACTCAAACTCTCCATATTGCAAGCTGGAACGTACGTACTATGCGCACTGGAATGAGTGATGACCTACTTGAGATTGAAGACCTTCGCAAGGCTGCAGTCATAGATCATGAGCTGCACAGACTTAACGTCGATGTTGCAGCCCTACAGGAAACGCGTCTTCCAGAGTCTGGATCCTTGAAAGAGGAACACTACACGTTTTTTTGGCAGGAAAAAAAAGAAGAAGAGACCAAGAACACGGAGTCGGCTTCGCCATCAAGAACACCCTGCTTTGCATGTCCGAACCTCTTTCCCGCGGCACAGAGAGAATCCTCACTCTACGCCTTCTCACAGCATCTGGTATTGCTCATCTTCTGTGCATCTATGCACCTACCATGCAGGCCAGCGCCGAGTCCCTGCTTCTGAACATCTTCTGGGAGATTTCAACGCCTGGGTTGGTTCTGACCACGTCTCATTGCCAGGTGTACTGGGACACCATGGTATAAGGAAAATAATCGAAAACGGCAAGAGACTACTCGAATTCTTCTGCTATTACAACCATCTCCAAGTTCTTTGCAAGTCGTGTGTATCTTGTATTGCAATGCGGCTTCTGATCATGAAGATCCACAGTCGACCACACTTATGTGGTCAGCTACGACGTGAACACGACTTTCCACAGGCTTGCTACTTTTGGGCCCCCCACTACCTGAGATACAATGGCATATCCACAGTAAGCTTTTTTCTCTCTGTTGATATCCATCTTTGACATGAAACAACTGAATTGGTGCCTTGACATTTGTATGATATGAACTGGAAAGTTTTTTCAACTGTGTACTTAGCATAACTTGATTTTTTATATTCTGTTGGACCTTTTGAAGTTCATCAATTAGCTTCAGTGAGTTGAAAAATCTATCTCTAAAAAAATTAAAAAAATTTGGTTGTTATGAAAAAAAATTCAATACCACGCTCTTCTCTCAGAAATTGTTTCGCACAATTTTTCCATAATAATGTATGGTGCCATGCTTTTATCAACACTGATGCTTCCAAGAGAGCATCTTCTATAAATGATGATTTAGCAAAACAATTAGAGGTCTAACTTCGGTGAATTTATAGTTTGCTTTCTCATTTAATATTATCTGCAAAATAAGTAAAATGAATACTTATAAACCTATATGGAAATTTGACACTCACCATTCATGCTCAATTTTCCAATAATGGAGCATTCAATATTTTCAAATTAATAATAAGTAGATGAAAAATGTGTGAATAAGTTAGTGAGAATAAGCAAAAATACCAAGAATACAGAAAGTTTAAAAATTTTATTAATAATTTCTCTTTAGGCATATTTTGAAACTAATATTTTCCTTCTTTAAATTTGCAAAAAAAATCATAAAAAATATAATTTTAAGATAATCAACAAAATACTAAAAACCATTTTGTAGTTAATTCAATTATGAACCATTTTCAATTTACTGTTCATTGAATTTTTGTTAAATTTTTTTGTTGATGTTTCATTAATGGAACACTGGGCAAATATGGGTTAAAGAATACTTTTTTTCTGTATATTATGTGAAAATTTTGTTGCTATATTATGTAAGTTTTTGTATGAATATTTTATATAAAAATTTAACATTTTTAATGAATAAGCATATCAGTTTTTGATTTGTGTTAAACTAAAAACTGCCCCTCTTTTTATTCGGGGCTGGATACGCCCATGATGGGAACCAAATATAGAACTCGAGACCTAGTGCTAAGAATTTTTAATATTTTATAATCTTATTTGGAAACTTGAAATTTATTTTATAAAGTTTCAATAGTTAAGTGTTATAATTTAATTTTTTTTGGGTCTTTTAATCAGATTTTGCGTTCAGTAATGTCAAAAGAAAAAAAAAATTATAGTCAATTTTTTGCTCCCAAGGAATCCATTCAGTTACATTCTCATGCGTTCCTGTAAATCATTTTATGAAAAGTAAATAACCAATGTTTATCAAGGTTTACAATGTTTGTATTAAATACAGTAACTTTAATACTTTTATATAAATGACTTGGCACAAAATGCTTCAAAATAACAATTGAGATTTATTTAAGTGACAAATGCTTCACCCTGATAATATAGAAGATTATCAGAAAGCTGCATATCATCGACGAAACAAACATAATCGGCAGGCGGATTTTCTGGAGAGGATTAGTAACCATTTGGTTGTTGTGGGAAATCACTAAATCAAAAATGAAAATACAATTGACTTGCAATAAATGTTTGCAGAGTTTTCAAATTTCAATGAAATATTTATAAACTTCAAAACTCACGTCGCATTTAAGTTTGAAATTAAGAAAATCTATCACTATACAGATCATTAAAATGATCTGGAAAAATAAGGCCAAAGTTCCAGCGACCATAGCGAAATTCTTCTGGAAAAGGGTGGTCGATTGAATTGAATACATGACATATATTATTGTTTTTGGGATTATACGATTTGCTTATAATATTAAAAACATTGTTGAATGCTTATTCATTATCACTAAAAAATTAGATTACATATTGACAAATAAATAACGTTTTATACAAAGAACAGGGACGGATTAAGGCGGAGGCTATGGAGGTTGTAGCTTCAGACCCACCACTGAAGTTTTTTTCCTTATTAGAATACTCGCTCGAAATAAAACAAAACTGTTAATATTACGTAAATTGAAAAAGTTTTTATTAGAGCTGTTCCAAGATTTAAAATTTCAATCACCATTAATTGAAAGATTATAAATTGTAATCGAAAGTTAATCTTGTTTTAACGCAATGCTTTTTGCCAAATTTGATATTAGTAAAAAAAAGAATTTTAACTATTTTTTTCCACAAATTTAATAGAAACTATTGAAGTTTTATTAGAATTTATTCATTAAAGTAATGCACATTTGGAAGGAAAAAAATGAATCCATAAATGACAGAAAATGCAAATTTCACATATCTTTTTCAAGTCAGTTACTCAAAGAAACAAGTTTTGATACATTAGTTGGATCTGAAAAAGTTATTTTCTTGCTCACTATGTGTTCTGACAAGCTGAATAAACGTTTGCATGGAACTGTACTTGCAGGAGATGACGAGTACTTTCTTGCCAGTTTCGCAAGAGACGGATATGCCCCTTCGTGTTGTTGCCACCAAACAAGAAGACAACTCTCAGAGCCTACTTCTGATTCTGTTCTATAACGTTTAAAGATTGACTTTGTAATCATTGAGCTATCTTCATCTTCAGAATCTGAAGTTGCATATGTTCGTTGTCGCTTTTTTGGTGAAGGCTGTTTAGTTTTGGATGTTTTTTCTATTAATTTCTCTAACTATTCCCACGTTTCTCCTTAATTTTTTGAAAAATTTTAACTTTTTAAATCGGGAGTCTAATGATGTGGCAACTCTTAACATGGCATATTCTGTTTAATTTTTTTCTGTTCCAGTTCAGAAATAAATTTTATTTTTGAAACAAATAACATAAGCTGAATTATCTTCCCAAGTGCATAATTCTTGTTTAAGATGAAAAATTGCAGATAACACTATTAAACATTTTACATAATTTTCACCAAATCTTTAAGGAATGAATTTTTTTTACAAAATGATGAATAATGTTTTTCAAAGTTTTTTATATAGTTTGAATAAAGTTGCAGTGAAAAATTTAAATGCAGAATACATTTTTGATTTTTTTTAATCTTTCAACATAGGAAACCTCTCTTATAAGCACAAAATATTGTGACCTGAGCACTGTCCTTATAAGAGAAGTTTTATTGTATAAGGATTATAATTAAAGCAGTTGAATCAGCAAATATACTATTAGTATTACTATGTATTATAATAATTTCTTTTAACTCGTTTTCTGTTTTCCTTTATTTTCTATTCTTGTTAAATTTCACTATCTACATTTTTATATTAATTAATATTATTTAAAAAAGTATCAATTTTTTTTTCATAAAAAATATGAAAGCGGGCAGAAAAAAGGGAGAAAAAGCGAAACTTCTTAAAAAAGTTTAAGCGGCGACGAAAAAATTACGGATTTTTGTCAACCTTAAAAAATCATTAGTGATAATTAAGTTGCTACTGGAAGTAACGTTGGTAAAACTATTTTGCAAACCCTTAATATATTCATAGTCATTAAACTCCTTCTACATTAATTGATTGGCATCTTAATAATCTAGTTAAAACATTTTTTAAAGCAAAATTATTAATCACATTGTTTAAAATGATTCTTTTTCAAAAAGAATTATGATAAGCACATTTTTCCGATGGATAATAGTAACCACATTTTGTAAAAGAATAATAATAAAGATGACAAAGTGGGAGGAGTTTAATCACTGAATAAATAAAGTTTTTACAATAAATTTTTACCAGTAACGTTTATAATTTCTTCATTTGAAAAATACCATTTAAAAAACGAATTTATTGCAATTTTGTATTGTAAAAATGAATATTCGTTAAAATAGGCCCACTCCAAATTTGTTGTCTCAGGCCCACTCATCCCTTAATCCGGCCCTGACTAAGAAAATGTTTGTTTTATCATATTCTTGTATTTTTAATGTATACAGTATAAAACTATGTATTTTAATCACTCTATAAAAAAATCTTTTAAAAATCCATTTCTCACAATTTTGAGTGCTCTAGCTTTTGCCCTACTGAGGAATTTGGGAAGAATCTGAAAAATATGGTTGGGTTAAAAAGTCTTAATAATAGTGTGAAACTTATGGCCAAATGACAACTATTTTAAATTGGCAAAGCAATATTGGTGTGAGTTTGAACGAAAAACCGTCTGTGAAAAATAAGATGTTCACAATTACTTTCTCACTAGTATACACGTGAGACTAACATTGGTTTTTTTGGTGTAATACACATCGCACAGTATCATTAGGCCAGAAAGGATAGTCTGAAATACAATTTTTTATTTAATAAGTTTATAAATTTATATTGAGTCACTTCATGTATTTGAATTCTTTAAAGAAGGATCATATATATACAATACATATATATGCCTTGCAATGTTTTACTTCCGCATATAATGGTGCTACATAGGACTTGACCAATAAAGCAAAGAACTTTTTCAAGTGTTTTTGATTAAACAAATTATTAAATAACCAAATTTTTTTTTTTATAGCGTTTATTAAAAAATGTATAATTTGTTTTCAAAATTACTTCTTTCTATGTAAAATAGCTCCGGTTCCTTTAAAGACAAGTTACCAAGCTCAGCTCTATAAATAGCTGAAGGGTAAAAAAAAGTGTTCATTGAGATTGCAATGCAAAAACACGTTACTTTGGAAGCGAATTTCTTCATTCCGGTAAGTTTTAGTACAATCAAGGGCCTGAAGTTAAACTTACTACCTTGAAAGGTATTTAATAGCTATGAAACGAACCTCATTAAGCGATAAATAAAAGATAAAGAACAACTTTGAGGTTTAAACTTCGTTGAAAGTAGTAAAAACAAATTATTAAGTGTTTCACGTGAAAGATAATGCATAAATTTTTTTATCCCATCTTGTTGCTCGTGCTCTTAAATTTTCTCATATTTCTCCTTATCTTCGTTTGTTACATTGGTTACCTCTGAGATCTAGATGACTTTTAAAATATGCCAAAATATGTTTACATTTCATAAATGTACTGCTCCAATTTATCTTAAAAACCTAATTAAACAACCCAATAAATCTAGTTTAAGATCTTCGACCTTTGAGCGTTCTTTTCGTTTTTCAGTTAAACACTCTTTTGCTAAACGTACTTTTTCTAACTGCGGTATTTTTTTATGGAATTCTTTACCTTCTTCTCTAACTTCAACTAAGTCACTCATAACTTTCCGTCGTGGCCTGAAGACGTACTTGTTCAAAACGTAATGGCTGAGCGCTTTTTTCCCCTTCTTAAAAGGCGCTATACAAATAATTAGTGATTGATTGATGATTGATTGACTGAGGAATTATGTTCTTTCCTTATTCATCTTCACTCAAAATTTTTTTAAGGGCTTGAAGAGATAAGAGCTAAATAAACAAAGGATCATCCCATGTGAACCAGAGGTAGCAGAAGAGGCCAATAAAAAGAATAGAGCAGCCTATGGCCTGTTGGGTTTGGAAGTGACTTTCATTAACAGTGTAATAGGTCTACTTTTTTAGCATCATGGCACTGTTTTATAATTATTTCAAAACCATTATCAACTTAATTTAACCACCTGTTTTCTATCATGGTAGCTGACATTGATACAAATAATATTGTTAAAAAACACGTCAGGATTATTCAAGAATAAATATTCTGACTGCTGATAGGCAAAATAAAATACTTTTAAATTATCAGACATTTTCCCCCATATTATTAGTAAAACATGCTGATAATTTTTAGGGCTCTGACCAATATTATGCCAATACTTTTTTATTGAAAATTGTCACAAATAAGCTATAATTATTGTTCATTTTACGATATATTTCGCATCAAATAGTTTCCGAAATAATAAAAATATTATGGCCGCCTTTACTTATTGTTATTTTTGTTCGGTCGTACATACATCAGCTGATTTTAGTAAATAAACAGATACTATATCTTTAGAGCGGGTGTCACACAAGACAAACTTGCGCAAACTTTTGAGTAAAACATTGTTTCAAAAATAAAGAACAATTAATGATAAGGCAGTGCCTTCTAATTGGTTAATAAAAATTTATTTTTTTGTTTAAATAAATTTCTCCCTAGTTAAAGATGGTATACTATAAAAGTTATTGGAATACTTTTTTTTTTTGCATCTTAGACTTTTAGTTCTAATTAATTAAAGAGTTTTTTCCTTAGGATTATAATTATTCTTCAAATTATGTGTATTATCTCTGTTCTGTACAGAAAAAAATTAGTTTTTAAATATTATTTGAATATTCTGTCAACAACTTTTTGGGTTAAAAAAGTAGGGGGGCATAAATAGGCAAAAATCTAAAAATTGGAAATTTGTTACGTCCACTTGGAATATGGTTCACAAGGTTATTTCATGAATATTTAATATTGGAAGTTGGTACTTTTGATGAAACAAAAACTAAATCGAAGATTTAGGCTTAAGCCTCAGCGTTTTCAAGTAAAAAGAAATCATTAAATAATTTAATTTACTCAAACTTTACGATAATGAGGTTACTTAATATAATAATTAATGTAATATAATATTAGAAATATTAGAAAAAATATTTGTGCTGCCCACACTACATTGGGCTTCAGCAATGGCATGAATAAAGTTCTGCAATTGGTTTAAACGGATATAAGGATATATCAGGTTTTAAATAGTTTTTTGGTAGAAATAGACGTTTACAGAAAAAATTATGGTATAGTCGACCATAGGCTGAAGAAGCTGGGCACTTTAAATGCGGTTAGTCGATTTATCATTCCACAAGAGCCAGCAGCTAAGAGATGGTCAAATTCCATCTTTCAGAGGCTTCAGACAAGCGGCTCAAATAAAAAAAATGTGAAACTTAACTGGAGTAGAAAAACGAAAGCAATGTTTCAAAGTGGAACTGAAATCAAACAAGAACTGACTCATAGAAAAGAACAAAAAAGACTAGACCTTTTAAGCCAGTTGAAGTTCACTGAAAATGGAGAAGTGGAAACATTTCTTCTAGATGAAAGTATCGACCAGGCTGAAAAGCTGAAAAGAATGAAAGCACGTATTCAGTTTATAAAAGACAGTACAACACTTTGGTCGAGAATGAGTCCGCTTTTCAGAGTTCAAGCCTTTCTGCCTTGTGGAAAGAGGAGAATAAAGACGGCCATAGAGTTTGGAGATGCCTTAATGACATACCTTGGAAAAAAGAACAACACAGAAAGATTGAAGTATGCGCAATTTCAAAAACTCTAAAAAATTTAAGACAAATGTGTTTTTCTATTGAATAAAAATTTAAAATCTAACTCTTTGTGTTTGTTTTTTGCAATCGCTGGTGGGGGGTTATTTTTGACATGAAAATTAATTTTTGTTTCAAACAATTTTTATTGTTAGTGTTAATCATGAACTAAATGGACGCTTTGAAATTTTGAAATCGACCATCACATTTCTTGCCAACTTAAGCGTCACCGTTGTCAAGTAAAGAGGAGTTATTAGAGGCTTCAAGGCAGTGGCTCAAGCGAATAAAGAGTTAAAACTTAACTAGAGTGAAAGAAAAAAAGCTAAGTTTAAAAGAAATGCTCCAAAAAAAACTATAGAAAGGAGCGAAAAAGACTTGAACTTTTATGCCTGTTGAAATCGAAAAATGACTCTTTCATGACCTAAGAGGACGTTTGGAAATTTTGAAATCGATGATAATGCCCCTTCCTTAATAAAAACACAAAAAAATATAATTTTTCAAATATCTACTTGTGGAACACACTTAAACGGAAGAAAAACTTTAATCGCATATTTTGATCACACTTTTTATTTTGAGAGCCAAAGCCACCAGTTTTTTTGGCTCTGGCTCTGGTTCCAGCAAAAATTATCGACTCTGCAAGCCTGGTCAAGAACGTCATTAAATATATTTTACTCACTAAAAGTCCAGTCAAGAACCCTACACGAATCTTGTATGTGTAGAGCTGCTTAGGCCACTTCATGCATAGAAGTTTAAGATCAGCTGAATCTTCTGCTTTACTAACATAACCCATAATCCTATCAAACCCTGAAAAGAATATGGCTTTCAGTGAGATTTTATGTCATCTTAAATTATAAATTCTAATTATTATAATTAAAATAGTTTTTATATTAAAAAAAAGTTTTGTTTAAAAACTAATTTAAAAAATAATGATATTGATTAAAAAAATAGTTTAACAACAGCCCAATAGGTTTGCCATATTCACAGACACTGAAAGAATGAAATTTTTTGAATATAAATCATTTAAATAGTTCATCATTACAGCATTTAGGCAATGCTTAAATTACCTAAAATAGTTATTATTATTATAGAAAAATACTATTAATTGTCAAAAATAATAATATTGATAAAGAAATCTGTTAACAATTCGTTTCCTGGATTCCCATATTCGCAGACGCTGAAAGAATGAAATTTTTTGAATATAAATCATTTAAATAGTTCATCATTACAGCATTAAGGCAATGCATAAATTACCTAAAATAGTTAATATTATTATAGAAAAATACTATTAATTGTCAAAAATAAAAATATTGATAAAGAAATCTGTTAACAATTCGTTTCCTGGATTCCCATATTCGCAGACGCTGAAAGAATGAAATTTTTTGAATATAAATCATTTAACTAGTTCATCATTACAGCATTAAGGCAATGCATAAATTACCTAAAATAGTTAATATTATTATAGAAAAATACTATTAATTGTCAAAAATAAAAATATTGATAAAGAAATCTTTTAACAATTCGTTTCCTGGATTCCCATATTCGCAGACGCTGAAAGAATGAAATTTTTTGAATATAAATCATTTAAATAGTTCATCATTACAGCATTAAGGCAATGCATAAATTACCTAAAATAGTTATTATTATTATAGAAAAATACTATTAATTGTCAAAAATAATAATATTGATAAAGAAATCTTTTAACAATTCGTTTTCTGGATTCCCATAATCAGAGACTCTGAAAAGGACAAAAAAAATTTAATAAAAGTTATTCAAATAGTGATAAAGAAAACTTATTACGATATTCCTGATCCATTGATAAAGATAAGGATAGAACTGTTTATTCATTGGAATAAGGATAAAAATAATTCAAAATGTTTATTCATTCAGGCAAAGTATAAATTTTTCCTATCAATTCTATTTTTTTAATTTTAGTTTTGAGTTTAATTTTTAAAGGTTATGGTAGGGGTAGGGTTAAAGGTAGCGTTAGGGTTAGTATTAAATTTTAATGTTTTAATGAGATATTTAAATTAAATAAATATATATATATATATATAAATTTAAAAGATTCAATAGTTCTTTTATATAAAAACATTCAAGAAATCATTTAATTTATATGATATTTAAAGTTTAATAAAAAATAATAATTAGCTCAGTATTATCTTACTTAACTCTGAAAATAATGAACTAATAATAAATTAAGCTTCAAGCTAAAGCAACAGATATTTTAAGTTAAAATCTTTCGCCGTTGAGTACATTAACTAGAACTTTAAAAAATTATTCGTTATAAAGAAAAAGGCTCTTACCTGGTGATCTAAACCATTTTGTCTTGATCAGTGCCAGTTGGAAAAACATGGTGCAGAATCCCCAAAAACATAGGAACAATCCAATGAAGGTCTTTAAAAGGTCTATCTGCAGGTAAGATGTGAGGATGCAGATAAGGGTTATGGCAACATTTATATTCATTTGGTTGATTTTCTAGTTAGAGATGCGCCGATAGTATCGCTCATTTTTTCAAGTATCGGTATCGGTCACATTGATGGTATCGGTGCATCTCTATTTATAATCAATGAACAATATACAATGTGTTTATTATGATAGTTATAGAACTAATATAAAAGTTAAAATTTTGTTGATGAATGTTGATTATTTATATTTTTATAAAAAATGAAATTGTGGATCTCGAGTTGAGACTTGCAACAAGTTAGTTTTAAAATTACTGGCAATCGTTGAAAAACCAATAGCACGCCATATATTTCGCTCCAAAAAAACTTATAGAGCGATTTTATTATTATTATCAAATTATTCAAGTCTAAATTTAAAATTCATGTGCAAAAGTAAGTTCGGGTATCGGCGTTGAATGTGCTAATGCAATGTATCACTAAAAATATCAATTTCAACATTTTAAGAATAAATTTTTATTGATAAACAATTGCGTACTTTTTTGGTCATGTTGTAAAAGATTCCTGAGTTATTTCTTAATATTATTAAGTTAATTTGTTAAAGATGTTTAGCTTTAATTATTAAAGTTTAATAAGTTATAGATGTTTTGTTCTTTATAACGTCATAACGAGGTATAAACGTAATGTTATCAAAGATTTTTTAAAGAAATGTTTTTCTTGATATTTAATGATAATATCTATTTAATATCTCTTTTAATGAACCTTTTAACTTTTATGTTACTAAGTTTCTTAAAATTCTTTATCTTTTCAATTTATCTAAAAACTGTAATTTTCCTACTCAGGCACCTGGTAATACTCCTGGCTTTGTAAATTCTTCTAATTATAATAAAATTAATCATTTCACTATTATAGTGGAGTGGAATAGATTTTAAATTATTAATAGTATATTACTGACCACTACTTTATATCTTTTAAACTATCTCTTGCCCAGCTTTTCTCTAACTTCCCTTCTTCTATTGTTAAGCGCTCTTGGTCTAATTTTGATAAAATAAATTTTATTAAATGTTTTCTTTCTTCTGACTTTGCTTCTAAATCCTTTTCTGATGTGAATAGTTTTATGAATAATTTCAATCTTACTCTATCTTCCCTTTTAGATATTTTTGCTCCATTTAAAACTTTCTAGTATCGTCTCTCTTCTAAAAATCCCCTTGGTAAGATTATGAGTGCATGACTTTTATGCGACTAGTTCGCAAGTATGAACGAGCTTATCGATCTACTCTCTCTGTATCCTTTTTGAATGAATGGACAAATAGTTTCTCTTCTTACCGCACTCTCATTTTTAATAAACACTCTTATTTTTTATAAAATTCTATTATCTCCTTTTCCAATTCTAAAAATAGGTGGTCTTCCTTATCTCAACTTTTACATAAGAACTCCATTCTTCCATCTTTCTCTCTTGATGAATATCTTGATTTTCTAACGAATAAAATATCTAACAACAACGTCCTTTATTTGCAAGCAAATGAATGTTGGAAATCAGAAGAAAATAATTGCTTGTATGACCTCCTTGATAAGTAAAATGAAACATGAACTTCTTAATTAAATTTAAAATTAAAATAAATGTTAATAATAAGGAATGTTTTTATTTATTTTAAAAAATTAATTAAAGTGATTGTGGTTAAACTTAACTAAATTAAGTTAAAGTGTTCGTTCAATATTGTTGGAAATTATAAATGTTTATTATTTTCTTAAACTTAAGGGTTTGGTGTATATTCTTTAAATTCAATGGTAATCTGGTTCAGAGTTGGAGCCCTGCATTGATTGGACTATTTAGATAGAAGTTGGGTCTTGGTGTTATTAAGTAATAATCAGACTTAAATCTCAATGTTCGTGTGCAGTTGGATGTGAAGGAGTGTATTGAGTGTGTAAAATAGGAGGATGTGTTTTTAATAATAAGTTTATGAAAAAGAATATAGGTTTTAAACATATATAACCAGGAGCGGTGATCTGCGGAAAATCTTTGGAGGGGGGGGGGTCCTCCCCAGGGTTGGAATAAAAAAACCGGTATCGACCAATACAGTACAAGCGATACTATTTAGTATTGTTTGCTGTAGTGTACATTATTTTTGTATAAATTACTAATATTTGTATCACCAAACATTTAAAAAAAAGTTTGATACTCAATAAAAATACTTTTCTATTGCCACTTTGAGCGATTTGGAAAAACAACAATAGCGATTTTAGTACCTTTTATTATTTGTCTTCTATATAAATTCAATTACAACTAGCCATCAAGCCAGTAAATAAATTTTATAACATCTCGTTTTCCATTCATTTCTGAGTCAAATAGTTTAAAAAAATGACAAATAGATATAAATTTGCCAAAGGTATAAACAAGTATACATTGGGACATTTTTTTTGGCCTACAGTGTATATTTAGATATCATAAAATACCCTCTCTGCCGTTCTCCTGCCCTCTTCCCACAGCTCATTTACTCCAATTTCCAAAAAGATCCTTTCGTATGTCTGACTGACTAGCAAATTCTTCTGCTAGCCTTTTTAAATCCAGACTGTCAAGTATATCCTGATGTGCATGACAAATGGCCAGTGAATTCAAGCAAGGCTGTGTCATAGTTGCACGCAACCAAGTCTTAAGACGCCGCAAAGCACTAAAATTTTTTTTCTGCAGTACATGACGTTTTTGGACACACAAGCATCAACCTGATCAATCTTTCAATCTAAGGAAACAGATGTCTGACTTCCTTGCATTATTTTTTGCGCTTGTGCTAAAATTCATTCTGGTCTTTAAACATAGTTAACTGTGAACAAAGAACAGTTTCATTTAACTCACGATACTGCTTGCAAATATCATGGTTCACTTCATCAGTTAGCGACATTGTCTCCAGCTGCAAGTATGAACGCAAAACAAGAGAATATCGATATACTTTTTTTTTCGTTGCATAATTGCAATGTCTATGACAGCGTAATATGCTGCTCGATAATGTTCCTCTGGTGTTGTTGCTACATAAGCTGGTCCCAGCCACAATACTTTTGTGGCGGCTTTTGCACCCGAGGTACAGCAATCGGCTCGAGATCATGTCAAAACCATACTGGTGACATCTCTGAAAATGGCGTTAAACTGTTCATCTGATCGTAGGCGACGCAGTTCTTGCACAACTGAATCAGTCGCTGCAATCATTCCACTGACCTTGGCACTTGATGATTGCAATGACTTGTTTAACTGTTCCAGAAGTGAAAACACCAAAACAACTACCTTGAGTGCCAGTGCAGAAGTGCCCCGCAGTGTTATTTTCGTTTCATAAAATAATTATAGTTTTTATTTCAGTTTCGTTTTGGAATTAATTAAAAAAATTATTTTCGTTTTCGTTTTGAAAATAATTAAAGTTTTTATTTTTATTTTAGTTTTGAAAATATATTAATTTACAACTTTGAACACTATTTTTTTATATCTAAAAAAATTAATTGATCATAAAATTAAACAGTAAAATAGAATTGTATATTAACAACAAATGAGTTTTAAAAATTAACAGTTAATTGAAATATTATAAGAATTGAGTACGTAAATTATTGAGTAATAAAATTTTTTAAATATAATAACAAATTTACGATTAAAATAAGTGATAATTTAATTGACAAAGCGTCTTCATGTCTATTATCTATTGAAAACTGGTCTAGCTCAATGTCTTCAAAATTGAATCCACTAAAGTTTGAACTTATATTTTTTGATAAAAATGTTAAACTAATTAATGGTCCATGTAATTTCTCCACTCATACTATTGTTCCATCTAATCATATTCGTAGCTTAGAATTTTATTTCGACTCAAAATTAACCTTATCAAACCAAATTCTATCAGTCACTAAATCTTGCTATTTTCATCTCAGACGTATTAGACAATTATTACCTTACTAAGATGACCCTTCTTTAAAGATGTTAGTCTCTGCACTTGTTTTATCTCGAATTGACTATTGTAACTCACTCTATTATAATTTACCTGAAACTACTTCAAAACCATTGAATAAAGTATTCAATTATGCTGCTAGAGTCGTTAGCCGTACTCCTATTTATCACCACATTACCCCCTCTCTCATCTTATTACATTGGCTCCCTATCAAATTTAGGATTATATTTAAAATCTGTGTTTTTATGTTTAAATTAAGAAACTCCCCAGTATCCCCAATATACCTCAAATCATTAATAACTCACCCTCATAGAAGTAATTTAAGATCTCCACTCAAAATCATTATTTCATCCCTTCCATTAATAACTCTTTTGCTAAACGTTCTTTCCATTATGCAGGTCGATATATTTGGAACTCATTACCTCCTTATTTAACTACTTCTAAATCATTATTTACTTTTCGTACGGATCTGAAGACATATCTGTTTAACAAATTTATTTACGAGCGCTCTTGAATTTGAAGAAAGAGCGCTATAGAAATCTATTTGATTGATTGATTGATTGAATAAAATAACTTTGATAAAGCCCAAAGATAATGTTTATAACATAGACATATATTTTTTATATAAGTTATACATTTACATATTATGGAATACTTTGAAATTTATTTAATTTTCGTTTTGAAAAAAATTATAGTTTTTATTTCAGTTTCGTTTTTGAAATAATTATAGTTTTTATTTTCGTTTTCGTTTTGAAAATAAATTTAGTTTTTATTTTCGTTTTCGTGGAACGATTATTCAGAATTGTTGTTTTCGTTTTCGTTACTAAAATAACACTGGTGCCCTGTTGAAAAAAGGCCTCGAACCTTTACAGCTGTTTCATCAGCAGTACCAATGGAAGCAAATGATTCCAAGCTAACAAGTACCACTTCATAATGTTCACGCACAGAAAACACTGCAGATACTCTGGTCAGCCATTTTGTAGGACAAAGAAGTTCTATACTATACTTTTTATTCAGTGGCTCATCAGGCAAGTCAATTATAAGAGACACTAAAGCATTACTAAACTGCTTCTTGACCTTTCCTGAACGATTGTAAAAAGCACCTAACTCTTGGACAAACTGAAGTGAATTGCTCACAACGGGATTTTCGGCAGCTGTGTGCTGGGCAACAAGATTTGCACACTGTGCAGAACAGTAGAAAAAACAATGCAAGCGGATGCTCACTGCTGATAATAGCTTGACAACCATTATATCGGCTGTTCACGTTAGCAACGCCGTCATAAGTCTGAGCTCTTAGCTTTTCTATGGGTAGCAATGCTACCCGGTAGCATAATTCTGATCAGAACATCTTTTACTACAGCAGACAATGTTTTTCCGGTCGTGTCTGGTGGGCTGAATAAACCAATAAACTCTTCATTAACATTCAGAGCTTCATCAAAAAAACGAATGCATATCGATTCCTGCTCTAACCCATTGCAGTCTTGTGTGCCATCAACCACAACACCAAACTGGCATGATGAACAAATTATTCGGCATTAACAGTGCACACTATGTTTCTAACGATAGAATGAGCTAAAAGGCTCAGCATTTCTTTTTGGCAGTTATGTGATAAGAAACTTGTATTTTCAAAGCACTTTGAAAATCATTAACTTTGGTTGATTTAAAAAATTGAAATGGTCGATATTTAAATGGACCTCAAAACCCCTTTATGAATATCGCCCATGCAAAATGAGTAGCACAATATGAATGATTTTAAAAAAATATTAAATCTCTCTGCTTGCAAAAAGTGAACCGATATTTTCTGAAAAGCATTCTGAATGTCTGCTTGCGAAAATTGAAAAAGCAGAAATTTAATTTTTATAAATATAATATATTAATTTAAATCCATAAATAAAAAAATAAGAGTAGGTGGATGAGTATTTGAGTGAGCAAAAAATAATTTTGCTTCAGGCAGCAATCACTATAACTACCCAAAATATTTTACTGAATAAAAATTCTGTTTCATGCTATGGTTGACGCTTATGCTTGTATTAAGATAGGAGTTGAGAAATTATTGTACTTGAAAAACTGAGGGGGGTCTATATTAAGATGGACCCCAGGACCCCCCTAGCATCGTTGCCCATACATACTTACAATGTATTACTGTATTAGCATTTTTTTATCCCATGGTTGACGATTAGGCTCGTATCAAAATTAGAGTTGAGAAATGTGTATTTTTAAAAGAGTGAGGGGGTCCTTGTAAAGGTGGACCCCAGGACCCCCTCAGGATTCCCGCCTACGCCATAGTGATAAAAAAATCTAGGTGAAGGAGTTTACAAGTAAGCGAAGAATATTTTTGTTTTAGACAGCTATCACTATAACTTCACATACTCACAATGTATTAATGTATAATTATTTAGTTTTATGCCATGGTTGACGATTATCCTCATATCCAAATAGGAATTTTTAAATACAAAAATGGAAAAAAGTGGGGTGTCCCTATTAAGGCGGACCCCCCCAGGATCACCGCCCATGCACAGAAGACACTGTAGATACTCTGGTCAGCCATCTTGTAGGACAAAGAAGTTTTAGACTATACTTTTTATTCAGTGTCTCATCAGGAAAGTCAATTTTAAAAGACACTAAAGCATCGCTAAACTGCTTCTTGACCTTTCCTGAACGATTGTAAAAAGCACCTAACTCTTGGACAAACTGAAGTGAATTGCTCACAAAGGGATTTGCGGCAGCTGTGTGCTGGGCAACAAGATTCGCACACTGTGCAGAAAAGTAGAAAAAACAATGCAAGCGGATGCTCACTGCTGATAATAGCTTGACAACCATTATATCGGCCGTTCATGTTAGCAACGATGTCATAAGTCTGAGCTCTTAGCTTTTCTATGGGTAGCATAATTCTGATCAGAACATCTTTTACTACTGCAGATAATGTTTTTCCGATCATGTCTAGTGGGCTGAATAAACCAATAAACTCTTCATTAATATTTAGAGCTTCATCAAAAAAACGAATGCATATCGATTCCTGCTCAAACCCATTGCAGTCTTGTGTGCCGTCAACCACAACACCAAACTGGCATGATTCGGCATTAACAGTGAACACTGTGTTTCTAACGATAGAATGAGCTAAAAGCCTCAGCATTTCTTTTTGGTAGTTATGCGATATGAAACTTGTATTTTGATTTAACCACAACTTTAGTTAATTTTCAAAGCCTTTTGAAAGTCATTAACATTGAACCAATTTTTTCTGAAAAGCATCCTGGATGTCTGCTTGCGAAAATTGAAAAATCAAAAATATAATTTTTATAAAAATAATTTATTATTGTAAATTTATAAATATAAAAAGAAGAGTAGGTGGATAAGTATTTGAGTAAGCAAAGAATAATTTTGCTTCAAGCAGCTGTCACTATAACTACGCCTACCAAAAATAAAAATTCTGTTTCATGCTATGGTTGACGATTATGCTTGTATTAGGATAGGAGTTGAGAAATTATTGCTCTTGCAAAACTGAGAGGTGTCCATGTTAAGATGGACCCCAGAACCCCCCTAGCATCGCTGCCCATACATACTCACAATGTATTACTGTATTAGGATTTTTTATCCCATGGTTGACGATTAGGCTCGTATCAAAATAGGAGTTGAGAAATGTGTATTTTTAAAAGAATGAGGGGGTTCTGATAAAGATAGACCCCAGGACCTCCTCAGAATTCCCGCCTACGCCATAGTGATAAAAAAAAGTAGGTGAAGGAGTATTTAAGTAAGCAAAGAATATTTTTTTAGACAGCTATCACTATAACTACATATACTCACAATGTATTATTGTATAAAAATTTACTTTTATGCCATGGTTGATGATTATGCTCATATCCAAATGGAAATTTTTGAATACAAAATGGAAAAAAAAGTGGGGGGTCCCTATTAAGGTGGATTCTAATATTAATTTAGGTGATATTGTAATTTTTAGTGACTTGACATTTATATATACTTCTATAATATGATGACTGTAAAAACCATATTGTCCAGACATTTAATTATTATTAATTTATTATTACATTTGACACTATTGAAAGTAATTCCACTATTTTATTGGGACATGGGCATATGGATGCAAATCTGTGAAAATTAATTTTTTTATCAAAAGAACTGATAAATAGATTTTTACAAATAATATAAGGATTTGTGAAACGTTTTCTTTATTCGTTCATAAAATAATTGGAAAAAAATATATTTTATATATATATATAAAGTAAATGAATGAAAGAATATAAGAATAACATTAATTGAATCTATAAGTACGCAATGCAAAACCTAATTATTTTTTCTTAAATCGCTAAAAACTTTAATTAGGAAATGTAGTAACCGGGAAGCGAAAGCAACGTTTTCGAATTACCATTGGAGGCCTACTTATTTTTGTTCTAAATTTAATTCTAAGTAGCTGAACCTTCACAATACTTTTGCAGATTCATGTTTATAAACATTGTAGTTAGAAGAATACCTATATGCATATTTATAATGAGAAAAGCGAAATTCAAAGCAATCCCATTTTCATTGCATCATTTTTTTATCTGTTGGTTGAAATACTAACAATATTTTCAAGGTAAACCAAACTCAGTTTTATCATCTGAAATTTATTGTGAAACTAAATTTATAATAACATAGAGTAAACAAAAACACATAAACATTTATAAGCATGCCCTCACAATAACAATTATATTTTTTACATTCAAATCTTTGTTAATTTTGAGCTCTTACAGTGTAAGACTTACACTAAAGCTTTCTGATTTTTCGTTGAGTAGGTGACGACATTGACTCATAATCTTGGTTTTGTTGCTTAATTAGATTTGTATTCATACAATTGATAATCGGCGAACCATAAGATGCACGGTTCGGTGTCCCTGCTCACAACGGTGGTTCACAAGTGCCGGCATAAAGGAGGTCATTTTGTCCATCACCGCTGCTTCGAATAGGGCAAGATGACTAGTAGAAGAACATGCTATAAACTTCCGAAAAAGATCTTCTTTTGATTGCATGTCATGGTAATAAAAAAATGCGGCAGAGCACACAGCTAAGCAGTATTCATTAGACTCACATTAATCACCTCGGTCTAGCAGTTCAAAGACTTTTGTGTGCTTTCCAGAATCCTCTTCGTCAATGAAACGAGCCACTAAATCTTTCTTGCAAGATTAACATTTTTTCTCTTTACTGATTGATCTCCCGATGTACCCAGAAGTATATACAAGAAGCAGCATGTCTTTCTAATCCAAATCAGTGGGATCGTCGGCCATCGCGTAACCACGTCCATTCCAAATCAGCTGAAGGAACACGCCTGATTTAATGGCAGTAAGAAAACGAATTTTTTTCTCACTTTTCATTATTTGACGAAAACTCACATAGAAGTTGGCGCCATTGAGTTGGCCATACCAACCAAACCACCCCGCAATACAATATTATTATTATTAACAAGCAGGTATGAAATATGAGTATTTTTTTTAATACACATATAATCTTCAGGAATGAAAATCTCTGTAATCTTATAAGCTAAATCATTGAAACAAGTTATTTTTTCTTTTTCCTTTGCATGAGCTTCTGCAAGAACATTTTTTTCATTTACTAAAAACATTCGAGATGCAACGGAAGTGCGGACAGATCTAGACGGCGTCTTTGGATTGATCAGATAAGCTGGACAATTGGGTAACTTGTTAGGAACAATATTTGGTTTCAAACGCTTCAAGCCTAACTCAACAGATTTGCTTTTATGCCAAGTCGCATTTGAATCAACTTGATCTATCTGTATATCTTCATCCAGAAAATGTAACTCACACACTCGATGATTTGGTCGGATGGAAATTCTCCAGGGATTAAAACCGAATCCACTTGTTTAATACAACAAGATCGTTTAACGGCAATCTAAAAAGTTTTAAATTTGCGTCACTCCTATTTGATTTATAACCTGTTTCGCAACATTTATTAACCATTTAAATTTAATTTAAATGTAGCGATTCGTTTACAAATGTATTAACTCTTTTATTTTTCATTTATTTATTATTATATTGTGGTATTGTTTATTTATTTATTATTATATTGTTTTATTGTTTATTTCTTTATTATTATATTGTTTTTTGTATTTATTATTATATTGTTTTTTGTATTTATTATTATATTGTTTTATTGTTTATTTATTAATTATTATATTGCTTTTTGTATTTATTATTATATTGTTTTTTGTATTTATTATTATATTGTTTTTTGTGTTTATTATTATATACCTGATAGCAGTTTTTAGGAACCGCATAATTTTTAAGAGTGTGTCAGTTTTAATTATTAAAAATAGTTTTAATCTTATTTTTAACAAAAATTTTAAACCATTATATTTTTTTAACTCTAAAAAATATTTTACTAAATAAAAAGACCTTTTTACGCATTTAAAACAAGAAGAAAAGTAATATAGTTGAGGTTGTTTGAATAGGTATGCATTTGACTCGTCGCAACATGGACTCGACGCAATTTTTTTTTTTTGATTTTTTGAATAAATATGATTATAAAAACTTATTAATAGTGAAATTTTAAATTTATTCGTCGAAAACGGGCTAAATGTAGCCTAACGTACGAAACAGGCAAAATGTAGGCTAAAAACTCGTCGCGAAATTTTTTTCATTAATTTTTTTTAAACATTTTTTGAATAAATATGATTATAAAAACTTATTAATAGTGAAAATTTAAATTTATTCGTCGAAACAGGCTAAATGTAGCCTAACTCGTCGCGAAATTTTTTTAAATAATTTTTTTTTGGAATTTTTCGAATAAATATGATTAGAAAAACTTATTAATAGTGAAATTATAAATTTACTCGTCGAAACAGGCTAAACGTAGCCTAACGTACGAAACAGGCAAAATGTAGTCTAAAAACTCGTCGCGAAAATTTTTTAATTAATTTTTTTTAAAAACTTTTTTGAATAAATATGATTATAAAAACTTATTAATAGTGAAATTTTAAATTTACTCGTCGAAACAGGCTAAACGTAGCCTAACGTACGAAACAGGCAAAATGTAGTCTAAAAACTCGTCGCGAAATTTTTTTAATCAATTTTTTTTTCAAACTTTTTTTAATAAATATGATTATGAAAACTTATTAATAGTGAAATTTTGAATTTATACGTCGAAACAGGCTAAATGTAGCCTAACGTACGAAACAGGCTGAATGTAGTCTAAAAACTCGTCGCGAAATTTTTTTAATTATTTTTTTTTCACCTTTTTTGAATAAATATGATTATAAAAACTTATTAATAGTAAAATTTTGAATTTATACGTCGAAACAGGCTAAATGTAGCCTAACGTACGAAACAGGCTGAATGTAGTCTAAAAGCTCGTCGCGAAATTTTTTTAATTAATTTTTTTTATCACTTTTTCGAATAAATATGATTATAAAAACTTATTAATAGTGAAATTTTGAATTTATACGTCGAAACAGGCTAAATGTAGCCTAACGTACGAAACAGGCTGAATGTAGTCTAAAAACTCGTCGCGAAATTTTTTTAATTAATTTTTTTTTAAACTTTTTCGAATAAATATGATTATAAAAACTTATTAATAGGGAAATTTTGAATTTATACGTTGAAACAGGCTAAATGTAGCCTAACGTACGAAACAGGCTGAATGTAAGCTAAAAACTCGTCGCGAAAATTTTTCTTTTTTATAAGTTTTAATTTTGTGAATAAATATGATTATAAAAACTTATTAATAGTGAAATTAAAAACTTACTCGTCGAAATGCACATCACCATAAATAGTCTAAAGCATTTCCTTTTCCAAAATGTCGTCGTGCAAGTGTCTCGTTTGTAAGAGAATTGTAAAAAATAATGCTCTGGCGGTTTCTTGTGACCTCTGCTCTGGCTGGCAACATATAAGTTGTGGCCAAACGAATATAAGCAGAAAAGAGTACAGAAAAGCCGTTCAGGGCAACTCGGAACTGCATTTTGTTTGCACGTATTGCTAAGAAACCCCAATGTAAGTGAACATTTTTATATCAATTAACTTATTTTTGTTTTTAAAATAATTAGTTTAAATAATAGGGTAAAACTGCTTTGTAATAAAGTTAGTTAAAGCATCTTTTAAAGGCAAAATTATTAATCGCATTTTGTAAAATAATTATTTTCTTAAATTAATTATTATAAAAAACATCTTTTAGAAGGATAATAATAACCGCATATTGTAAAATAATAATTATACAAATTCTTTTAATTGATTTATTTTTCAGTGTCATCAGTGATCAGGAGGATGATAAAAAGTTTGTAATGTAATGATATTTATCAATTATTATCTTCGAACAATCTCAAACTTTAATAAATAATAAAATATCTAAATTTTTTTATGATAACTCTTTTTATAGTCTCATCAGTGATGATGAGGCTGATGATGAGAATGATGAAGCTGATGCAGGACTCCTTCCTAGTCCATCTCGAATGGAGGAAGGGAAGTTAGTAATTAGTTGTATTTATTTAAATTAAATTGTATTTAATTGAGTTTAACTCATATTTTTATTTTTCTCCAGTGATGATGATGAAGAAGCTGATGATGAGAATGCTGATGATGATGGTGAAGATGAGGAGAATGATGTTGATGAAGCTGATGCAGAACCTCTTCCTAGTTCATCTCGGATGGAGGAAGAGAAGTTAGTAATTAGTTTTATTTATTTAAATTAAATTGTATTTATTGTAAATGAGTTTAACTCATATTTTTATTTTTCTCCAGTGATGATGATGATGAAGCTGATGATGAGAATGCTGATGATGATGGTGAAGATGAGGAGAATGATGTTGATGAAGCTGATGCAGAACCTCTTCCTAGTCCATCTCGAATGGAAGAAGAGAAGTTAGTAATTAGTTGTATTTATTTAAATTAAATTGTATTTATTTTAAATGAGTTTAATTCATATTTTTATTTTTCTACAGTGATTATGATGATGAAGCTGATGATGATGGTGACGATGAGGATGATGATGAGACTGATGATGATAGGCTTTTACCTTTTATGGAGGAAACTAGATTCATAGACGAAGAGTCGTAAGTTATTCATTTTTACTAATCGTTAGTCATTTATTATATTATTTAAATTTTTAAATTATTTCTTTGATTTTGTACTTGGCTATTCATTATTTTTAATATATAGAATATTGTGTGCAAATCGTTTATAATGCAAATTTGTTAATAATCAATTTTCCTTTTTTACCATGTTATTCAAAATAAACAGCCTTATCTGTTAGCGTAATCCAAAGCAGATTTCCAAACTTTTATGACTTTTCTACTAAAAAAAATTCTTTAAAATTTAGGGACATGAGTGCAGAAAGTGCCGACGAAGAAGATTATGTGCCCTACCAAGAACCTACCTACACAGTGGTGGAAGGCGGCTCACAGAGAGGAGCGGACCTTCTAGTGTCCAGTGAAGGATCTTCTTTCACTTGCAGCAAAAGGTAAACCGACACTGTCACATAAGTTTATGATTTTTGAGTCAATAGTAAATACTTAAGGACTAAATATGGGTAAAAATTTAATTTTTTATTTGCCATTTTTATATCATTTTTTCCCTTCTTCTCTATCAAAGGTTCCAGTATGGTGCGCTGTGGAGATGCAGTGTTCGGGCAAAGGGTCATATTTGCCCAGGAACAATGAAGCAAAAAGGCACTGCATTTGAGGAAGGACCAATCCTTCACACCCATGCAGCCAAACCTGGTCTACTGACGACGATTCGTCAAAAGAAAGAAGTAATATTATATGAATATATACCATTGCAATTTCAAAGAATATATTTTTTTGTTTTTTCTATATATTTTTTTAATAATCCAGATTAAGATGGCTGCGCAGGAACGGCTCCTGGACACTGCCCCGGTCATCGTCCGAGATGCGAGGCAGAAGTTCCCTTTGGGGGAGCAGCCAACAGGAGCAGTGATTAGCTCGACGAATCTCAGCCAGATTGCTTGCTACCACCGAAAAAAGATGTTCCCAAATGAACCACTCTCAACTCCTTTTGAAGTAAGATTATTCTTACATTTAAATAATCTCAAAGGATTTTTTTTACAATGATTTTAATTTATTCAGGTCGATGAAGGCTTTTTCAGGAGAGTAATCTAAGAGCCGTTCTACAGAGGACATGTGGCAGTGGGTGAAAAGGTCCACTCCCTGTTCGCCACCGACTGCAACCTCAAGAGGCTTACGAGATGCAAGACATGGTATCTTGACGGCACATTCAAGGTTGTCAAGATGCCATTCAAGCAACTTTTCACGATCCACGGCTTCTTGAGGTATGTGTCGATATGATCTGAATTAATTATATTTTTCTCTTATATATTCAATTTAATTGACTTGATCTCAAATAGTGTTTTTTTTCAAACCATTTCAGGTTTGATGACTCAATCAAACAGGCGCCACTTGTATACGTCTTGATGACAAGAAGAACATCCCAAGATTATAAAGTGGTAAATAAGAGAGCTTATTCATAACTAACTTATCGAGTTATTGTACTTATATTGTTATTTCAAAGGTGCTACAGAAGGTGTGCCAACTGCTCGGACCCGCTCTTAAACTTTCAAAATTTGTTTCGGACTTTGAGGTCGGCCTCTGGAAGGCAATCAGAGAGGCTTTCCCTAATCTAAAAATTAAAGGGTGTTATTTCCACTTTGGGCAGGCCCTTTGGCGAAAGATCAAGGATTTGGGGTTGAGCACGACTTATGAAAGTAATCATAGGGTGTACAATCTTGTTCGGCTGACGTTTTCCCTTCCGTTGATCCCAGAGGGGGAGATCCCGTCTTTATTTGATCAAATAGTTGAGAGAAACTCCAATGCAAGATTGTCTGAGTTCTTTCACTATTTTCGCACTACCTGGATGGAAGGTAGTGTGTTCAAGATTGAGAACTGGTCGGTGTTTGGCCGATCAGTTCGAACAAATAATGACGTTGAGGGTTGGCACAACCACCTCAACAGGATAGCCAGGCAAAGAAGCCTTCCTTTTTATAGACTGGTAGCCCTTCTTTATGGAGAAGCGTGGCTTTTGAAATCCCAGTGTTATGAACAATAAGCTTAAAAGGCGGCATAGCAAAAGAACTTGGCAAGGGAAACTGTTTAGAGCCTGGAAGAGGTATGCAGATGGTAGTCTGACCTCGAGGCAACTGCACCAAGTTTGCTCGAGAATGTGCTCGCCCCAATCCTGATCTTTTCTTGTAGGTTTATTTAGGTAAGAATTACTTTTATTTAAATGGGGTAAGAATTATTACTTTAATATGTAACATTAAATGGGGCCGACCTCAAAGAAGAATTGTCCATCTGTTTCAAATCAATCTATTTTATATGGATGTATATTCCATTAGATATATCGACCTACTTTTTATAAATCTATACTTAATATACTTTTTATCTACTTTATCTATTAAATTTATACTTTATATATTAAATGTATACTTTATATATTAAATGTATACTTTATATATTAAATTCCTTTATATCTACTTTTTATAGATGTATCTTTTATATATCTGGAAGAGTGGCAATTAGTTTTAACCAATAGGCAGTTAGCGTGACCCAATCAGCCATGGCTTCGATTTGGCGGATCAGATCAATACTGTTACCAAGCGCATACACGAATTCTTCTATGTAGGAGTGTTATATCTGAATATGATTCTTTTATGAAAAATTGTGTGTTAAATTTATTAACAATTCAGTCGGTGTTTATCAAATAAAATTTATGAAGCTTTTTTTTTGTTACTAAAAAATAATAATTTATGTTACAGTGCTTGCATGTTACAAGCCTAATAACTTTTCTAAGAAAGATGTAATATTAATAAACAAAATTATTTATGGTCGTGGGTGGATGGAATCTTCTGTTTCGACGAGTACGTTAGGCTACATTTAGCCTGTTTCGACGAGTAAGTAATTAATTTCACTATTAATAAGTTTTTATAATCATATTTATTCACAAAATTAAATTTGTTAAAAGGATGGTTTAGGTCTTCACTTTGAGATATCGTCGATTCCAAGGTTTTTCTAGTTCGTTAGTGAGTGTAGATGTGTTTGTGTGAGTGTGGGTGTATGTAAGTGTGCCTGGGTGTATGCGTGTTTGAATGTGTGTGTGTTGGGTTGGTGACACCTGGGAAGGGGAAGGAAGGGAGCAGGTGTAGGCTGGCATGCTCTAATGACAAGCGTTTTGATGCAGTGGTGAAGCATATTCTAATATCCTTGATAATGATGAGGGTGATGATGACGAGGGTGATGATGATGGTGGTGGTGATTATGAGGAGGATGATGATGATATGAAAGATGGTAATGTTGATAATGGAAAAAATATCACCTCTTATTAGTACTTTAATATTATTATTGTTATGATCATTATTGTTATTGTTATTATCATTATTTTTATTAATCTCATTGTTATTAGAACTATATTATTTTTTTAATAGGTCAGGTGTAACGAAAGATTTGACAATTATGTTTTATTGATGACAAGAAAAACGAAAATAAAATTTCATAATAGTTGTTTTAAATAAATCAAGTAGAAACTTGAGTTGAAAAACTTTTGTTAGAATTACATTTTTTGCATGAGTTTGTTAGCAATGCATAGGAAAATGAAAAAAGTTGTATTCTTTATTGATACTATTTCGTCATTAATACAAACAAACTCACACTCCCATACGCATTCACACACACACACACACAAACACCGTCAAATATAGGTGAAAAACTTGTCTAGTCTTTGAGGATGGATGGTTGTAGCGACTAAGAAAGATTGATTGATGGTTGGATAAAAGAATAAGAGTTGATGAATTGCGTAATTAATTGAAAAATAGGGAAATTAGGAGTACAAAAACTCATTTAAAACGTTTGATTTTCAAGAGATTTTGATTCAAAAACCCTTCCATGGTTCTATGAAATGAATGAAAGCTCCAGGAAAAAGAAGCCAAAAGGCAGCAGAATTTTGAGACTCATCAAAAAAAACTTTCGCGACGAGTTTTTAGCCTACATTTAGCCTGTTTCGTACGTTAGGCTACATTTAGCCTGTTTCGACGAATAAATTCAAAATTTCCTTATTAATAAGTTTTTATAATTATATTTATTCAAAAAATGTAAAAAAAAATTAATTTAAAAAATTTCGCGACGAGTTTTTAGCCTACATTTTGCCTGTTTCGTACGTTAGGCTACATTTAGCCTGTTTCGACGAGTAAATTTATAATTTCACTATTAATAAGTTTTTCTAATCATATTTATTCAAAAAATTAAAAAAAAAAATTAATTTAAAAAATTTCGCGACGAGTTTTTTGCCTACATTTTTTCTGTTTCGTACGTTAGGCTACATTTAGCCTGTTTCGACGAATAAATTTAAAATTTAACTATTAATAAGTTTTTATAATCATATTTATTCAAAAAATGTGAAAAAAAAATTAATTAAAAAAATTTCGCGACGAGTTTTTTGCCTACATTTTGCCTGTTTCGTACGTTAGGCTACATTTAGCCTGTTTCAACGAATAAATTTAAAATTTCACTATTAATAAGTTTCTATAATCATATTTATTCAAAAAATGTATAAAAAAAATTAATTAAAAAAATTTCGCGACGAGTTTTTAGCCTACATTTAGCCTGTTCCGTACGTTAGGCCACATTTAGCCGGTTTCGACGAATAAATTCAAAATTTCACTATTACTGAGTTTTTATAATCATATTTATTCAACAACAACAAAAAAAATTAATTAAAAAAATTTCGCGACGAGTTTTTAGCCTACATTTTGCCTGTTTCGTACGTTAGGCTAAATTTAGCCTGTTTCGACGAATAAATTCAAAAGTTCACTATTAATAAGTTTTTATAATCATATTTATTCAAAAAATGTATTTAAAAAATTAATTAAAAAAATTTCGCGACGAGTTTTTAGCCTACATTTTGCCTGTTTCGTACGTTAGGCTACGTTTAGCCTGTTTCGACGAGTAAATTTATAATTTCACTATTAATAAGTTTTTATAATTATATTTATTCAAAAAATGTGAAAAAAATTAATTTAAAAAATTTCGCGACGAGTTTTTAGCCTACATTTTGCCTGTTTCGTACGTTAGGCTACGTTTAGCCTGTTTCGACGAGTAAACTTATAATTTCACTATTAATAAGTTTTTCTAATCATATTTATTCAAAAAATTCCAAAAAAAATTTAATTAAAAAAATTTCGCGACGAGTTTTTTGCCTACATTTTGCCTGTTTCGTACGTTAGGCTACATTTAGCCTGTTTCAACGAATAAATTTAAAATGTCACTATTAATAAGTTTTAATAATCATATTTATTCAAAAAATGTATAAAAAAAATTAATTAAAAAAATTTCGCGACGAGTTTTTAGCCTACATTTTGCCTGTTTCGTACGTTAGGCTACGTTTAGCCTGTTTCGACGAGTAAATTTATAATTTCACTATTAATAAGTTTTTCTAATCATATTTATTCGAAAAATTCAAAAAAAAAATTCAATTAAAAAAATTTCGCGACGAGTTTTTTGCCTACATTTTGCCTGTTTCGTACGTTAGGCTACATTTAGCCTGTTTCGACGAATAAACTTATAATTTCACTATTAATAAGTTTTTCTAATCATATTTATTCAAAAAATTCCAAAAAAAATTTAATTAAAAAAATTTCGCGACGAGTTTTTTGCCTACATTTTGCCTGTTTCGTACGTTAGGCTACATTTAGCCTGTTTCAACGAATAAATTTAAAATGTCACTATTAATAAGTTTTAATAATCATATTTATTCAAAAAATGTATAAAAAAAATTAATTAAAAAAATTTCGCGACGAGTTTTTAGCCTACATTTTGCCTGTTTCGTACGTTAGGCTACGTTTAGCCTGTTTCGACGAGTAAATTTATAATTTCACTATTAATAAGTTTTTCTAATCATATTTATTCGAAAAATTCAAAAAAAAAATTCAATTAAAAAAATTTCGCGACGAGTTTTTTGCCTACATTTTGCCTGTTTCGTACGTTAGGCTACATTTAGCCTGTTTCGAGGAATAAATTCAAAATTTCCTTATTAATAAGTTTTTATAATTATATTTATTCAAAAAATGTGAAAAAAATTAATTTAAAAAATTTCGCGACGAGTTTTTAGCCTACATTTTGCCTGTTTCGTACGTAAGGCTACATTTAGCCTGTTTCGACGAATAAATTCAAAATTTCACTATTAATAAGTTTTTCTAATCATATTTATTCACAAAAAAAAAATTAAGAAAAAAAATTTAGCGACGAGTTTTTAGCCTACATTTTGCCTGTTTCGTACGTTAGGCTACGTTTAGCCTGTTTCGACGAGTAAACTTATAATTTCACTATTAATAAGTTTTTCTAATCATATTTATTCAAAAAATTCCAAAAAAAATTTAATTAAAAAAATTTCGCGACGAGTTTTTTGCCTACATTTTGCCTGTTTCGTACGTTAGGCTACATTTAGCCTGTTTCAACGAATAAATTTAAAATGTCACTATTAATAAGTTTTAATAATCATATTTATTCAAAAAATGTATAAAAAAAATTAATTAAAAAAATTTCGCGACGAGTTTTTAGCCTACATTTTGCCTGTTTCGTACGTTAGGCTACGTTTAGCCTGTTTCGACGAGTAAATTTATAATTTCACTATTAATAAGTTTTTCTAATCATATTTATTCGAAAAATTCAAAAAAAAAATTCAATTAAAAAAATTTCGCGACGAGTTTTTTGCCTACATTTTGCCTGTTTCGTACGTTAGGCTACATTTAGCCTGTTTCGACGAATAAACTTATAATTTCACTATTAATAAGTTTTTCTAATCATATTTATTCACAAAAAAAAAATTAAGAAAAAAAATTTAGCGACGAGTTTTTAGCCTACATTTTGCCTGTTTCGTACGTTAGGCTACGTTTAGCCTGTTTCGACGAGTAAACTTATAATTTCACTATTAATAAGTTTTTCTAATCATATTTATTCAAAAAATTCCAAAAAAAAATTTAATTAAAAAAATTTCGCGACGAGTTTTTTGCCTACATTTTGCCTGTTTCGTACGTTAGGCTACATTTAGCCTGTTTCGACGAATAAATTTAAAATTTCACTATTAATGAGTTTTTATAATCATATTTATTCAAAAAATGGAGAAAAAAAAATTAATTAAAAAAATTCCGCGACGAGTTTTTAGCCTACATTTTGCCTGTTTCGTACGTTAGGCTACATTTAGCCGGTTTCGACGAATAAATTCAAATTTTCACTATTAATAAGTTTTTATAATCATATTTATTCCAAAAAAAAAAAATTAATTAAAAAAATTTCGCGACGAGTTTTTAGCCTACATTTAGCCTGTTTTGTACGTTAGGCTACATTTAGCCTGTTTCGACGAATAAATTTGAAATTTCACTATTAATGAGTTTTTATAATCATATTTATTCAAAAAATGTATTAAAAAAATTAATTAAAAAAATTTCGCGACGAGTTTTTAGCCTACATTTTGCCTGTTTCGTACGTTAGGCTACGTTTAGCCTGTTTCGACGAGTAAATTTATAATTTCACTATTAATAAGTTTTTCTAATCATATTTATTCGAAAAATTCAAAAAAAAAATTCAATTAAAAAAATTTCGCGACGAGTTTTTTGCCTACATTTTGCCTGTTTCGTACGTTAGGCTACATTTAGCCTGTTTCGACGAATTAATTCAAAATTTCCTTATTAATAAGTTTTTATAATTATATTTATTCAAAAAATGTGAAAAAAATTAATTTAAAAAATTTCGCGACGAGTTTTTAGCCTACATTTTGCCTGTTTCGTACGTAAGGCTACATTTAGCCTGTTTCGACGAATAAATTTAAAATTTCACTATTAATAAGTTTTTCTAATCATATTTATTCACAAAAAAAAAATTAAGAAAAAAAATTTAGCGACGAGTTTTTAGCCTACATTTTGCCTGTTTCGTACGTTAGGCTACGTTTAGCCTGTTTCGACGAGTAAACTTATAATTTCACTATTAATAAGTTTTTCTAATCATATTTATTCAAAAAATTCCAAAAAAAAATTTAATTAAAAAAATTTCGCGACGAGTTTTTTGCCTACATTTTGCCTGTTTCGTACGTTAGGCTACATTTAGCCTGTTACGACGAATAAATTTAAAATTTCACTATTAATGAGTTTTTATAATCATATTTATTCAAAAAATGGAGAAAAAAAATTAATTAAAAAAATTCCGCGAAGAGTTTTTAGCCTACATTTTGCCTGTTTCGTACGTTAGGCTACATTTAGCCGGTTTCGACGAATAAATTCAAATTTTCACTATTAATAAGTTTTTATAATCATATTTATTCCAAAAAAAAAAAATTAATTAAAAAAATTTCGCGACGAGTTTTTAGCCTACATTTAGCCTGTTTCGTACGTTAGGCTACATTTAGCCTGTTTCGACGTATAAATTCAAAATTTTACTATTAATAAGTTTTTATAATCATATTTATTCAAAAAAGGTGAAAAAAAATTAATTAAAAAAATTTCGCGACGAGTTTTTAGACTACATTCAGCCTGTTTCGTACGTTAGGCTACGTTTAGCCTGTTTCGACGAGTAAATTTATAATTTCACTATTAATAAGTTTTTCTAATAATATTTATTCGAAAAATTCAAAAAAAAAATTCAATTAAAAAAATTTCGCGACGAGTTTTTTGCCTACATATTGCCTGTTTTGTACGTTAGGCTACATTTAGCTTGTTTCGAAGAATAAATTCAAAATTTCCTTATTAATAAGTTTTTATAATTATATTTATTCAAAAAATGTGAAAAAAATTAATTAAAAAAATTTCGCGACGAGTTTTTAGCCTACATTTTGCCTGTTTCGTACGTTAGGCTACATTTAGCCTGTTTCGACGAATAAATTCAAAATTTCCTTATTAATAAGTTTTTATAATTATATTTATTCAAAAAATGTATAAAAAAAATTAATTAAAAAATTTCGCGATGAGTTTTTAGCCTACATTCAGCCTGTTTCGTACGTTAGGCTACATTTAGCCTGTTTCGACGAATAAATTTAAAATTTAACTATTAATAAGTTTTTATAATCATATTTCTTCAAAAAATGGAGAGAAAAAAAATTAACTAAAAAAATTTCGCGACGAGTTTTTAGCCTACATTTAGCCTGTTTTGTACGTTAGGCTACATTTAGCCTGTTTCGACGAATAAATTTAAAATTTCACTATTAATAAGTTTTTATAATCATATTTATTCAAAAAATGGAGAAAAAAAAATTAATTAAAAAAATTTCGCGACGAGTTTTTAGCCTACATTTTGCCTGTTTCGTACGTTAGGCTACGTTTAGCCTGTTTCGACGAGTAATTTTATAATTTCACTTTTAATAAGTTTTTCTAATCATATTTATTCGAAAAATTCACAAAAAAAAATTCAATTAAAAAAATTTCGCGACGAGTTTTTTGCCAACATTTTGCCTGTTTCGTACGTTAGGCTACATTTAGCCTGTTTCGACGAATAAATTCAAAATTTCCTTATTAATAAGTTTTTATAATTATATTTATTCAAAAAATGTGAAAAAAATTAATTTAAAAAATTTCGCGACGAGTTTTTAGCCTACATTTTGCCTGTTTCGTACGTTAGGCTACATTTAGCCTGTTTCGACGAATAAATTTAAAATTTCACTATTAATAAGTTTTTCTAATCATATTTATTCACAAAAAAAAAATGAATAAAAAAAATTTAGCGACGAGTTTTTAGCCTACATTTTGCCTGTTTCGTACGTTAGGCTACGTTTAGCCTGTTTCGACGAGTAAACTTATAATTTCACTATTAATAAGTTTTTCTAATCATATTTATTCAAAAAATTCCAAAAAAAAATTTAATTAAAAAAATTTCGCGACGAGTTTTTTGCCTACATTTTGCCTGTTTCGTACGTTAGGCTACATTTAGCCTGTTTCAACGAATAAATTTAAAATTTCACTATTAATAAGTTTTTATAATCATATTTATTCAAAAAATGTAAAAAAAAAAATTAATTAAAAAAATTTCGCGACGAGTTTTTAGCCTACATTTAGCCTGTTCCGTACGTTAGGCTACATTTAGCCGGTTTCGACGAATAAATTCAAAATTTCACTATTACTGAGTTTTTATAATCATATTTATTCAACAACAAAAAAAAAATTAATTAAAAAAATTTCGCGACGAGTTTTTAGCCTACATTTTGCCTGTTTCGTACGTTAGGCTAAATTTAGCCTGTTTCGACGAATAAATTCAAAATTTCACTATTAATAAGTTTTTATAATCATATTTATTCAAAAAATGTATTAAAAAAATTAATTAAAAAAATTTCGCGACGAGCTTTTAGCCTACATTTTGCCTGTTTCGTACGTTAGGCTACGTTTAGCCTGTTTCGACGAGTAAATTTATAATTTCACTATTAATAAGTTTTTCTAATCATATTTATTCGAAAAATTCAAAAAAAAAATTCAATTAAAAAAATTTCGCGACGAGTTTTTTGCCTACATTTTGCCTGTTTCGTACGTTAGGCTACATTTAGCCTGTTTCGACGAATAAATTCAAAATTTCCTTATTAATAAGTTTTTATAATTATATTTATTCAAAAAATGTGAAAAAAATTAATTTAAAAAATTTCGCGACGAGTTTTTAGCCTACATTTTGCCTGTTTCGTACGTAAGGCTACATTTAGCCTGTTTCGACGAATAAATTTAAAATTTCACTATTAATAAGTTTTTCTAATCATATTTATTCACAAAAAAAAAATTAAGAAAAAAAATTTAGCGACGAGTTTTTAGCCTACATTTTGCCTGTTTCGTACGTTAGGCTACGTTTAGCCTGTTTCGACGAGTAAACTTATAATTTCACTATTAATAAGTTTTTCTAATCATATTTATTCAAAAAATTCCAAAAAAAAATTTAATTAAAAAAATTTCGCGACGAGTTTTTTGCCTACATTTTGCCTGTTTCGTACGTTAGGCTACATTTAGCCTGTTACGACGAATAAATTTAAAATTTCACTATTAATGAGTTTTTATAATCATATTTATTCAAAAAATGGAGAAAAAAAATTAATTAAAAAAATTCCGCGACGAGTTTTTAGCCTACATTTTGCCTGTTTCGTACGTTAGGCTACATTTAGCCGGTTTCGACGAATAAATTCAAATTTTCACTATTAATAAGTTTTTATAATCATATTTATTCCAAAAAAAAAAAATTAATTAAAAAAATTTCGCGACGAGTTTTTAGCCTACATTTAGCCTGTTTCGTACGTTAGGCTACATTTAGCCTGTTTCGACGTATAAATTCAAAATTTTACTATTAATAAGTTTTTATAATCATATTTATTCAAAAAAGGTGAAAAAAAATTAATTAAAAAAATTTCGCGACGAGTTTTTAGACTACATTCAGCCTGTTTCGTACGTTAGGCTACGTTTAGCCTGTTTCGACGAGTAAATTTATAATTTCACTATTAATAAGTTTTTCTAATAATATTTATTCGAAAAATTCAAAAAAAAAATTCAATTAAAAAAAATTTCGCGACGAGTTTTTTGCCTACATATTGCCTGTTTCGTACGTTAGGCTACATTTAGCTTGTTTCGAAGAATAAATTCAAAATTTCCTTATTAATAAGTTTTTATAATTATATTTATTCAAAAAATGTGAAAAAAATTAATTAAAAAAATTTCGCGACGAGTTTTTAGCCTACATTTTGCCTGTTTTGTACGTTAGGCTACATTTAGCCTGTTTCGACGAATAAATTCAAAATTTCCTTATTAATAAGTTTTTATAATTATATTTATTCAAAAAATGTATAAAAAAAATTAATTAAAAAATTTCGCGATGAGTTTTTAGCCTACATTCAGCCTGTTTCGTACGTTAGGCTACATTTAGCCTGTTTCGACGAATAAATTTAAAATTTAACTATTAATAAGTTTTTATAATCATATTTCTTCAAAAAATGGAGAGAAAAAAAATTAACTAAAAAAATTTCGCGACGAGTTTTTAGCCTACATTTAGCCTGTTTTGTACGTTAGGCTACATTTAGCCTGTTTCGACGAATAAATTTAAAATTTCACTATTAATAAGTTTTTATAATCATATTTATTCAAAAAATGGAGAAAAAAAAATTAATTAAAAAAATTTCGCGACGAGTTTTTAGCCTACATTTTGCCTGTTTCGTACGTTAGGCTACGTTTAGCCTGTTTCGACGAGTAATTTTATAATTTCACTTTTAATAAGTTTTTCTAATCATATTTATTCGAAAAATTCACAAAAAAATTCAATTAAAAAAATTTCGCGACGAGTTTTTTGCCAACATTTTGCCTGTTTCGTACGTTAGGCTACATTTAGCCTGTTTCGACGAATAAATTCAAAATTTCCTTATTAATAAGTTTTTATAAATATATTTATTCAAAAAATGTGAAAAAAATTAATTTAAAAAATTTCGCGACGAGTTTTTAGCCTACATTTTGCCTGTTTCGTACGTTAGGCTACATTTAGCCTGTTTCGACGAATAAATTTAAAATTTCACTATTAATAAGTTTTTATAATCATATTTATTCACAAAAAAAAAAAATTAATTTAAAAAATTCCGCGACGAGTTTTTAGCCTACATTTTGCCTGTTTCGTACGTTAGGCTACATTTAGCCTGTTTCGACGAATAAATTTGAAATTTCACTATTAATGAGTTTTTATAATCATATTTATTCAAAAAATGTATAAAAAAAATTAATTAAAAAAATTTCGCGACGAGTTTTTAGCCTACATTTTGCCTGTTTCGTACGTTAGGCTACGTTTAGCCTGTTTCGACGAGTAAATTTATAATTTCACTATTAATAAGTTTTTCTAATCATATTTATTCGAAAAATTCAAAAAAAAAATTCAATTAAAAAAATTTCGCGACGAGTTTTTTGCCTACATTTTGCCTGTTTCGTACGTTAGGCTACATTTAGCCTGTTTCGACGAATAAATTCAAAATTTCCTTATTAATAAGTTTTTATAATTATATTTATTCAAAAAATGTATAAAAAAATTAATTAAAAAATTTCGCGATGAGTTTTTAGCCTACATTCAGCCTGTTTCGTACGTTAGGCTACATTTAGCCTGTTTCGACGAATAAATTTAAAATTTAACTATTAATAAGTTTTTATAATCATATTTTTTCAAAAAATGGAGAGAAAAAAAATTAACTAAAAAAATTTCGCGACGAGTTTTTAGCCAACATTTAGCCTGTTTTGTACGTTAGGCTACATTTAGCCTGTTTCGACGAATAAATTTAAAATTTCACTATTAATAAGTTTTTATAATCATATTTATTCAAAAAATTCCAAAAAAAAATTTAATTAAAAAAATTTCGCGACGAGTTTTTTGCCTACATTTTGCCTGTTTCGTACGTTAGGCTACATTTAGCCTGTTACGACGAATAAATTTAAAATTTCACTATTAATGAGTTTTTATAATCATATTTATTCAAAAAATGGAGAAAAAAAATTAATTAAAAAAATTCCGCGACGAGTTTTCAGCCTACATTTAGCCTGTTTCGTACGTTAGGCTACATTTAGCCTGTTTCGACGTATAAATTCAAAATTTTACTATTAATAAGTTTTTATAATCATATTTATTCAAAAAAGGTGAAAAAAAATTAATTAAAAAAATTTCGCGACGAGTTTTTAGACTACATTCAGCCTGTTTCGTACGTTAGGCTACGTTTAGCCTGTTTCGACGAGTAAATTTATAATTTCACTATTAATAAGTTTTTCTAATAATATTTATTCGAAAAATTCAAAAAAAAAATTCAATTAAAAAAATTTCGCGACGAGTTTTTTGCCTACATATTGCCTGTTTCGTACGTTAGGCTACATTTAGCTTGTTTCGAAGAATAAATTCAAAATTTCCTTATTAATAAGTTTTTATAATTATATTTATTCAAAAAATGTGAAAAAAATTAATTAAAAAAATTTCGCGACGAGTTTTTAGCCTACATTTTGCCTGTTTCGTACGTTAGGCTACATTTAGCCTGTTTCGACGAATAAATTCAAAATTTCCTTATTAATAAGTTTTTATAATTATATTTATTCAAAAAATGTATAAAAAAAATTAATTAAAAAATTTCGCGATGAGTTTTTAGCCTACATTCAGCCTGTTTCGTACGTTAGGCTACATTTAGCCTGTTTCGACGAATAAATTTAAAATTTAACTATTAATAAGTTTTTATAATCATATTTCTTCAAAAAATGGAGAGAAAAAAAATTAACTAAAAAAATTTCGCGACGAGTTTTTAGCCTACATTTAGCCTGTTTTGTACGTTAGGCTACATTTAGCCTGTTTCGACGAATAAATTTAAAATTTCACTATTAATAAGTTTTTATAATCATATTTATTCAAAAAATGGAGAAAAAAAAATTAATTAAAAAAATTTCGCGACGAGTTTTTAGCCTACATTTTGCCTGTTTCGTACGTTAGGCTACGTTTAGCCTGTTTCGACGAGTAATTTTATAATTTCACTTTTAATAAGTTTTTCTAATCATATTTATTCGAAAAATTCACAAAAAAAATTCAATTAAAAAAATTTCGCGACGAGTTTTTTGCCAACATTTTGCCTGTTTCGTACGTTAGGCTACATTTAGCCTGTTTCGACGAATAAATTCAAAATTTCCTTATTAATAAGTTTTTATAATTATATTTATTCAAAAAATGTGAAAAAAATTAATTTAAAAAATTTCGCGACGAGTTTTTAGCCTACATTTTGCCTGTTTCGTACGTTAGGCTACATTTAGCCTGTTTCGACGAATAAATTTAAAATTTCACTATTAATAAGTTTTTATAATCATATTTATTCACAAAAAAAAAAAATTAATTAAAAAAATTCCGCGACGAGTTTTTAGCCTACATTTTGCCTGTTTCGTACGTTAGGCTACATTTAGCCTGTTTCGACGAATAAATTTGAAATTTCACTATTAATGAGTTTTTATAATCATATTTATTCAAAAAATGTATAAAAAAAATTAATTAAAAAAATTTCGCGACGAGTTTTTAGCCTACATTTTGCCTGTTTCGTACGTTAGGCTACGTTTAGCCTGTTTCGACGAGTAAATTTATAATTTCACTATTAATAAGTTTTTCTAATCATATTTATTCGAAAAATTCAAAAAAAAAATTCAATTAAAAAAATTTCGCGACGAGTTTTTTGCCTACATTTTGCCTGTTTCGTACGTTAGGCTACATTTAGCCTGTTTCGACGAATAAATTCAAAATTTCCTTATTAATAAGTTTTTATAATTATATTTATTCAAAAAATGTATAAAAAAAATTAATTAAAAAATTTCGCGATGAGTTTTTAGCCTACATTCAGCCTGTTTCGTACGTTAGGCTACATTTAGCCTGTTTCGACGAATAAATTTAAAATTTAACTATTAATAAGTTTTTATAATCATATTTCTTCAAAAAATGGAGAGAAAAAAAATTAACTAAAAAAATTTCGCGACGAGTTTTTAGCCAACATTTAGCCTGTTTTGTACGTTAGGCTACATTTAGCCTGTTTCGACGAATAAATTTAAAATTTCACTATTAATAAGTTTTTATAATCATATTTATTCAAAAAATGTATAAAAAAAATTAATAAAAAAATTTCGCGACGAGTTTTTAGCCTACATTTAGCCTGTTTCGTACGTTAGGCTACATTAAGCCGGTTTCGACGAATAAATTTAAAATTTCACTATTAATAAGTTTTTATAATCATATTTATTCAAAAAAGTTTAAAAAAAAATTAATTAAAAAAATTTCGCGACGAGTTTTTAGCCTACATTTAGCCTGTTTTTTACGTTAGGCTACGTTTAGCCTGTTTTGACGAGTAAATTTATAATTTCACTATTAATAAGTTTTTCTAATCATATTTATTCGAAAAATTCAAAAAAAAAATTTAATTAAAAAAATTTCGCGACGAGTTTTTTGCCTACATTTTGCCTGTTTCGTACGTTAGGCTACATTTAGCCTGTTTCGACGAATAAATTCAAAATTTCACTATTAATAAGTTTTTATAATCATATTTATTCAAAAAATGTAAAAAAAAAATTAATTAAAAAATTTCGCGACGAGTTTTTAGCCTACATTTAGCCTGTTTCATACGTTAAGCTACATTTAGCCGGTTTCGACGAATAAATTTAAAATTTCACTATTAATAAGTTTTTATAATCATATTTATTCAAAAAAGTTTTAAAAAAAATTAATTAAAAAAATTTCGCGACGAGTTTTTAGACTACATTCAGCCTGTTTCGTACGTTAGGCTACATTTAGCCTGTTTCGACGTATAAATTCAAAATTTCACTGTTAATAAGTTTTTATAATCATATTTATTCAAAAAAGTTTAAAATAAAATTAATTAAAAAAATTTCGCGACGAGTTTTTAGACTACATTCAGCCTGTTTCGTACGTTAGGCTACATTTAGCCTGTTTCGACGTATAAATTCAAAATTTCACTGTTAATAAGTTTTTATAATCATATTTATTCAAAAAAGTTTAAAAAAAAATTAATTAAAAAAATTTCGCGACGAGTTTTTAGACTACATTCAGCCTGTTTCGTACGTTAGGCTACATTTAGCCGGTTTCGACGAATAAATTTAAAATTTCACTTTTAATAAGTTTTTATAATCATATTTATTCAAAAAATGTATAAAAAAAATTAATTAAAAAATTTCGCGACGAGTTTTTAGCCTACATTTAGCCTGTTTTGTACGTTAGGCTACGTTTAGCCTGTTTTGACGAGTAAATTTATAATTTCACTATTAATAAGTTTTTCAATTCATATTTATTCGAAAAATTCAAAAAAAAAATTTGATTAAAAAAATTTCGCGACGAGTTTTTTGCCTACATTTTGCCTGTTTCGTACGTTAAGCTACATTTAGCCTGTTTCGACGAATAAATTCAAAATTTCACTATTAATAAGTTTTTATAATCATATTTATTCAAAAAATGTAAAAAAAAAATTAATTAAAAAATTTCGCGACGAGTTTTTAGCCTACATTTAGCCTGTTTCATACGTTAGGCTACATTTAGCCGGTTTCGACGAATAAATTTAAAATTTCACTATTAATAAGTTTTTATAATCATATTTATTCAAAAAAGTTTTAACAAAAATTAATTAAAAAAATTTCGCAACGAGTTTTTAGACTACATTCAGCCTGTTTCGTACGTTAGGCTACATTTAGCCTGTTTCGACGTATAAATTCAAAATTTCACTGTTAATAAGTTTTTATAATCATATTTATTCAAAAAAGTTTAAAAAAAAATTAATTAAAAAAATTTCGCGACGAGTTTTTAGACTACATTCAGCCTGTTTCGTACGTTAGGCTACATTTAGCCGGTTTCGACGAATAAATTTAAAATTTCACTTTTAATAAGTTTTTATAATCATATTTATTCAAAAAATGTATAAAAAAAATTAATTAAAAAATTTCGCGACGAGTTTTTAGCCTACATTTAGCCTGTTTTGTACGTTAGGCTACGTTTAGCCTGTTTTGACGAGTAAATTTATAATTTCACTATTAATAAGTTTTTCAATTCATATTTATTCGAAAAATTCAAAAAAAAAATTTGATTAAAAAAATTTCGCGACGAGTTTTTTGCCTACATTTTGCCTGTTTCGTACGTTAAGCTACATTTAGCCTGTTTCGACGAATAAATTCAAAATTTCACTATTAATAAGTTTTTATAATCATATTTATTCAAAAAATGTAAAAAAAAAATTAATTAAAAAATTTCGCGACGAGTTTTTAGCCTACATTTAGCCTGTTTCATACGTTAGGCTACATTTAGCCGGTTTCGACGAATAAATTTAAAATTTCACTATTAATAAGTTTTTATAATCATATTTATTCAAAAAAGTTTTAACAAAAATTAATTAAAAAAATTTCGCAACGAGTTTTTAGACTACATTCAGCCTGTTTCGTACGTTAGGCTACATTTAGCCTGTTTCGACGTATAAATTCAAAATTTCACTGTTAATAAGTTTTTATAATCATATTTATTCAAAAAAGTTTTAAAAAAAATTAATTAAAAAAATTTCGCGACGAGTTTTTACACTACATTCAGCCTGTTTCGTACGTTAGGCTACATTTAGCCGGTTTCGACGAATAAATTTGAAATTTCACTTTTAATAAGTTTTTATAATCATATTTATTCAAAAAATGTATAAAAAAAATTAATTAAAAAATTTCGCGACGAGTTTTTAGCCTACATTTAGCCTGTTTTGTACGTTAGGCTACGTTTAGCCTGTTTTGACGAGTAAATTTATAATTTCACTATTAATAAGTTTTTCAATTCATATTTATTCGAAAAATTCAAAAAAAAAATTTGATTAAAAAAATTTCGCGACGAGTTTTTTGCCTACATTTTGCCTGTTTCGTACGTTAGGCTACATTTAGCCTGTTTCGACGAATAAATTCAAAATTTCACTGTTAATAAGTTTTTATAATCATATTTATTCAAAAAATGTAAAAAAAAAATTAATTAAAAAATTTCGCGACGAGTTTTTAGCCTACATTTAGCCTGTTTCATACGTTAGGCTACATTTAGCCGGTTTCGACGAATAAATTTAAAATTTCACTATTAATAAGTTTTTATAATCATATTTATTCAAAAAAGTTTTAACAAAAATTAATTAAAAAAATTTCGCAACGAGTTTTTAGACTACATTCAGCCTGTTTCGTACGTTAGGCTACATTTAGCCTGTTTCGACGTATAAATTCAAAATTTCACTGTTAATAAGTTTTTATAATCATATTTATTCAAAAAAGTTTTAAAAAAAATTAATTAAAAAAATTTCGCGACGAGTTTTTAGACTACATTCAGCCTGTTTCGTACGTTAGGCTACATTTAGCCGGTTTCGACGAATAAATTTAAAATTTCACTTTTAATAAGTTTTTATAATCATATTTATTCAAAAAATGTATAAAAAAATTAATTAAAAAATTTCGCGACGAGTTTTTAGCCTACATTTAGCCTGTTTTGTACGTTAGGCTACGTTTAGCCTGTTTTGACGAGTAAATTTATAATTTCACTATTAATAAGTTTTTCTAATCATATTTATTCGAAAAATTCAAAAAAAAAATTTGATTAAAAAAATTTCGCGACGAGTTTTTTGCCTACATTTTGCCTGTTTCGTACGTTAGGCTACATTTAGCCTGTTTCGACGAATAAATTCAAAATTTCACTATTGATAAGTTTTTATAATCATATTTATTCAAAAAATGTAAAAAAAAAATTAATTAAAAAATTTCGCGACGAGTTTTTAGCCTACATTTAGCCTGTTTTATACGTTAGGCTACATTTAGCCGGTTTCGACGAATAAATTTAAAATTTCACTATTAATTAGTTTTTATAATCATATTTATTCAAAAAAGTTTTTAAAAAAATTAATTAAAAAAATTTCGCGACGAGTTTTTAGCCTACATTTAGCCTGTTTTGTACGTTAGGCTACGTTTAGCCTGTTTTGACGAGTAACTTTATAATTTCACTATTAATAAGTTTTTCTAATCATATTTATTCGAAAAATTCAAAAAAAAAATTTAATTAAAAAAATTTCGCGACGAGTTTTTTGCCTACATTTTGCCTGTTTCGTACGTTAGGCTACATTTAGCCTGTTTCGACGAATAAATTCAAAATTTCACTATTAATAAGTTTTTATAATCATATTTATTCAAAAAATGTTTAAAAAAATTAATTAAAAAATTTCGCGACGAGTTTTTAGCCTACATTTAGCCTGTTTCATACGTTAGGCTACATTTAGCCGGTTTTGACGAATAAATTTAAAATTTCACTATTAATAAGTTTTTATAATCATATTGATTAAAAAAAGTTTTAAAAAAAATTAATTAAAAAAATTTCGCGACGAGTTTTTAGACTACATTCAGCCTGTTTCGTACGTTAGGCTTCATTTAGCCTGTTTCGACGTATAAATTCAAAATTTCACTGTTAATAAGTTTTTATAATCATATTTATTCAAAAAAGTTTTAAAAAAAATTAATTAAAAAAATTTCGCGACGAGTTTTTAGACTACATTCAGCCTGTTTCGTACGTTAGGCTACATTTAGCCGGTTTCGACGAATAAATTTAAAATTTCACTTTTAATAAGTTTTTATAATCATATTTATTCAAAAAATGTATAAAAAAAATTAATAAAAAAATTTCGCGACGAGTTTTTAGCCTACATTTAGCCTGTTTCGTACGTTAGGCTACATTAAGCCGGTTTCGACGAATAAATTTAAAATTTCACTATTAATAAGTTTTTATAATCATATTTATTCAAAAAAGTTTAAAAAAAAATTAATTAAAAAAATTTCGCGACGAGTTTTTAGCCTACATTTAGCCTGTTTTGTACGTTAGGCTACGTTTAGCCTGTTTTGACGAGTAAATTTATAATTTCACTATTAATAAGTTTTTCTAATCATATTTATTCGAAAAATTCAAAAAAAAAATTTAATTAAAAAAATTTCGCGACGAGTTTTTTGCCTACATTTTGCCTGTTTCGTACGTTAGGCTACATTTAGCCTGTTTCGACGAATAAATTCAAAATTTCACTATTAATAAGTTTTTATAATCATATTTATTCAAAAAATGTTTAAAAAAATTAATTAAAAAATTTCGCGACGAGTTTTTAGCCTACATTTAGCCTGTTTCATACGTTAGGCTACATTTAGCCGGTTTTGACGAATAAATTTAAAATTTCACTATTAATAAGTTTTTTTAATCATATTTATTCAAAAAAGTTTTTTAAAAAAATAATTAAAAAAATTTCGCGACGAGTTTTTAGACTACATTCAGCCTGTTTCGTACGTTAGGCTTCATTTAGCCTGTTTCGACGTATAAATTCAAAATTTCACTGTTAATAAGTTTTTATAATCATATTTATTCAAAAAAGTTTAAAAAAAAATTAATTAAAAAAATTTCGCGACGAGTTTTTAGACTACATTCAGCCTGTTTCGTACGTTAGGCTACATTTAGCCGGTTTCGACGAATAAATTTAAAATTTCACTTTTAATAAGTTTTTATAATCATATTTATTCACAAAAAAAAAAAATTAATTAAAAAAATTCCGCGACGAGTTTTTAGCCTACATTTTGCCTGTTTCGTACGTTAGGCTACATTTAGCCTGTTTCGACGAATAAATTTGAAATTTCACTATTAATTAGTTTTTATAATCATATTTATTCAAAAAATGTATAAAAAAAATTAATTAAAAAAATTTCGCGACGAGTTTTTAGCCTACATTTTGCCTGTTTCGTACGTTAGGCTACGTTTAGCCTGTTTCGACGAGTAAATTTATAATTTCACTATTAATAAGTTTTTCTAATCATATTTATTCGAAAAATTCAAAAAAAAAATTCAATTAAAAAAATTTCGCGACGAGTTTTTTGCCTACATTTTGCCTGTTTCGTACGTTAGGCTACATTTAGCCTGTTTCGACGAATAAATTCAAAATTTCCTTATTAATAAGTTTTTATAATTATATTTATTCAAAAAATGTATAAAAAAAATTAATTAAAAAATTTCGCGATGAGTTTTTAGCCTACATTCAGCCTGTTTCGTACGTTAGGCTACATTTAGCCTGTTTCGACGAATAAATTTAAAATTTAACTATTAATAAGTTTTTATAATCATATTTCTTCAAAAAATGGAGAGAAAAAAAATTAACTAAAAAAATTTCGCGACGAGTTTTTAGCCAACATTTAGCCTGTTTTGTACGTTAGGCTACATTTAGCCTGTTTCGACGAATAAATTTAAAATTTCACTATTAATAAGTTTTTATAATCATATTTATTCAAAAAATGTATAAAAAAAATTAATAAAAAAATTTCGCGACGAGTTTTTAGCCTACATTTAGCCTGTTTCATACGTTAGGCTACATTTAGCCGGTTTCGACGAATAAATTCAAAATTTCACTATTAATAAGTTTTTATAATCATATTTATTCAAAAAATGTTTAAAAAAATTAATTAAAAAATTTCGCGACGAGTTTTTAGCCTACATTTAGCCTGTTTCATACGTTAGGCTACATTTAGCCGGTTTTGACGAATAAATTTAAAATTTCACTATTAATAAGTTTTTTTAATCATATTTATTCAAAAAAGTTTTTTAAAAAAATAATTAAAAAAATTTCGCGACGAGTTTTTAGACTACATTCAGCCTGTTTCGTACGTTAGGCTTCATTTAGCCTGTTTCGACGTATAAATTCAAAATTTCACTGTTAATAAGTTTTTATAATCATATTTATTCAAAAAAGTTTAAAAAAAAATTAATTAAAAAAATTTCGCGACGAGTTTTTAGACTACATTCAGCCTGTTTCGTACGTTAGGCTACATTTAGCCGGTTTCGACGAATAAATTTAAAATTTCACTTTTAATAAGTTTTTATAATCATATTTATTCACAAAAAAAAAAAATTAATTAAAAAAATTCCGCGACGAGTTTTTAGCCTACATTTTGCCTGTTTCGTACGTTAGGCTACATTTAGCCTGTTTCGACGAATAAATTTGAAATTTCACTATTAATTAGTTTTTATAATCATATTTATTCAAAAAATGTATAAAAAAAATTAATTAAAAAAATTTCGCGACGAGTTTTTAGCCTACATTTTGCCTGTTTCGTACGTTAGGCTACGTTTAGCCTGTTTCGACGAGTAAATTTATAATTTCACTATTAATAAGTTTTTCTAATCATATTTATTCGAAAAATTCAAAAAAAAAATTCAATTAAAAAAATTTCGCGACGAGTTTTTTGCCTACATTTTGCCTGTTTCGTACGTTAGGCTACATTTAGCCTGTTTCGACGAATAAATTCAAAATTTCCTTATTAATAAGTTTTTATAATTATATTTATTCAAAAAATGTATAAAAAAAATTAATTAAAAAATTTCGCGATGAGTTTTTAGCCTACATTCAGCCTGTTTCGTACGTTAGGCTACATTTAGCCTGTTTCGACGAATAAATTTAAAATTTAACTATTAATAAGTTTTTATAATCATATTTCTTCAAAAAATGGAGAGAAAAAAAATTAACTAAAAAAATTTCGCGACGAGTTTTTAGCCAACATTTAGCCTGTTTTGTACGTTAGGCTACATTTAGCCTGTTTCGACGAATAAATTTAAAATTTCACTATTAATAAGTTTTTATAATCATATTTATTCAAAAAATGTATAAAAAAAATTAATAAAAAAATTTCGCGACGAGTTTTTAGCCTACATTTAGCCTGTTTCGTACGTTAGGCTACATTAAGCCGGTTTCGACGAATAAATTTAAAATTTCACTATTAATAAGTTTTTATAATCATATTTATTCAAAAAAGTTTAAAAAAAAATTAATTAAAAAAATTTCGCGACGAGTTTTTAGCCTACATTTAGCCTGTTTTGTACGTTAGGCTACGTTTAGCCTGTTTTGACGAGTAAATTTATAATTTCACTATTAATAAGTTTTTCTAATCATATTTATTCGAAAAATTCAAAAAAAAAATTTAATTAAAAAAATTTCGCGACGAGTTTTTTGCCTACATTTTGCCTGTTTCGTACGTTAGGCTACATTTAGCCTGTTTCGACGAATAAATTCAAAATTTCACTATTAATAAGTTTTTATAATCATATTTATTCAAAAAATGTAAAAAAAAAATTAATTAAAAAATTTCGCGACGAGTTTTTAGCCTACATTTAGCCTGTTTCATACGTTAAGCTACATTTAGCCGGTTTCGACGAATAAATTTAAAATTTCACTATTAATAAGTTTTTATAATCATATTTATTCAAAAAAGTTTTTAAAAAAATTAATTAAAAAAATTTCGCGACGAGTTTTTAGACTACATTCAGCCTGTTTCGTACGTTAGGCTACATTTAGCCTGTTTCGACGTATAAATTCAAAATTTCACTGTTAATAAGTTTTTATAATCATATTTATTCAAAAAAGTTTACAAAAAAATTAATTAAAAAAATTTCGCGACGAGTTTTTAGACTACATTCAGCCTGTTTCGTACGTTAGGCTACATTTAGCCTGTTTCGACGTATAAATTCAAAATTTCACTGTTAATAAGTTTTTATAATCATATTTATTCAAAAAAGTTTAAAAAAAAATTAATTAAAAAAATTTCGCGACGAGTTTTTAGACTACATTCAGCCTGTTTCGTACGTTAGGCTACATTTAGCCGGTTTCGACGAATAAATTTAAAATTTCACTTTTAATAAGTTTTTATAATCATATTTATTCAAAAAATGTATAAAAAAAATTAATTAAAAAATTTCGCGACGAGTTTTTAGCCTACATTTAGCCTGTTTTGTACGTTAGGCTACGTTTAGCCTGTTTTGACGAGTAAATTTATAATTTCACTATTAATAAGTTTTTCAATTCATATTTATTCGAAAAATTCAAAAAAAAAATTTGATTGAAAAAATTTCGCGACGAGTTTTTTGCCTACATTTTGCCTGTTTCGTACGTTAAGCTACATTTAGCCTGTTTCGACGAATAAATTCAAAATTTCACTATTAATAAGTTTTTATAATCATATTTATTCAAAAAATGTAAAAAAAAATTAATTAAAAAATTTCGCGACGAGTTTTTAGCCTACATTTAGCCTGTTTCATACGTTAGGCTACATTTAGCCGGTTTCGACGAATAAATTCAAAATTTCACTATTAATAAGTTTTTATAATCATATTTATTCAAAAAATGTTTAAAAAAATTAATTAAAAAATTTCGCGACGAGTTTTTAGCCTACATTTAGCCTGTTTCATACGTTAGGCTACATTTAGCCGGTTTTGACGAATAAATTTAAAATTTCACTATTAATAAGTTTTTTTAATCATATTTATTCAAAAAAGTTTTTTAAAAAAATAATTAAAAAAATTTCGCGACGAGTTTTTAGACTACATTCAGCCTGTTTCGTACGTTAGGCTTCATTTAGCCTGTTTCGACGTATAAATTCAAAATTTCACTGTTAATAAGTTTTTATAATCATATTTATTCAAAAAAGTTTAAAAAAAAATTAATTAAAAAAATTTCGCGACGAGTTTTTAGACTACATTCAGCCTGTTTCGTACGTTAGGCTACATTTAGCCGGTTTCGACGAATAAATTTAAAATTTCACTTTTAATAAGTTTTTATAATCATATTTATTCACAAAAAAAAAAAATTAATTAAAAAAATTCCGCGACGAGTTTTTAGCCTACATTTTGCCTGTTTCGTACGTTAGGCTACATTTAGCCTGTTTCGACGAATAAATTTGAAATTTCACTATTAATTAGTTTTTATAATCATATTTATTCAAAAAATGTATAAAAAAAATTAATTAAAAAAATTTCGCGACGAGTTTTTAGCCTACATTTTGCCTGTTTCGTACGTTAGGCTACGTTTAGCCTGTTTCGACGAGTAAATTTATAATTTCACTATTAATAAGTTTTTCTAATCATATTTATTCGAAAAATTCAAAAAAAAAATTCAATTAAAAAAATTTCGCGACGAGTTTTTTGCCTACATTTTGCCTGTTTCGTACGTTAGGCTACATTTAGCCTGTTTCGACGAATAAATTCAAAATTTCCTTATTAATAAGTTTTTATAATTATATTTATTCAAAAAATGTATAAAAAAAATTAATTAAAAAATTTCGCGATGAGTTTTTAGCCTACATTCAGCCTGTTTCGTACGTTAGGCTACATTTAGCCTGTTTCGACGAATAAATTTAAAATTTAACTATTAATAAGTTTTTATAATCATATTTCTTCAAAAAATGGAGAGAAAAAAAATTAACTAAAAAAATTTAGCGACGAGTTTTTAGCCAACATTTAGCCTGTTTTGTACGTTAGGCTACATTTAGCCTGTTTCGACGAATAAATTTAAAATTTCACTATTAATAAGTTTTTATAATCATATTTATTCAAAAAATGTATAAAAAAAATTAATAAAAAAATTTCGCGACGAGTTTTTAGCCTACATTTAGCCTGTTTCGTACGTTAGGCTACATTAAGCCGGTTTCGACGAATAAATTTAAAATTTCACTATTAATAAGTTTTTATAATCATATTTATTCAAAAAAGTTTAAAAAAAAATTAATTAAAAAAATTTCGCGACGAGTTTTTAGCCTACATTTAGCCTGTTTTGTACGTTAGGCTACGTTTAGCCTGTTTTGACGAGTAAATTTATAATTTCACTATTAATAAGTTTTTCTAATCATATTTATTCGAAAAATTCAAAAAAAAAATTTAATTAAAAAAATTTCGCGACGAGTTTTTTGCCTACATTTTGCCTGTTTCGTACGTTAGGCTACATTTAGCCTGTTTCGACGAATAAATTCAAAATTTCACTATTAATAAGTTTTTATAATCATATTTATTCAAAAAATGTAAAAAAAAAATTAATTAAAAAATTTCGCGACGAGTTTTTAGCCTACATTTAGCCTGTTTCATACGTTAAGCTACATTTAGCCGGTTTCGACGAATAAATTTAAAATTTCACTATTAATAAGTTTTTATAATCATATTTATTCAAAAAAGTTTTTAAAAAAATTAATTAAAAAAATTTCGCGACGAGTTTTTAGACTACATTCAGCCTGTTTCGTACGTTAGGCTACATTTAGCCTGTTTCGACGTATAAATTCAAAATTTCACTGTTAATAAGTTTTTATAATCATATTTATTCAAAAAAGTTTACAAAAAAATTAATTAAAAAAATTTCGCGACGAGTTTTTAGACTACATTCAGCCTGTTTCGTACGTTAGGCTACATTTAGCCTGTTTCGACGTATAAATTCAAAATTTCACTGTTAATAAGTTTTTATAATCATATTTATTCAAAAAAGTTTAAAAAAAAATTAATTAAAAAAATTTCGCGACGAGTTTTTAGACTACATTCAGCCTGTTTCGTACGTTAGGCTACATTTAGCCGGTTTCGACGAATAAATTTAAAATTTCACTTTTAATAAGTTTTTATAATCATATTTATTCAAAAAATGTATAAAAAAAATTAATTAAAAAATTTCGCGACGAGTTTTTAGCCTACATTTAGCCTGTTTTGTACGTTAGGCTACGTTTAGCCTGTTTTGACGAGTAAATTTATAATTTCACTATTAATAAGTTTTTCAATTCATATTTATTCGAAAAATTCAAAAAAAAAATTTGATTAAAAAAATTTCGCGACGAGTTTTTTGCCTACATTTTGCCTGTTTCGTACGTTAAGCTACATTTAGCCTGTTTCGACGAATAAATTCAAAATTTCACTATTAATAAGTTTTTATAATCATATTTATTCAAAAAATGTAAAAAAAAAATTAATTAAAAAATTTCGCGACGAGTTTTTAGCCTACATTTAGCCTGTTTCATACGTTAGGCTACATTTAGCCGGTTTCGACGAATAAATTTAAAATTTCACTATTAATAAGTTTTTATAATCATATTTATTCAAAAAAGTTTTAACAAAAATTAATTAAAAAAATTTCGCAACGAGTTTTTAGACTACATTCAGCCTGTTTCGTACGTTAGGCTACATTTAGCCTGTTTCGACGTATAAATTCAAAATTTCACTGTTAATAAGTTTTTATAATCATATTTATTCAAAAAAGTTTAAAAAAAAATTAATTAAAAAAATTTCGCGACGAGTTTTTAGACTACATTCAGCCTGTTTCGTACGTTAGGCTACATTTAGCCGGTTTCGACGAATAAATTTAAAATTTCACTTTTAATAAGTTTTTATAATCATATTTATTCAAAAAATGTATAAAAAAAATTAATTAAAAAATTTCGCGACGAGTTTTTAGCCTACATTTAGCCTGTTTTGTACGTTAGGCTACGTTTAGCCTGTTTTGACGAGTAAATTTATAATTTCACTATTAATAAGTTTTTCAATTCATATTTATTCGAAAAATTCAAAAAAAAAATTTGATTAAAAAAATTTCGCGACGAGTTTTTTGCCTACATTTTGCCTGTTTCGTACGTTAAGCTACATTTAGCCTGTTTCGACGAATAAATTCAAAATTTCACTATTAATAAGTTTTTATAATCATATTTATTCAAAAAATGTAAAAAAAAATTAATTAAAAAATTTCGCGACGAGTTTTTAGCCTACATTTAGCCTGTTTCATACGTTAGGCTACATTTAGCCGGTTTCGACGAATAAATTTAAAATTTCACTATTAATAAGTTTTTATAATCATATTTATTCAAAAAAGTTTTAACAAAAATTAATTAAAAAAATTTCGCAACGAGTTTTTAGACTACATTCAGCCTGTTTCGTACGTTAGGCTACATTTAGCCTGTTTCGACGTATAAATTCAAAATTTCACTGTTAATAAGTTTTTATAATCATATTTATTCAAAAAAGTTTTAAAAAAAATTAATTAAAAAAATTTCGCGACGAGTTTTTACACTACATTCAGCCTGTTTCGTACGTTAGGCTACATTTAGCCGGTTTCGACGAATAAATTTGAAATTTCACTTTTAATAAGTTTTTATAATCATATTTATTCAAAAAATGTATAAAAAAAATTAATTAAAAAATTTCGCGACGAGTTTTTAGCCTACATTTAGCCTGTTTTGTACGTTAGGCTACGTTTAGCCTGTTTTGACGAGTAAATTTATAATTTCACTATTAATAAGTTTTTCAATTCATATTTATTCGAAAAATTCAAAAAAAAAATTTGATTAAAAAAATTTCGCGACGAGTTTTTTGCCTACATTTTGCCTGTTTCGTACGTTAGGCTACATTTAGCCTGTTTCGACGAATAAATTCAAAATTTCACTGTTAATAAGTTTTTATAATCATATTTATTCAAAAAATGTTAAAAAAAAATTAATTAAAAAATTTCGCGACGAGTTTTTAGCCTACATTTAGCCTGTTTCATACGTTAGGCTACATTTAGCCGGTTTCGACGAATAAATTTAAAATTTCACTATTAATAAGTTTTTATAATCATATTTATTCAAAAAAGTTTTAACAAAAATTAATTAAAAAAATTTCGCAACGAGTTTTTAGACTACATTCAGCCTGTTTCGTACGTTAGGCTACATTTAGCCTGTTTCGACGTATAAATTCAAAATTTCACTGTTAATAAGTTTTTATAATCATATTTATTCAAAAAAGTTTTAAAAAAAATTAATTAAAAAAATTTCGCGACGAGTTTTTAGACTACATTCAGCCTGTTTCGTACGTTAGGCTACATTTAGCCGGTTTCGACGAATAAATTTAAAATTTCACTTTTAATAAGTTTTTATAATCATATTTATTCAAAAAATGTATAAAAAAATTAATTAAAAAATTTCGCGACGAGTTTTTAGCCTACATTTAGCCTGTTTTGTACGTTAGGCTACGTTTAGCCTGTTTTGACGAGTAAATTTATAATTTCACTATTAATAAGTTTTTCTAATCATATTTATTCGAAAAATTCAAAAAAAAAATTTGATTAAAAAAATTTCGCGACGAGTTTTTTGCCTACATTTTGCCTGTTTCGTACGTTAGGCTACATTTAGCCTGTTTCGACGAATAAATTCAAAATTTCACTATTAATAAGTTTTTATAATCATATTTATTCAAAAAATGTTTAAAAAAATTAATTAAAAAATTTCGCGACGAGTTTTTAGCCTACATTTAGCCTGTTTCATACGTTAGGCTACATTTAGCCGGTTTTGACGAATAAATTTAAAATTTCACTATTAATAAGTTTTTCTAATCATATTGATTCAAAAAAGTTTTAAAAAAAATTAATTAAAAAAATTTCGCGACGAGTTTTTAGACTACATTCAGCCTGTTTCGTACGTTAGGCTTCATTTAGCCTGTTTCGACGTATAAATTCAAAATTTCACTGTTAATAAGTTTTTATAATCATATTTATTCAAAAAAGTTTTGAAAAAAATTAATTAAAAAAATTTCGCGACGAGTTTTTAGACTACATTCAGCCTGTTTCGTACGTTAGGCTACATTTAGCCGGTTTCGACGAATAAATTTAAAATTTCACTTTTAATAAGTTTTTATAATCATATTTATTCAAAAAATGTATAAAAAAAATTAATAAAAAAATTTCGCGACGAGTTTTTAGCCTACATTTAGCCTGTTTCGTACGTTAGGCTACATTAAGCCGGTTTCGACGAATAAATTTAAAATTTCACTATTAATAAGTTTTTATAATCATATTTATTCAAAAAAGTTTTAAAAAAAATTAATTAAAAAAATTTCGCGACGAGTTTTTAGCCTACATTTAGCCTGTTTTGTACGTTAGGCTACGTTTAGCCTGTTTTGACGAGTAAATTTATAATTTCACTATTAATAAGTTTTTCTAATCATATTTATTCGAAAAATTCAAAAAAAAAATTTAATTAAAAAAATTTCGCGACGAGTTTTTTGCCTACATTTTGCCTGTTTCGTACGTTAGGCTACATTTAGCCTGTTTCGACGAATAAATTCAAAATTTCACTATTAATAAGTTTTTATAATCATATTTATTCAAAAAATGTTTAAAAAAATTAATTAAAAAATTTCGCGACGAGTTTTTAGCCTACATTTAGCCTGTTTCATACGTTAGGCTACATTTAGCCGGTTTTGACGAATAAATTTAAAATTTCACTATTAATAAGTTTTTTTAATCATATTTATTCAAAAAAGTTTTTAAAAAAAATAATTAAAAAAATTTCGCGACGAGTTTTTAGACTACATTCAGCCTGTTTCGTACGTTAGGCTTCATTTAGCCTGTTTCGACGTATAAATTCAAAATTTCACTGTTAATAAGTTTTTATAATCATATTTATTCAAAAAAGTTTAAAAAAAAATTAATTAAAAAAATTTCGCGACGAGTTTTTAGACTACATTCAGCCTGTTTCGTACGTTAGGCTACATTTAGCCGGTTTCGACGAATAAATTTAAAATTTCACTTTTAATAAGTTTTTATAATCATATTTATTCAAAAAATGTATAAAAAAAATTAATAAA
>OX030956.1:11800893-11818393 GCA_943735955.1 Piscicola geometra
GGAAAGACGCGCCCACTCAGGTGCTCCTGATGATGATGATGGTGATGATAGTTATGATGATAGTGGTAGTGGTGGTGATGATGATGATGGTGTTAGTAGTTATGATGATAGTGGTGGTGGTGGTGATGATGATGATGATGGTGTTAGTAGTTATGATGATAGTGGTAGTGGTGGTGATGATGATGATGGTGATATACAAATTATCATCATTCTTTTTTATTTCATTTAGTTATACCAACTTTTCTACCTATTTCCATCCATTAATTCATCCATCCCTAACCATCCATACACCATGAACCATGACAGGAGTCTTGGCTGCAGGAAATGTCGGCTGGACTGGGTGGGATGGTGAAGATAATTGAGGAGAATAAGGAATTGAAGGGTGCCGAGAAAAATATGGTGATGAAGAAGAGGAGGAAAGATGATGATTATGATGATGCTGGTGGGGCTGGGGTGAGTGATGGCAATGATGATGATGATGAGAAAACAGAAGAAATGGATGTTTCAAAAAAAGGTGTAGAGGATAAAAAAGAAGATGACAGTGATGATGATGCTGCTGCTGCTGATGATGATAAAAAGATGCAATTGTCATACAACGCGCCTGTGAGAAGGGAAGACAAGAAGAGTGAGAAGACGAGGAGGAAGATGGGAGAGAGAGTGAAGGAGGAAGAGATGAGGTTGAGAGAGAAGATGAGTAGGGAGAAGTTGTCTCAGGCTTTCAGGTGCTCATGATGATGATTATTTTTTGTTTTATAACTCATCATTATCAATACCATTTTTAACATCATCATCACTACCACCCCATCATCATCATCACTACCATCATCATCATCATTATCAATACCATTTATAACATCATCATCACTACCACCCCATCATCATCATCATCATCACTAGTAACATCATCATCATCATCAGGGTGAAGTCGTTACGTCGGCAACTGCAGCAGCAGGAGTTACAGAGGGCTGCCAGAGTGCAGCACCGACGTCTCCTCAAAGAGAAGCTGGCCACTGCTCCCAAGAAGCTAGGTGTGTGTGTGTGTGTGTGTGTGTGTGTGTGTGTGTGTGTGTGTGTGTGTGTGTGTGTGTGTGTGTGTGTGTTTGTGTGTGTGTGTGTATGTGTGTGTGTGTGTGTCTGTCTACTATCACCATAACCACCACTATCATTATCATAACCATCATCAGGCAAGAGTCGTTTTGAAGAACCAGCACCCGTCTTGAAGTTGACGGAGGAGATCAGGGGAGATCTAAGAAGACTCAGGGTGGGATGGGTGGATAAGGGGGGATGTGGATGGATGTGGATGGTTTGGGTGTGGGTGGTTAGGGGGTTTGGTTTAAAATGGTTGTGGGTGGTTTGGTTTTGGATAGTTGGGGTGGGTTTGGTTTTTCGTGGTTTGAAGGAGTTGGTTTGGGTGGTGGGTGGGTAAGGGGGGGGCTTAGGGTGGAGGTGGATTAAAAGTTGTTGGGGAGACACATTGGCAGAGAACCATTCGATTTCTCAAATTATTCATTGGTAGATAATAAGTTTTGATTTTTATTCTATCATCACTATCATCATCATCATCATCGTCATCATCATCATGACCATCGCCATCATCATCATGACCATCACCACAGCCGGAGAGTCATCCAATGAGGGAGCTGGTGAACAGCATGCAACGCAGGAACATCACGCCTACCACACCACGCGGAAGCGCCATGTACTTCATCAATAATCATAACTTATTTATGTTTTGTTTTTTATTGTTGTTGATGTTGTTTATAGTAATGGTTATAGTAATAGAATAGTGCTAATAATACTCCAATTATCTTCATTATCATCGTCATCATCACCATCATCACAGTAAACCACGCAAGTACAAGCCTAAAATGTTTGAGAAGAAAAGTCACAAAGCTATAAAGGCCGATGAATGAGTGGCAAAAATATTATTTTACTTTTAAATAAATAATTTCAAATATTTTTTATTTATTTTTTAAAGAAAGTTTTTCAGAATAAAATTTTTCTAGAATTTTTAATTGATTAGTTTTATTCGTTGTGTGTTGCTCTTACTTTAAAAGTTAATTTTTATTAGCAAAATTGTGTTTGTATGCATTTTTTTAGAAAAAAGTGTTTTAAATTGATTAAAGGTTAAATAATTTTAAAGATAAGGTTTTTCTTTTTCCAAGCTATTAAATACCCTGCGTCCATGGTTACGGATTGTAAGGATAATGAAGCAAAATTCTACATAAGAGTTCTTTTAATTAATTAAAAAAAGTATTAAAATGAAAAAGATCAAGAAATTATTCAGTGGTAAGGGCAATTTTTCAAAGTCAGAAACCTCGCTATCTCGCAAAAGCACCATTGGCAAAGGGAGTTTGCAGTCGTTGGCGAGCAGGAAGGCAGGTGAGTATGAAGTAAATGCCAAGGAACTGGACAAGATCCACAAGGCTGTGTTGGAGGGCAGTGTGTCCAAGGTGGAGAAGTTGGCTCTGAAAGGAGTGAACTCAAGAGATGCGCAAGATAGGTGGGTACTCTCTGAAGTAACTGCGTGTTATAACACTGATGGCGTGAAGCTTCCAAACATAGTTTCCGTATTTATAGACAGTTAATATTTAATAGAGAAAGGATTTTTCCACTTCAAGATACTTTCATCTCCACCATCACAGGACACCAATGCATCTGGCATGCTCCGTTGGCAACAAAGCCATGGTCAAATGCCTGCTCTCCTTCTCTCCACTTCTCACCATTCCCGACAAGCAACACAAGATCCCGCTTTTCAAGGTCAAATATATTCTGTTTCACCCTTCCTGAAGGTCAAACATCTCTGAACTATCAATGCATTAGTCGACACGATTGTTTATTATCCGTTAAAAATAGTCCAACGCAAAACTTTTGTAGGAAAATACGTTCAAAAGCATTAAGATAAAACAATTCAAGCCTCAAATAACTTGTATAAAGCCATTCACAACCACCACCCTCTCACCACCACAACCATCAACAATCCACAACAACCACCACCCTCTCAACACCACAACCATCAATCCACAACAACCACCACCCTCTCACCACCACAACCATCATCAATCCACAACAACCACCACCCTCTCACCACCACAACCATCAATCCACAACAACCACCACCCTCTCACCACCACAACCATCAATCCACAACAACCACCACCCTCTCAACACCACAACCATCAACAATCCACAACAACCACCACCCTCTCAACACCACAACCATCCACAATCCACAACAATAACCACTCTCTCAACACCACAACCATCCACAATCCACAACAACCACCACCCTCTCACCACCTCAACCAGGCGATAGAAGGCGGCAACACAGAGGTAGCGAGACTGGTTCTAAACTCCCAGAAAGACACGAAGGTGGTCGACCTCGAGGGCAACAACGCCCTCCACTACGCCTGCACGCATGGTCTCAGTGCCGTGGCAGCAGACCTGCTGGCCAAAATGCCGGCAAACTGCGTCGATGCTGCCAATAAGGTTGCCTGCTTGCTTGCTTGTGTTGGTCGGTCGCATGGGGTAGTGGAGTTTATTAAGTTTTATAAAGTTTTTTATCCCACCCGGTGATGATGATGATGATGATGATGATGGTGGTGATGATGAGAATGATGATGATGATGGTTGTGATGATGAGGATGGTAATGATGATAGTAACTGACTTCCGACTTCCGGTCATCCCACCCCATCACATCCATCCAACCAACAAAACACCCTCCAGCAAGGTCAAACACCACTACACATTGCTTCAACTTCTGGCCACTTGGAAGTTGTGAAGCTGCTAGTCGCCAAGAAAGCCAACGCCACAGCCACCGACCACCATGGTGACACCCCTCTCTCCCTCGCCACCCTCCATAAGCACCATGACGTCATTGAAGCACTTAAAGGTCAACCCTGTGACCTTTTGCGCGACCCTTTTTGATTTATTTGTGTGTGGTTTTTTCGAATATTACATTTTAATTTTTTTCTTTTTGGTTTGAGTGCTTACGTTAAATATGATGATGAGATAACGATCATCATCAAGATTTATCCATTAAAAATGTGTTTAGCTTTTATTTCAACTTTCAATTCGTTTTTAATTCTCAAAGGACAAAAGAAGACATCATCATCAGCACCATCATCATCCAAAAAGACATCGTCATTAGATGATGATGATGCTGAGAATATTGATGAGGATGATGATGGTGATGATGGTAGTGGTAGAAGACGGTTTCAAAGAAGAAGGAAGGAGTGAGTAAAGAGGGAAAGAAGGAAACAAAAGGTGGAGAATTGTTGGTGCTTCTAATCGACAAGTTGCATGAATTGTATTTTATTGAATTTTATTTTATTGCGTTGTATTTAATTGCATTGTACTTTATTGTATTTCATTTTAATCCTATTTTTATCTTTTTCCATCCATCCACTTTCAACTCATCCACTTTCAGCTCCAGCCAGTGACGTCAACAAAAAATCATCATCATCACCTGTCTCTTTTAGAAAATCATCATCACCACCTTCTTCTCCCAAGAGCCACGACTCTTGGCCTTCTTCCACCGACCTTCAGGTGATCATCATCATCATCGTCATCATCATTATCATCCTCATCATCATTATCATCCTCATCATCATCATCCTCATCATCATCAGCATCATCGTAATTATCAACATCATCATCACCGTCATCATCATTATCATCATCATCATCATCACCATCATCATCATCAAAACCATTAAAAGTATAGCGCTTTACAACTTAATATTCACTGGCGCACATCGAAAGAGGGTTGTGGAGGGTGGTGCTACTCTTCAGTCTATCAAGGAGATGGATAAGGGTGATGGTGATGATGATGATGATAAAAATGATGGTGATGATAAAGATGATGATGATGATGATAGTGGAAATAATAATGAAAATGTTTGAAACGCTTCAGTAGATCGGTTAATCACAACATCATTATCATCATCACATTATCTTCAACCCATCATCACATCCCCATCATCATCATCATCACATTAGAAATATACGGCTTTCACATCACACGCATTTTGGTTTATTGATTGTTCGAGAAATGATGGTTATGAGAGGAGAAATGATGAGGATGATGATGGTGGTGATGATGATGATAATTACGATGATGGTGGTGATGATGATGGTGATAATAATGATGACTTTCAGCTAATCAATAGTTGAATCTAAATAATATTTGCTTACATTTTATTCTCATGTGTTTTAAACTATTACGCATAAATATTTTATAGAAATTCGATCAATTAGAAAATGTTGCATACTTAATTTAATAAAAAACCATTAATTAATTAATTAATCAATTGTAAGAACAATCGATTAATTTAAGCGTTAAAAAATTGATTTATTTATTTGTAAAACAAGTGATTAATTTAATAAAAAAACAATCGATTAAGATGTCATCAGAGGACGAAATGAAGGCATCTTCATCTAAACCGAAAAACAAGGTCGATAAGAATGCTGATGGTAGAAATGATAATAGTCGTGATAAAAGTGATGATGATGATGATTATGGTGATAAGGATGGTGATGATGATGGTGATTATAAGGGCAGGGAAGACGATGTGACGATGAAAAGACTAAGTGATATAATAAATGAAGACGTGGGTGAGGATGATGAAGGTGACAAAGTGAGTGGAAATAGCAGTTTTTCGAAAAACAAAGAAAAAATAATTGTAAAAAATAATCATGGAAAAGCAATCGCTTCAAGAAAATCTATTTCCGAAAATTTTGACAGTTCTGATGATGATGTTGATGCTGTTGATGATGATATCAAGGTTATTCCATCTTCGAAGAAGAACTCCTTAAAAGGGGTGGTCAGTCCTGTAAGGTTGAACTCCCCTACGATTAAAAGTAGACCGTCCCTGGGTGTTGGCGTGAATGGGAAGAAAGATTCCATGGGAACAAGAAAAAGGAGGATGTAGGTTTTGCCGTGAAAAGGAATTTTGTTTAAGATGTAACCCTTCGTTTCAATTATCTATTTATTTTATAACTTTTTATTTATTTTATAATTATCTTTTTTTATATAACTTTTTTTATATTTTATAATTATCTATTTATATTATCTCTTTATTTTATAAATATCTATTTATTTTATAATTTTAGAAACATTTTTCAGATATATTTTATAATTTTAAAAATATTTTTTTAGATATATTTTATAATTTTAAAAAATAATTTACCATTTATTTTATCTTTAAATTTTTTTTAATATTCATTTTATAATTTTTTCATAGTTTTTCATTTAAAAAAATTATAGTTTTTCATTTTTTTCTTTCAATCAATCAATCACTAATGATTTGTATAGCGCCCTTTACTAAGTGAACAAAAGCGCTCTTCAAATAAATTTGTTAAATAAAACGGTTTTTAGACCACTACCAATATATGTATATATATCAATTTAAATATAAAAAAACAAACAATCAACCTCAATAATCCAACCTCACCCACACCACCATGATAATCACTGCCAAAAAATCATTATCACCACCAAAAAAATTCAATTATCACTACAGTAACAACACTCATACCACAGCACAATCATCACCATATCATCCTCAAAACCATAATACACAATCATCATTCTTGTCAATTTTCTGTCTTGCCACTGGTGCCGAGGCTGCGATAGAGGGTGAAAGAGAAGTCCTTGCCAGCGCTGGAACTGCTACTGCTATCGAAGGTTTTCTTCTTTATGTCGCAGCTCACTTGATTCCCTGCCGCCATCTTGGTCTGCTGCGGCCATTCCTCGACAGATTCAAAACAACCAACATTCACACCAAAAACCTTTTAATTAATTAAATGTAATTTTTATTTAGACTTAAGATTCTAAAATTTTAATATATTATACCCAAAACCGTTTATTCTACAAATTTATTTGAGCGGCTGCCAAAATGGCAGCCGCTAACCAAAGATCAATCAAAATTCATTTATTTAAAAAATATTAATTTTTTTAAAACAAAATACCTATCAATCAATCAATCAATCAAATAGATTTCTATAGCGCTCTTTCTTCAAATTCAAGAGCGCTATAAAAAATAAAGTCAGTTTTTAACTATTTTAAGGGGTGAATTGGTTAATTACTGCTTCAGACCCTGTCAATAAAAGAAAAAAAAATTTTTTTACCTAATTTTTTCTTTTAAAATAATAATTCTTCATTTAAAAAAAAAATACTCTTTTTTACTTTTTAATCTTTTTATCTATGAATTATAAATTATTATGTATTATTATATATTATATATTCAATTCAATTCAATTCAATTAACAAAATACCTATCAATCAATCAATCAATCAATCAATCAATCAATCAATCAATCAATCAATCAATCAAATAGATTTATATAGCGCTCTTTCTTCAAATTCAAGAGCGCTATAAAAAATAAAGTCAGTTTTTAACTATTTTAAGGGGTGAATTGGTTAATTATTGCTTCAGGCCCTGTCAATAAAAGAAAAAAAATTTTTTGTACCTAATTTTTTTCTTTTAAAATAATAATTCTTCATTTAAAAAAAAAAATCTTTTTTACTTTTTAATCTTTTTATTTATGAATTATAAATTATTATGTATTATTATATATTATATATTCAATTCAATTCTATTCAATTCAAAAATGATTTTATTCAGCAAATTAACATGGTTAATTTCTAGAAGACCCGAAGTAAACACTTGTTGGGCCACCCAAACAAAAAGTAACAGAGAAATTGATTAATATAGTAAACACAGTAATCACAAAAATAATTAAAACAAAAATTAAAATTCAATGTAAACAAAATTTATATTTACTTTCCATTAATAATCAAATTTTTTTAACAAATATAAAAGTTAAAGTATCCAGATTTATAATATTCTTCAGAATCGTTGTTAAAACTATTTGTTGTCGCCATGGTTGTTGGTTGTTGATTTTTGCACATCGTTCTTCTCTGTGGTTTTTTTCTCTTTAGTCAGCGAAAAGTCCCATTCACGAAGAAACGTATACTTAGGCCATATATGAATTATATATTATAATTTATAATATAATAACATCATCATGTTAATTTATTTTCATTTTAGCCTATAGCTTGCGCAAATATAAGATGAACACCGTCAATTATTTTATTTTATTGTTAAATATATTTTTATTTCTTCGAACAGAAAAGAGGAATGGGCCGCGGATATCAAAGGCAGAAGTTTGAGGGGACAGGGGTGGCCAGTACAGAAATGGAGGAAGGGATAGGGAGTAGGTATGCAAATGGAGGAGGGGATAGGCGTGTAGGGTATGGAAATGGAAGAGGGGACAGGGGAATAGGGTATGGAAATGGGTATGGTGGATAAGACAGAGGGGGTCAAAATATAAATGCTGGTGGCGACAGCGGTGGTCAGTATCGGGATGGTGGAGGGGAGAAAGGGGGTCAGTATCGGGATGGTGGAGGGGAGAGAGGGGGTCAGTATCGGGATGGTGGAGGGGAGAGAGGGGGTCAGTATCGGGATGGTGGAGGGGGGAGAGAGGGGTCAGTATCGGGATGATGGAGGGGACAGAGGGGGTCAGTATAGGGATGGTGAAGGGGGGAGAGAGAGGGTCAGTATCGGGATGGTGGAGGAGGGAGAGGGGGTCAGTATAGGGATGATGGAGAGGAGAGAGGGGGTCAGTATAGGGATAGTGGAGGAGGGAGAGGGGGTCAGTATCGGGATGGTGTAGGGGAGAGAGGGGGTCAGTATCGGGATGGTGGAGGGGAGAGAGGGGGTCAGTATCGGGATGGTGGAGGGGAGAGAGGGGGTCAGTATAGGGATGGTGGAGGGAAGAGAGGGGGTCAGTATAGGGATGGTGGAGGGGAGAGAGGGGGTCAGTATCGGGATGATGGAGGGAAGAGAGGGGGTCAGTATCGGGATGGTGGAGGGGAGAGAGGGGGTCAGTATAGGGATGGTGGAGGGGAGAGAGGGGGTCAGAATCGGGATGATGGAGGGGAGAGAGGGGGTCAGTATCGGGATGGTGGAGGAGGGAGAGAGGGTCAGTATCGGGATGATGGAGGGGAGAGAGGGGGTCAGTATCGGGATGGTGGAGGAGGGAGAGGGGGTCAGTATAGGGATGGTGGAGGGGAGAGAGGGGGTCAGTATCGGGATGATGGAGGGGAGAGAGGGGGTCAGTATCGGGATGGTGGAGGGGAGAGAGGGGGTCAGTATCGGGATGGTGGAGGGGAGAGAGGGGGTCAGTATAGGGATGGTGGAGGGAAGAGAGGGGGTCAGTATAGGGATGGTGGAGGGGAGAGAGGGGGTCAGTATCGGGATGATGGAGGGGAGAGAGGGGGTCAGTATCGGGATGGTGGAGGGGAGAGAGGGGGTCAGTATCGGGATGGTGGAGGGGAGAGAGGGGGTCAGTATAGGGATGGTGGAGGATGGAGAGGGGGTCAGTATAGGGATGGTGGAGGGGAGAGAGGGGGTCAGTATCGGGATGGTGGAGGGGAGAGAGGGGGTCAGTATCGGGATGGTGGAGGGGAGAGAGGGGGTCAGTATCGGGATGGTGGAGGGGGGAGAGAAGGGTCAGTATCGGGATGATGGAGGGGACAGAGGGGGTCAGTATAGGGATGGTGGAGGGGGGAGAGAGAGGGTCAGTATCGGGATGGTGGAGGAGGGAGAGGGGGTCAGTATAGGGATGATGGAGAGGAGAGAGGGGGTCAGTATAGGGATAGTGGAGGAGGGAGAGGGGGTCAGTATCGGGATGGTGTAGGGGAGAGAGGGGGTCAGTATCGGGATGGTGGAGGGGAGAGAGGGGGTCAGTATCGGGATGGTGGAGGGGAGAGAGGGGGTCAGTATAGGGATGGTGGAGGGAAGAGAGGGGGTCAGTATAGGGATGGTGGAGGGGAGAGAGGGGGTCAGTATCGGGATGATGGAGGGGAGAGAGGGGGTCAGTATCGGGATGGTGGAGGGGAGAGAGGGGGTCAGTATAGGGATGGTGGAGGGGAGAGAGGGGGTCAGAATCGGGATGATGGAGGGGAGAGAGGGGGTCAGTATCGGGATGGTGGAGGAGGGAGAGGGGGTCAGTATCGGGATGATGGAGGGGAGAGAGGGGGTCAGTATCGGGATGGTGGAGGAGGGAGAGGGGGTCAGTATAGGGATGGTGGAGGGGAGAGAGGGGGTCAGTATCGGGATGATAGAGGGGAGAGAGGGGGGTCAGTATCGGGATGGTGGAGGGGAGAGAGGGGGTCAGTATAGGGATGGTGGAGGGGAGAGAGGGGGTCAGAATCGGGATGATGGAGGGGAGAGAGGGGGTCAGTATCGGGATGGTGGAGGGGAGAGAGGGGTTCAGTATAGGGATGGTGGAGGGGAGAGAGGGGTTCAGTATAGGGATGGTGGAGGGGAGAGAGGGGGTCAGTATCGGGATGGTGGAGGGGAGAGAGGGGGTCAGTATAGGGATGGTGGAGGATGGAGAGGGGGTCAGTATAGGGATGGTGGAGGGGAGAGAGGGGGTCAGTATAGGGATGGTGGAGGGGAGAGAGGGGGTCAGTATAGGGATGGTGGAGGGGAGAGAGGGGGTCAGTATCGGGATGGTGGAGGGGAGAGAGGGGGTCAGTATAGGGATGGTGGAGGAGGGAGAGGGGGTCAGTATAGGGAGAATGGAGGAGGGAGAGGGGGTCAGTATAGAGATGATGGAAGGGAGAGAGAGGGTCAGTATCGGGATGGAGGCAGAGGAAGGGTAAATGATTCTAGAATGAGTAATAGAAATAAGGAGGGAATAAGGGAGGGGAATGAGGAATATTTGATATAAATTACGGCACTGAATATTCATGTCTAGACATTGTTTACCAAATATATTTTTTAAATAAATATATATAATATTTTATTTGTACACAGGATTTCGCTTCAGAGCAATTTCATAGCTCTCAGTTGCGCCACCGAAGGAATCCTGCAATACCACGTCGACTTCAACCCGGTGGTCGAGAGCAGGTGGGTGGGTGGGTGGATGAGGGTGGATTGGTTGGTGAGTGGCTGGGTGGATGAGGGTGGATTGGTTGGTGAGTGGGTGGGTGTGGACTAGAGGTCGGACATGGACGCTTTTTCATTACCGGTCCCGTCCCGTTCCCGAAATTTGTTTTCCCGTCCCGTCCCGTTCCCGATGGGACATCAGAATTTTGATTCCCGTCCCGTCCGTTCCCGAAATTTGTTTTCCCGTCCTGTCCCGTTCCCGATGGAACATCAGAATTTTGATTTCTGTCCCGTCCCGTTCCCGCAACTCGATTCCCGTTTCCGACCCGTTCTCGAAACTTTTTGTTTTTTATTCATTTTCGCTGCCGTTTTCACTGGTCCCAAACTTTCTAGTTCTAACATTTCTTCAAATGTATTATTTGAAAGTCAGAGAATATTTATTTTAATCAAATAAAAAAAACACTATTTAACTTTCAAATATTTATCGAAATGAAAGTTAGTCATTGATTTTGAGTATTTCAATCAAGTCTTTATTGCTTTTCACACGGGTTAAACTGTTAAGAGTTTCAGCTTCAAATGAGATGATTTTGGATATGAAGTTAAACTACCACATATTGAAAAATTCCGTTTACACTGTTTAAACTTTACAGGGAATATAACTTGCAGATATACTAAACAAAATTTTGGCTACTTCTTGTAGTATTTGAAAATTACTCATTTTAATCAAATAAAATAAAACCTCTTTATAATCTTCAACTTTCTTCGTTTATTATTATTAATTCTTCAATAATGTTAGAAATGTGTTTTTTGACAACATTATTATTCTCCACAACTGCAAATATAAAATCATTCGTATAGTTTGATAGTATAATAATTTTATTAAAATTTCTACGTTTTAAAAACAAACATAATAGGTCTAAATAACCATCATTTGTTTTTTTTCTCAACGGCACTGCAGCTTGGTCTGGCTGTACAAAATAGAATTAAATTTTCTCTAATGAAAGTCTTGGTATTTATTTCTTTTCTATCCCAAACTTTTTTTCTATTATTCTTTCATACTGGGGGATGCAACAGACATGCTGTCATATGAATAAGATCAATGGCATCTTTTTTTTGTCGAAATGATCAACTGAGCAATCATTTGGAAATTAATCATTCAAATTCAAAGTAATAATTTATGAAATTAAAATAATATAACTGACCATTTTGATTTCATCTGAAAAGTTTTCGTCATCACCCATTTGTTCTAATCTCCCTAATCTTTGGACTCATCATAACAACTTCAAATGTAGTGTGGAGATTTCGACATTGGCAATGGTGGCTTCGTTATACAATTATATTGCATTTAATACTTATTTTAAGTACGGAGTATGGATGAAATAAAGATTTCCATACTTATAAATTTGCTGAAAAATCATTGTTAAAGAATTCAATCCCAATAACTGTTATTCCCGTTTTTCCCGTTCCCGATTTGAATGTTGATTCCCGTTCCCGTTCCCGTCTCGAAAACCTATTCCCGGTTCCCGACATTTCCCGTCCCGAAAATAATTTTCATTCCCGTTCCCGCGGGAGTCCCGCAGGTACCCGGTCAGATCGGGTACCCGGTCCGACCTCTAGTGTGGACAAGGGAATTTTAATCAGATTGATCTTTTTCTTGTGTTTAAAACCCCCTTTTCTATAACTTCAGAATGCAAGCTTTTCTTTCATCAATCCATTCATTCATCCATCAATCTACCCACCCACCCCACTTGATCTATCTCTCCTCCCAACCCACTTACTCCAACCAACCCCCTCAACCCACCCCCACAGACACGAGAGGATCAGACTACTGCACCAGCATGATGAGCGACTTGGGGGCACAGTGATCTTCGATGGAATGTTGGCCTTCATGCCCAAGCCCTTGCCCGAGGAGGTGGTGTTGGGGGGGTTTGGTTTGGTTGGAGGTGGTGTTGGGGGGGGGGTACAGGGGGTTTTGGTGTGGGTGGAGGTGGTGTTGTGGTTAGAGGGGATGGAGTTTGGGGGCAGGGGAGGGGTAGGGAGATGGGGTTTTGGTTTGGGTGGGGTTGGGGTTTAGGGAAGGTGGTTTTAGGGTTGTAGTTAAGGAAGGAGATTAAGGGGTTAGGGTGTGGTGATAGGGTTGGAAGGTGGTGTTGGGGTTGTGGTTTGTGGACGGAGTCAGGGATGTGGTTGTGGATGGGGTCAGGGATGTGGTTTGTGGATGGGGTCAGGGATGTGGTTTGTGGATGGGGTCAGGGATATGGTTTGTGGATGGGGTCAGGGATGTGGTTTGTGGATGGGGTCAGGGATATGGTTTGTAGATGGGGTTAGAGATTTGGTTTGTGGATGGGGTCAGGGATGTGGTTTGTGGATGGGGTCAGGGATGTGGTTTGTGGATGGGGTTAGGGATATGGTTTGTGGATGGGGTTAGGGATGTGGTTTGTGGATGGGGTCAGAGATGTGGTTTGTGGATGGGGTTAGGGTTGTGGTTTGTGGATGGGGTCAGCGTTGTGGTTTTCTTCAACTTGATCTTCTGGGACTTTATTGTTTTTTCAATGCTAAAGCAATAAAAAACTGCGCATTATATATGGGATTTTTTCACAATTTCCGAAGTTTTATTTATATATATATATATATATATATATATATATATATATATATATATATATATATATATATATATATATATATATATATATGTATACTGACAGGTGACAGAGCTGCAGAGTGTGATGACATGTGGAGACCACGTCAACATGACAATCAGGTATTAATAACGAAAATACTCATAAATAATATTTATAATAAATTGTAAAATTAAAAATAATGATAATAATTGAAAATATTGTTTAAAAAAGCTAATAGAAAATTAAAGAAAAAATAGGGTAATGAAAGGAGTAATGATTGTTTGAAGGTTTGTGGAGGTGCCCAAGCCGAAGGACTGCCTGCAAGTCTTCAACATCATCTTCAGAAAGTATGTCCTCCTCCATGCATGGATGATTGCATGCATGGATGATTGCATGCATGGATGATTGCATGCATGCATTCATCCATGCATGCAATCATCCATGTTTTGACCCACCCAACCATCCATATTTTGACCCATCCAACCACCCATATTTTGACCTATCCACCCATCCACCCATGCAGTATGATGAGCAAGTTGAACATGTCCCGGATTGGTCGAAACTGGTAGTGATGATGATGACGGTTGAAATTTTAAATTACCTTTCTATTCACTCTCGCCATTTTAGATGATGGTTGAATATGTTAAACCATCTCTCTAATCACCTCCCCCTCACCCCAATCATTTCAGCTTGGAGGTGTGGCCAGGGTATGTGACGTCGATAGGGTCATATGAGGGGGGTGTCAAACTGCAGATGGACGTGTCCCACAGGGTCTTAAACACGCGCACTGCCCTCAATGTCATGTGAGGGGGGGAGGGGTGGTTTTGGCTAAAGTTTGGGTTTAGGGTAGTAAGGGTTAAAGTTAGGGGAGGAGGTGAATAGATTCAGGGTCAGTGGAGGGGTGAGGGGGTAAATAGCTTTAGGGTTAGGGGGTGGTTAAGATATTTCGGTTCACACATGATTGCACACTCACATGCACCACAAGAGAGGACATTCAACGTAAGAACGAAGCGAACTGCGTCGAAGTCATCCAAAGGTAGTTGAGTGTGTCTTCACATACACGCAAACACACGCACACAAACACACACACACATACATACATACATACATACATACACACACACAGTGAATTGATTGGAAAGGCGGTTCTTACCCGGTACAACAACAAGGTTTGTCAGCTGTCTGTTAGATGAATGGAAAAATGTTTTTTAATTATTTACTTTATTCTCTTCTTTTCTTTATTCTCTTCCTCCTCTCCTCCTCTTCCTCCTCCAGGTGTACAGGGTGGATGACTTGGCATGGCAGATGAGTCCGATGAGCGAGTTCACGCTCTCCAGTGGCGAGAAGATCACTTTTTTCGACTACTACAGGCGAGTGTTCTTTGTTTGTTTCTTTGTCTGCTTGTGTTCTTTGTTTATTTGTGGTTGCTTGTGTTCTTTGGGAGGTTCTTTGTACAATATCTTTTCTTTGTTGCTTATTTCGTTAATTTTTTAGTTTAATATCAGTATTATGATTTACACACACACACACACACACACACACACACACACACACACACACACACACACACACACACACACACACACACACACACACACACACACACACACACACACACACACACACACACACACACACACACAGGAAGACATACAATGTGAACATCACCAATTTCGACCAACCCCTTCTCATCTCTGTGTCAAAAAGTACTCCAAAGAATACTAAGGAGGTACTGATGATGATGATGGTGGTCATGATGATGATGACGATTATACTTCTAATGATGATGATTATGATGATGATGGTGGTCATGATGATGATGACGATTATACTTCTAATGATAATGATTATGATGATGGTGGTCATGATGATGATGGCGATTATACTACTGATAATAATGAATATGATGATGGTGATTATACTACTTCTAATGAGCATGATGATGACAGTGGAGTAGTAAACATCATTACTAAGACCTCCCTCTGGATCATCATCATCATCATCACCACCGTCCTCATAATCGTCATCATCATCATCATCACCCTCATCATCATCATGACCACCAGAAGAAGGAGCAACAGCTGATCTGTTTGATACCTGAGTTGGTGTACATGACAGGCCTGACAGACCAGATGAGGAACGACTTCCAAATGATGAGGGTGCTGTTGTTGTTGTTGTTGTTTTTTTTGTTGTTTTTTGTTGTTGTTTTTGCTTTTGTTGTTTTTTGTTGCTGTTTTTATCGTTGGGGAAGTTGTTGTTTTTGTTGCGGGGTGACGTGTTCTTGTGGTTTTTATTTATTTTCGAGGTAGATGATTTTGATTTTTTTGTAAATGCTTACAATCAACATCTCCTAACTAAACGACAACAACCTTACAACTCTCCCATAACAACAACAACAAACCGCCAACAAAAACCACAAAACAAACCACAACAACCAACAAAAATGCCTATAAAAACAACAACATAAAACCCTACAACAACAACCCTCAACAACAACCTCCTCAACAACAACCACCCTCAACAGGAACTGGCCACCTACACGAAGTTGTCGCCAGCAGCTCGTAGGGAATCTTTCTTGGACCTCGTCCACTCCATCAGCACCACCCCTGCAGCCCAACTGGAACTCAAGAAATGGGGCTTCAAACTTGATAGTGATCTTTATGAGGTACTTGGGTTTGTAGGTGGAGTGGGTGAGAGTGGGTTGAGGTGGTTTATTTGGGTAATGGAAAGGGGTTGGGGTCGTTTTTTGGGAAGAGAGGGGGTTAAGAAAGAGTTTACTCAATGATGAAGAAAATCAAATTTTTGATTAGATTTTGGGTTAACCACTTTTCCATTCCACCATCGAACCACGCATCAACCTACCAACAACCACTCACCAACCATTCACCCACTTACCACCACCCTCACCACCACCCACCTTCACCACCACAATTGGAGGAGAGGGTGCTCCCCATAGAGAAGATAAAGTTCAGGGATTCAGAAGTGTCTACTAATACTACTACTGCTACTATCACTACTATTTCTTCTACTACTACTACTGCTACTACAACCAACCCCACCATTACCACAACCACAACTACCACCACAACTACTAACCGCACCATCCCAGCAATACATGGGCCTCTCTCAAGACATGGAAGTGACGATGATTTGTGGCATTGGCGTCAACCATAACAACCGAGGTTCAGTACTTGCTTTTGTCTCCTCCATCAATCCTGAATGCACTAGGTGTGGTGGTGGGGGAGGGTTGTGGGTGGGAAAAGGAGGGTTGTGGGTGTGGTGGGGGGGGAAGGGTTGTGGGTGGGTGTAGGTTAGTTTGGTTGGGTGGTGGTGGGGCTGGTTGGTGGGTTAGTAAGAATCATCATCATCGTCATCACTATTAATTAATTATTAATTTTAAAAGTAATTTATATTATTATCATTTCATTATTATATTCCCTCCCCCTCCCCCTCTTCCTCTTCCCCCATCGCGCAGGTGGCACTCCAAGGTGAAGATGCAAGAGGCGGGCGAGGAACTGTCCTTCTGCATGAAGGTGCTGCTCTTATTATTGTTATTATTCCTGTTATTATTGCTATAATTATTTATTGCTATAATTATTTATTGCTATAATTATTTATTGCTATAATTATTTATTGCTATAATTATTTATTGCTATAATTATTTATTGCTATAATTATTTATTGCTATAATTATTTATTGCTATAATTATTTATTGCTATAATTATTTATTGCTATAATTATTTATTGCTATAATTATTTATTGCTATAATTATTTATTGCTATAATTATTTATTGCTATAATTATTTATTGCTATAATTATTTATTGCTATAATTATTTATTGCTATAATTATTTATTGCTATAATTATTTATTGCTATAATTATTTATTGCTATAATTATTTATTGCTATAATTATTTATTGCTATAATTATTTATTGCTATAATTATTTATTGCTATAATTATTTATTGCT
>OX030956.1:11823393-11955893 GCA_943735955.1 Piscicola geometra
TCATCATCAACAATTTCATCATCAACAATTTCATCATCAACAATTTCATTATCAACAATTTCATCATCAACAATTTCATCATCAACAATTTCATCATCAACAATTTCATCATCAACAATTTCATCATCAACAATTTCATCATCAACAATTTCATCATCAACAATTTCATCATCAACAATTTCATCATCAACAATTTCATCATCAACAATTTCATCATCAACAATTTCATCATCAACAATTTCATCATCAACAATTTCATCATCAACAATTTCATCATCAACAATTTCATCATCAACAATTTCATCATCAACAATTTCATCATCAACAACGACACCATCAACATCGTCATCACCAACAACGACACCATCAACATCGTCATCATCAACAACGACATCATCAACATCGTCATCTTCAAATAAATCATTTCTCATTCATTTTCTTTTAAAAAAATTTTTTTCACTTAATCTATCCAATCATTTATTAGAATTAGTGAACCATTTGCAAAAACTCATGAATATTAATGAGTTTTATATTCCCTTCCAGATGACACGAAAAAACCTCAAATCATATGCAAGCCCCTTCACATCACTGTTTTCATCTTCTTCATCCTTAGCCTTTTCCGGATGGTTGCCTAGAGACAACTACCCTAGCAACGAAGTTAAACTAGAACTACTGAGTAACAAAGGCGATTCAGTCAAAGACACAAGTAACCAAAGATACTACGACAGCATGGTGGAATTCTTACCTACCTATTTTTCTCATGAAAAATCGAAAGTGGTGGTGGTGTGTTTGGAGAGCTTGCCACTACAAAAGACATCAAAAACCCGCTCGCCAATGATCACAATGAAGCTGATGGAAACAACGATGCAAAGGTGACCAGAAAAGGAGAGAACAGTAGCGAACCAGAATCAATCAATCAATCAAATAGATTTCTATAGCGCTCTTTCTTCAAATTCAAGAGCGCAATTCAGAATCAATGCAAGATGCCTCTCGACTCGAAACTTACACATCTTGTCATCAAGAAAAATCTTCAAACCACACCACCAACCTCAACGCTACTCAACCACCAGTTTTAAGTAGCTCCACTACCACCTCGAACCACCTCTTCCAAGCCACCACTGCTACTACACCCCCTTACACCACTTTTTCTACTCACAGCGCCATCCATCCTCACACAAACCACAACGACTTCATCTTCTCAACCGACCAAGTGGCTTGCGTTTGCGAGGTCCTGCAGTCCAGCAACAACGTCGACATGCTTGACCGCTTCCTCTCATCTCTCCCTTCCCCTCACTCGCTCCACCTCCACGAAAGTGTCTTGGTCGCCAGGGCTTTTGTGAGCTTCCACCGACGAGACTCCAGGAACCTCTACCGTCTCATCGAGTCAAGCCAGTTCAGTCCACATCACCACCAGCTGTTCCATGCCCTAATAATAATAATAAAGAAATAAATTCATAAAACTAAAAATCTCATTCTTATTCGCTACTAACCCATCAACTCAATCAATCAATCAAATCACATAATGGAACAGCTGGAGACGGAGAAGAACCGCTTAGAGACGCTGTTGAACAACAACCTCCTGAAGAAGATGGAACGGATGCACGCCGAGATGAGCGAGATGAGCAGTGTCGACCGCAAACAGAAGCTCGAGCTGCAGAAGAACGACAATGAGGCCGTCAACAAGCGCTACCAGGAGGTCGCCGCGTCCATCAAGGGTGCGTGGTGTGGTGTGGTGGTGTGGTGGGGTGTATTGTTTTAGGGGGAGACTATATTTTGCAATAAAATCACAAAACTTCATGATCGCATATCAGTCGCTTCTACCGCACATCCAATTTACACCACCATTCCTCCTTCCACTATCCCTCTTTTCTTCCACCATTTCCATCAACTCATCTCCATCCCATCGACACCTCACAGAGATGGACGTGGAGTTGGAGAAGTGCGGCAGGGAGCACAAGGAGTTGCTGAAGAGGCTGGAGGTGTGGAAGGCCACAGAGCGGGAACACCAGAACAAGATGAACGATGACGCAAAGGAGCTAGAGAATATCACCAACAAGCATAGTCTCCTGCTCAAGAAGGTCCTTTTTTGCTATTCATTTACTTGTGCCTTCATTTTGAGTGCATTAAAATTAATTAATGATGCATTCAGCACTAGGCGTGCATTAATTAATTAACTATTTCTGCTTGAAAATTACGTGTGCATGGTATCATCATCATCATGTGGTATCATCATCATCATCACCAACGTGCTGCACCGTCTCAGAGGGGCTGCCGTCTGTTTGTGTGTGGGAGGGAGGATGGATTAAGAAAGAATAGAAATTAGGTATGAATTGAAATATCAATTAACTTATTGATCAAGAAATACCATAGTTGAAGTTTCTATTAACGTAATAATTAATAAAGAATATGCTTAAAGCTTCAATAAACTTAAACGGCGCCTTTTACCACAAATAATACAATTTTTAAAATTTAAAATGATTTATTAAAAATTATACAGCTATGTTTAAATCTCGAACTTTCTTCAGTTGCTAAATCATCATCATCATCTTCATTTTGACTCACTACTATTACCACTACTACTACTACTACTACTACTATTTCCAATTAAATTCAGACAGACCCACAAGAAAACGTTTTCTACCATCAAATCTTACAGACTCTGTTGTATTGCAAGCTATGCCAATTTGGTCAATGCATAGCCATACAAAGACAACCCAACTGAAAATAGAAGAATACTACGAAATTATCGATCTGGTTACTTATCAGATAACCAGTCGGTTCGACAACCCTGCCTTGGCTGCTCTTGATGCTTTGCAGAATGGGATAATGACTCCTGAGCTTTCGGAGCTATGCCTCCTTCATGGAAAGGATGCTGAAACAGTTCAAAGACAGCTCAAATTTACATCAACAAGTTTACGTGCGGATCGGTCTGATCCTAATGCATGTATCGAACTGCAAGAGCTCTTTTGTGCCACAAGCCTTCAGCCCGATTTGCACCATATGCTCGATGTTGCTCTGACTCTGCCAGTTACTTCATCAGATGCAGAAAGAGCATTTTCGAAACTTCGGCTTATTAAAAGTCATCTTAGGACGACTATGTCTGCATGTCGTTTACAAAGTTTATTGAGAATATTGGCTAACAAAACAACTACCGCACTTCTTCCAGTAAATGAAATGATCAAAAAATTTTCCCATACCGATCGAAAAATTATTTTTTAGCTAAAAACACATCAAAATGTACTTCAAATTAAAATAAGTTAATTTTTTAAAGACTTTTTAGGATCTCATATCAAATATTTTTTATAATTTTCTCTTAATTGAAAAATTCATGACTATTTTACTATGCAACTTAGTTAGCCGTTTTTTTGTATCATTAATAAACTATCTCAAGTTCTTTGTTATTTATAATGGTTAGTTTTTATTTATACCATTGAGTTTTTTTTCCTCGAAAGTGAGCCCCCCCCAGCCATTTTTGCTGGTTGCGCCCCTGGTAGTAGTAGTAGTATTAGTAGTAGTAGTAGTAGTAGTAGTAGTAGTAGTTGTAGTAGTAGTAGTAGTAGTAGTAGTAGTAGTAGTAGTAGTAGTAGTAGTAGTAGTAGTAGTAGTAGTAGTAGTAGTAGTAGTAGTAGTAGTAGTAGTAGTAGTAGTAGTAGTAGTAGTAGTAGTAGTAGTAGTAGTAGTAGTAGTAGTAGTAGTAGTAGTAGTAGTAGTAGTAGTAGTAGTATATATTTTTAATTAGATTAATAAAAATAAATTATTAATTAAAATATATAAAAAATATTATTAAAAACAATAAATTGTATTTTTAATTGTGCTTCATTGTGTTTTCAATAAAGTGTGTTTATTTTTATAGTTATTCAAAGTCAATGTGTTTTCAATTAGTGGTTTGGAGCCATGTGATTGGCACTTGTGTGTGGTGTCTTCATTATTCTTGCCGATACCAGTATAAAGTGATTGTTTTTATCATTTTTAAAACTAAAGGCATGGTGCCTTTAAGATTTTGGGAATCGAATCTATGCGCAAATAACGATAGCGATTGAAAATATTGAAAAGAAAAAGCACTACAATTAAATATAATTGTTATAGTGCAATTCATTTGCCTATACTCATAACATTATGTCCGTGCCATTTTGTCCGTGACATTTTGTCCATGACATTTTGTCCGTGACATTTTGTCCTCGTGACATTTTGTCCGTGACATTTTGTCCGAGACATTTTGTCCGTGACATTTTGTCCGTGACATTTTGTCCGTGACATTTTGTCCGTGACATTTTGTCCGTGACATTTTGTCCGTGCCATTTTGTCCCGTGACATTTTGTTCTCGTGACATTTTGTCCGTGCCATTTTGTCCTCGTGACATTTTGTCCTCGTGACATTTTGTCCGTGCCATTTTGTCTGTGCCATTTTGTCTCGTGACATTTTGTCCTAGCACCACTTTATCAGCTTCCGTGGCGTTGACAATTTTTTCTTTCACCGTCGAGCAGCTCTGGTCATCAAATTGAATGATCCGTTGGGCATCTTTGCAGCTCCTTACGTGCACATCACTTGATTCGTGCTTTGTCGCTTTTTCAATTAGTTTTTTCCAGTTATTTATACCACCAGACCTGAACTCGTCATTTTTTGATTTGCTAGTTGTTAGCAACTTGCAATAAAAACACTGCGCACCAGCAGTCTGGGGATTATATTCAATCCAGTTGAATCGATCGTACCAAGAAAGCTGAAACGATCGATTCTGGTTATTTTTTGGTAGCTTATCAAGGGTAACCCTAATTGGACCAGAACGCAAAATAGCAGCTTTGCCACACTGAGACAAATTATCAAAATTAACGGATGCACGCCGAGATGAGCGAGATGAGCAGTGTCGACCGCAAACAGAAGCTCGAGCTGCAGAAGAACGACAATGAGGCCGTCAACAAGCGCTACCAGGAGGTCGCCGCGTCCATCAAGGGTGCGTGGTGTGGTGTGGTGGTGTGGTGGGGTGTATTGTTTTAGGGGGAGACTATATTTTGCAATAAAATCACAAAACTTCATGATCGCATATCAGTCGCTTCTACCGCACATCCAATTTACACCACCATTCCTCCTTCCACTATCCCTCTTTTCTTCCACCATTTCCATCAACTCATCTCCATCCCATCGACACCTCACAGAGATGGACGTGGAGTTGGAGAAGTGCGGCAGGGAGCACAAGGAGTTGCTGAAGAGGCTGGAGGTGTGGAAGGCCACAGAGCGGGAACACCAGAACAAGATGAACGATGACGCAAAGGAGCTAGAGAATATCACCAACAAGCATAGTCTCCTGCTCAAGAAGGTCCTTTTTTGCTATTCATTTACTTGTGCCTTCATTTTGAGTGCATTAAAATTAATTAATGATGCATTCAGCACTAGGCGTGCATTAATTAATTAACTATTTCTGCTTGAAAATTACGTGTGCATGGTATCATCATCATCATGTGGTATCATCATCATCATCACCAACGTGCTGCACCGTCTCAGAGGGGCTGCCGTCTGTTTGTGTGTGGGAGGGAGGATGGATTAAGAAAGAATAGAAATTAGGTATGAATTGAAATATCAATTAACTTATTGATCAAGAAATACCATAGTTGAAGTTTCTATTAACGTAATAATTAATAAAGAATATGCTTAAAGCTTCAATAAACTTAAACGGCGCCTTTTACCACAAATAATACAATTTTTAAAATTTAAAATGATTTATTAAAAATTATACAGCTATGTTTAAATCTCGAACTTTCTTCAGTTGCTAAATCATCATCATCATCTTCATTTTGACTCACTACTATTACCACTACTACTACTACTACTACTACTATTTCCAATTAAATTCAGACAGACCCACAAGAAAACGTTTTCTACCATCAAATCTTACAGACTCTGTTGTATTGCAAGCTATGCCAATTTGGTCAATGCATAGCCATACAAAGACAACCCAACTGAAAATAGAAGAATACTACGAAATTATCGATCTGGTTACTTATCAGATAACCAGTCGGTTCGACAACCCTGCCTTGGCTGCTCTTGATGCTTTGCAGAATGGGATAATGACTCCTGAGCTTTCGGAGCTATGCCTCCTTCATGGAAAGGATGCTGAAACAGTTCAAAGACAGCTCAAATTTACATCAACAAGTTTACGTGCGGATCGGTCTGATCCTAATGCATGTATCGAACTGCAAGAGCTCTTTTGTGCCACAAGCCTTCAGCCCGATTTGCACCATATGCTCGATGTTGCTCTGACTCTGCCAGTTACTTCATCAGATGCAGAAAGAGCATTTTCGAAACTTCGGCTTATTAAAAGTCATCTTAGGACGACTATGTCTGCATGTCGTTTACAAAGTTTATTGAGAATATTGGCTAACAAAACAACTACCGCACTTCTTCCAGTAAATGAAATGATCAAAAAATTTTCCCATACCGATCGAAAAATTATTTTTTAGCTAAAAACACATCAAAATGTACTTCAAATTAAAATAAGTTAATTTTTTAAAGACTTTTTAGGATCTCATATCAAATATTTTTTATAATTTTCTCTTAATTGAAAAATTCATGACTATTTTACTATGCAACTTAGTTAGCCGTTTTTTTGTATCATTAATAAACTATCTCAAGTTCTTTGTTATTTATAATGGTTAGTTTTTATTTATACCATTGAGTTTTTTTTCCTCGAAAGTGAGCCCCCCCCAGCCATTTTTGCTGGTTGCGCCCCTGGTAGTAGTAGTAGTATTAGTAGTAGTAGTAGTAGTAGTAGTAGTAGTAGTTGTAGTAGTAGTAGTAGTAGTAGTAGTAGTAGTAGTAGTAGTAGTAGTAGTAGTAGTAGTAGTAGTAGTAGTAGTAGTAGTAGTAGTAGTAGTAGTAGTAGTAGTAGTAGTAGTAGTAGTAGTAGTAGTAGTAGTAGTAGTAGTAGTAGTAGTAGTAGTAGTAGTAGTAGTAGTAGTAGTAGTATATATTTTTAATTAGATTAATAAAAATAAATTATTAATTAAAATATATAAAAAATATTATTAAAAACAATAAATTGTATTTTTAATTGTGCTTCATTGTGTTTTCAATAAAGTGTGTTTATTTTTATAGTTATTCAAAGTCAATGTGTTTTCAATTAGTGGTTTGGAGCCATGTGATTGGCACTTGTGTGTGGTGTCTTCATTATTCTTGCCGATACCAGTATAAAGTGATTGTTTTTATCATTTTTAAAACTAAAGGCATGGTGCCTTTAAGATTTTGGGAATCGAATCTATGCGCAAATAACGATAGCGATTGAAAATATTGAAAAGAAAAAGCACTACAATTAAATATAATTGTTATAGTGCAATTCATTTGCCTATACTCATAACATTATGTCCGTGCCATTTTGTCCGTGACATTTTGTCCATGACATTTTGTCCGTGACATTTTGTCCTCGTGACATTTTGTCCGTGACATTTTGTCCGAGACATTTTGTCCGTGACATTTTGTCCGTGACATTTTGTCCGTGACATTTTGTCCGTGACATTTTGTCCGTGACATTTTGTCCGTGCCATTTTGTCCCGTGACATTTTGTTCTCGTGACATTTTGTCCGTGCCATTTTGTCCTCGTGACATTTTGTCCTCGTGACATTTTGTCCGTGCCATTTTGTCTGTGCCATTTTGTCTCGTGACATTTTGTCCTAGCACCACTTTATCAGCTTCCGTGGCGTTGACAATTTTTTCTTTCACCGTCGAGCAGCTCTGGTCATCAAATTGAATGATCCGTTGGGCATCTTTGCAGCTCCTTACGTGCACATCACTTGATTCGTGCTTTGTCGCTTTTTCAATTAGTTTTTTCCAGTTATTTATACCACCAGACCTGAACTCGTCATTTTTTGATTTGCTAGTTGTTAGCAACTTGCAATAAAAACACTGCGCACCAGCAGTCTGGGGATTATATTCAATCCAGTTGAATCGATCGTACCAAGAAAGCTGAAACGATCGATTCTGGTTATTTTTTGGTAGCTTATCAAGGGTAACCCTAATTGGACCAGAACGCAAAATAGCAGCTTTGCCACACTGAGACAAATTATCAAAATTAACGCTATCAGCCATGAGTTCTTATAGTATAAACTGTTTCAGGCCGGAAAGAATGTCTTGCTATGGTAGCAAACTATATTTGGGATCTTTGGTACTACAATGGCGTCATTTTCTGCTTACAAAAATTATTAAATATTTTTCGAACGATTTAATAAATGTTAATATTTTTGTCACTTCTGTTTTTGAGATAAATATAAAGTTTAACAAAATGCCTATATGAAAAGTTTCCTGTGACGTCACGCTCAGCTGTTTAAATAGGTGTATGGTAATAAAAACTATTTCATCAATAAACAAGTGCATAAACACGTTACTTTGGAAGCGAACTTCATCATTCCGGTAAGTTTTAGTGAAACTGAGTGCACAACAAAGTTTGAAGAAGAGCCTCAAGTAAAACTTTTTAGCTTTGCAAGAAAAAATACTGCCTTAAAAGATATTTAATAGCTATGAAACCAACCTCATTGAGCGATAAAAATAAGTAAAGGAGGTCTAAAGATTATGAACGACTTTGCAGTTTATTTTTAAACAACGTGTGCATATGATTTTCATACTGTGAACAGATTTGACATTGCTGATTCGAATTCGTTGAAGCTGCAAAGGATATGCTGCAAGTTCGAGCCATAAATCACATCGATGAATTTTGTTTGACTTTAATTAAATATTTTGTTGTTTCTTTTACGATATATCTTACTTGAAATTGTTTGTCGAAATTTGAAGAAAATATGGCCGCCTTTTGTTATTGTTTGAGCCCATACATCAGCTGATTTAAGTAAATAAACAGTGCCATCAGCCTAAAGTCTTACGAATAAATTAACGAAAAATGCATTTAACTTTGAAACGTTAATTGAAAAATTTATTTTTTTAAAAGATTATTTTCAAAATGAATTTGTTAAAAATATATAAATAATATTTTTATTTAATAATTAGTATATTTGAAAAGCTCACTTCCCCACCAAATAAACTCATCTATTTTGGAAAATTGTAATTAAGGTCTAATGGTGCTCTATTTTTTTCCAGAATTTGTCACATGTTAGTGTTATTTTAGTGGGATCGCTATTTTCTGTGTTGATATATAAAACGTTTTGTGAGATAAAGAGATGGCCATCCAGAGAAAATATTTTTATCCTATGGAATATTGAAAATCCCATTACCCCCCCCCTCAAAAAAAACTCATCGATTTTCAAAAAATTGCGAGACCCTTCGAAAAGGTCTGGGGGGGGCTTGAGCCCCCCCCCAGCCCCCCCACCTAGTTGCGCCACTGCATATACATGTTTATCTAAGCTAGGATATCTAGAATTCCAAATGCTTGTACATGTTATTCGAATAATTAGTCTGATGACACCCATAAATCAATCAACCACGATAACTAAGAGATATCTAATAGAGAATCGAATCCGAACTTAATAGTTCGATTGAGGATACAGATATATCAGATAAACTACATAAATAAATAAAAATTTCGGTTTTTCGGTAAATATGAGATCCATTTCGGCCGAAACCAAAATTGAACCGAAATAACAAAATTATTTTCGGCCGAAACCAAAAAATGGCCGAAATTATAAAATTAGATTCGGCCGAAACTGAAATATGGCCGAAACTAAGAAAATTTGCAACTTCGGCGCCGAAACCGAACCGAATTTCGGTCGGTCTCTACTGCTAATCATTATATCGATTGCCATCCTTACTCACAGCACTTATTACTTTTTGTATTCAAGATGTTCTTATTTGTTTTTGTAACCATCATCCGTGTACAGCCTTCTGTAGCCTTCTGTAGCCTTCTCAGCATTGCATCTGCTCAATCCCGTACGCCCATTCTCACTTCACTGTGCTCTCTTTCATCCGATATTCGGTTTCCCCTTCGTTTTTTATGTAAAAAAATGTTTTCCTCTCAAACAGTTTTTGTTTCGGTTTTCTTTTAGGGAGACCTCACTGGACGGGCGGTCAATTGTCAAGGCAAGAACATCGAATATTATCATCAGCAAGTGCTCAATTGCAAAAAGAAAGAAAGCCATATTCTATTGTCTTAACTGAATCTCGGCCGACTTGAGAATGTCTATTACAAAGTTGACAAATAAAGTTTGATGTAATGGATTCTTGCTTTAGGTTTCTTTAATATTTTCTTGCATTTGGGCAGCTGGTAGACGTCGGATTTGCAACTTCTCAGAACCATTGTAACATGGCCTCAACTGTCAGGCTGTAAATAATTGATAGAAAAAAAAAAACAATTTTTCTGAGCCTAAGATTAGTCAGAAAGATATAATGAGAAAAGTAATTAAGTTTTGATAATATAAATAGAAATATAAAAACTATGATAATTCCTAAAATAATTTTATTTTAGCAAAAGAAAAAAATTAAGTGAAAAGCTCAGAGAATAGTTTTAAAAGAAATTAGGCGCTTGTAAACTTTATAAAAAAGAGGGATAAGCAATTTGAAATAAAAGTTCGATGCTAAACTGTTTTTCACATAAAGTTATAATTATAGTTTTAGATAAAATTATAAAAAATAATTCATGAAATGGCTGAAAAGAACACTCAGGATAAAGTCGTCGACCAAGAAAAGTATGTGTTTTTGAAGAACTTTTCAATCAATTAACAATCAATCAATCCAGTAGAACTTTTCTTCAAACTCCTCTTTAATGAAGAGTCTTTATTATGAAATAGAGTTCCCAGATACACGTGCATAGAATTTGTAAACTGCCGCCAATGCAGGGGTGAGGAAGGCAAGTCATTGGAGAGACAAGCCACTAAAGAAGAGACCCTCGAGAAAGAAAGGTCTTCAACACTGCAATGTTTTATTTGTCGTGAAAATTCATCGGAAAATATAATTTACTTAAAAATTGCAGGCGCTTCCGAGAGGACTTGAAGGCGTACCAGGGGGAGGATTCTCTGGCACTGTGGCACAGGTGCTCGCACGTCTTTGTTGTGACCTCCACTGTCTCAGAGAAAGCCTCATCTCTTGCATCTTCCACCTCACCAGCCCTCATCTTTTCCACTGCATCCTCCACTTCACAGGCACTGGCTGTGGATGCACAACAGAGGAAGCGACTCGAGGTTGTACTTGCTACTGATGGACGAGGCGGTCGAGGTGATTGGACGACATCGCAGGTATCACAACGACGACCGCTATATCAGCATCTGCTGCTTCTGGGTGGGTAGTATTAATCATAGTAACCGCATGAGTGTGTGTGTGTGCAGCTTGTGCAGTAGCGGTTTGTTGCAGGCAATGAACTGCAGGAAGACATTGAAGCTCTTGACGTCGTTCTACAGTCAGAATGTTGGCAGGAAGAATGGTCTCTTCATGAAGGTTGCTGTGGTGTTGTTGTTGCTGTTGCTGTGGTGTTGTTGGTCGTTTCTATGTTGCTGTCATTGCTGTTGCTATGGTGTTGTTCGTTTCTATGTTGCTGTCATTGCTGTTGCTATGGTGTTGTTGGTCGTTTCTATGTTGCTGTGGTGGGGGTTGGGATGATGGAATGCTGTGGTGAGGGCTGCAAAAACCACCAGTAGCAGCAGCAGCACTGCACACCACCACAGTGCTACGCAAGCCACTTGGAGATGGCAGGCGAGAGTGCAAGGGCTGCCGAGGTCTTCCAGGAGGCGATCGCCAACCACTGCAGCCACTTGGAGGCCGTCAAGCAGAAATACCTGTCAGTCCTGTAGCTGTTGTTATGTTTGTTGTTGCTGGTTGTTGATATTGTTGTGTTTGTTGTTGTTTGTGTTTTTGTTGCTTTAATGTTTTTTTCCGTTTCTTTTACGATATGCACAACAAACTGTACAACAACACAACACAGCATCTTCCAGCAAAAACAAGCAGAAAAGTTGAATAGTGGGAAGGGAAATGAGATGGATGGAGGGAGAGGAGGAGAGGAGATGGATGGAGGAGAAAGGGATGAAGGAAGGATGGATGGAGGGAGTGGAGGAGAAACGGCAGTCCACCAAACTTCAACGTCTTCTAAAGGAGCTTTTAATGAGGCTTCAACGTTAGTGAAACCATCCTTGCACTATCATCATCACCACCTCCATCATCATCACCATCACCAACCCCATCATCATCATCATCATCATCACCACCAGTATCATCAGTTCTCAGAGCCAGATAGAGAAATCACAGACCAACCACGACTTTGAGAAAAGTGGCTGTGTCGTTAACTCGAGGGAGCACATGCACGCCTCCACCACCACCTCCATGCCGACCACCACCTCCATGACAACCACTTCCACGACGACGACCACCTCGACCACTCCTCCATTACTGTCAGCACTGCCCTCGCAAGCCACCATGCAATCATCCAGCCAACATCATCATCATGCCAGCCTAACTCACAAGGTAGTTACTGCTGATGATGATGACAAAGAAAATGTTGCTGATGCTGCTGATGATGATGACAAAGAAAATGTTGCTGATGCTGCTGATGATGATGACAAAGAAAATGTTGCTGATGCTGCTGATGATGATGACAAAGAAAATGTTGCTGATGCTGCTGATGATGATGACAAAGAAAATGTTGCTGATGCTGCTGATGATGATGACAAAGAAAATGTTGCTGATGCTGCTGATGATGATGACAAAGAAAATGTTGCTGATGCTGATGATGATGATGACAAAGAAAATGTTGCTGATGCTGCTGATGATGATGACAAAGAAAATGTTGCTGATGCTGCTGATGATGATGACGAAGAAAATGTTGCTGATGCTGCTGATGATGATGACGAAGAAAATGTTGCTGATGCTGATGATGCTCTTGAAGATCTCAAAGTGCGTGGAGCTGCTGATGATGATTCTTCAAGAGTGGCCACTCGCTCTGATTTGACATTTTTAAACCAGGTCAAATTGCTTTCACTCCTTCAGTCACGACAACAACAACTACAATCACCATCACAACAACAACTACAATTACCACCACAACAACAACTACAATCACCGTCACAACAACAACCTCTACAACAACAACAACTCACACAGCACCACACACAACAACAGCCTCTTGAAAGCAACTATGACATGACAATTAAAAACCATTTTGGTGAAGAAGATTTTACTTTCATCTCTCACAATCAAGTTTGTGTGTGTGTCTGTGTGTATGTGTGTGTTGGTGTGTGACGAGCATTATTATAGTGGCGTATAACCCGAACGGGCTTCCAGGCCACTTAGGCTGCATATTTTCATTTGCGCCTTTGGGTTACTAGGGCATTGGTTGCACTTGAACCTAGGACCTTTCATTATTGGTCAAGCCTAGAGTCGTTGCCGACTCAGCTACCCGTTCACCCACTCAGCTACCCGTTCACCCACGTGTGTGTGTGTGTGTGTGTGTGTATGTGTGTATTGGTGTGTGTTTTTTTCTGTGTGTTTGTGTGTGCGTATGTGTGTTGATGAGTGTGTGTTTATGAGTGTGTGTGTGTGTTGATGAGTGTGTGTGTGTGTGTGTGTGTGTGTGTGTGTGTGTGTGTGTGTGTGTGTGTGTGTGTGTGTGTGTGTGTGTGTGTGTGTGTGTGTGTGTGTGTGTGTGTGTGTTGATGAGTGCACGCATTGATCTGGAGCTGGGCAGGATGGTGCTGGACGAGTCAGGGAACTTCGAGCCGAGACTCACTTCCACCCAGAACATCACGCAACTCCTCAAGAACAACAAGAAATACTTGCAAGACAACAACAACAACTACTATCAGGGTGACAACATAGGCAACTTCACTGATCTTGTCGCCCACAACAACAAACCTGAGAAAAGTAGTAGTTGCCAACTTGATGAAGTCGCCAACATCACCAACCACAACAAAAACAACAAGTTCAGGATTGGAGTTCTGTAAACCGCCTCGCCCTAAACTACAACAAGTGCTCGTGCAGCTTCTTTTCCACAGCAGTCTCCGAACACAATTGGCAACCGTCGCTCACCATCAACAACATTCCACTCCCGTTCGAACCGAACCCGACCTTTCTTGGAGTCAAATACGACAGACTCCTGCACTTTGGCCATCACACAGACATGATAGTGGACAAGGTAAGAAAACGGGACAATATCATCCGCAACCTCGGAGGAACGGAGTGGGGATGGAAGAGAGCTGGGCTAAGAAGTGTATATTGTGCACTGCAAAGGAGCATAATGGAATATGCCAGCCCTGCATGGTCACCTTGGACTCCAAAAACCCACATAACCAAGATCGAAAGGGCCCAACTTCGTGCTGCCAAAATCCTCACCTGTCTCACAGCAACAACGCCCTCTGAAGCTGTTCTCGTTGAAGCAGACCTAGCCAACATGGAGACAAGGTTTGATCAAGCTTCTCTCAAAAGGGCTGTCAAATGGGTGAGCTACAAGCAGGAAGACTGGAGGAAGTCACTTGCAGAGAAACATGTCCCCAAGAAGCTGAAACAAAACAGCTGGAGGGCCAAATTCCTTCACCAAGCAAAGGCACTTCTCCCAGAAGACCCATTGTACGAAGCGATATACGAGCCAAAGCCGCCGTGGTTCAACTTCCCTCTCAACATCAGCTACTCCAAATCCAGCAAGCACGACCCTGATCTCTTGCAACTGGAAGCAGCTAAAGATGCCATCTCCCAGGAAGGCGAAGCTGACTTTACCATCTACACTGACGGCTCGGTGCAAGGTATGGCAAAGCATGGTGGTGCTGCGGTGGTGGTGTACCAAGGAGATCAGAAAGTAGCTAACTGGAACAAGCCCACAGGTCACAAGAGTAACCCAATGGACACTGAAAGAATTGCGGTTGAGGAGGCTCTGAAATGGCTGAGTGAGAGAGAGGACTGGAGCATGGCAAAGATTGTGTGCGATTGCAAGCCACTTCTTTCGCTAATGGCATCCAACTCTCTCTCCTCCCATCGAATCTCACAGCTAACTGCACAGTGTACCAACATGAACAAAAAGGTTCTCTTCATCTGGGTGCCAAGCCACTGCTATCTGATCGGAAACGACGAGGCTGATGCAGAAGCAGCTACAGGACTCAGAGCACAGCTACCCCCGCTACACCAGGAACTATCGAGAACAGGGATCTGCCAAGCAGTCACAAGCCACAGACCACAAGAATTCCACTTCAGTAACGACAGACTGAATGGCATATACAAAGGCAGACTCAAGAAAGCTGAGGAGGAGCTCACCAAACTTGCTCGCACCAACCTGAGCAGGTTCCGTACAGGGCACCACCCGGCGATCAGAGCCTACCAATGTAGAATTGGTCTAGGCCAAGAAGACTTATGCAGACTCTGCAAGACAGCCCAGGAGACAACAACTCATCTCTGGACAGACTGCCCAGCCCTCGAACCAGATAGGGCAGTACACGGGCTGGGCAAGAACACAAGAGAACTGACTCAAGAGCCTGGCAGGGCAGCGCAGCTGGTTGAGGTTATCCTCTCCAGACTGCTAAACAACGAAACGAACTAAAACAACAACTGCAACAAGATTCTCTTGGAGCACTCAGACCTCTCTCCCGCCTTCGAGGAGACGCTGAAGCAGGCAGCGAGGAGGCTTGGAGTGGCTGGAGTGGCAGAGTGGCAGGAGGTGAACAAGAAGTTCCGAAGAGAGATGACGTTGCTGAGTGGAAGGAAGAGTGGTGTGGTGGAGGAGGGGAAGAGTGGTGTGGTGGAGGAGGGGAAGAGTGGTGTGGTGGAGGAGGGAGAGGGGAAAGAGAGAGAAGGAGAGAGTGAGTTGGAGGACACACTGGGCGGGTGTGGTGGCGCTGATGCTTCAGTGCTCATCGACACAGACAACCCTTACAACGCCAACAACATCCGAGCCTTCATCAGGCGACTGCAGCCACCACTGCACTCCTTGCCAGGGTGGGATGCAGTCGATTCACCCCTTAACCGATTCACACCATAACCGATTCACCCCATAACCGATTCACCCCATAACCGATTCACCCCTTAACCGATTCACCCCATAACCGATTCACCCCTTAACCGATTCACCCCATAACCGATTCACCCCTCAACCGATCACCCCATAACCGATTCACCCCTTAACCGAATCACCCCATAACCGATTCACCCCATAACCGATTCACCCCATAACCGATTCACCCCATAACCGATTCACCCCTCAACCGATTCGCCCCTTAAAATAGTTAAAAACGGACTTTATTTTTTATAGGTATTTTGCTAAAATAAAATAATAAATTAAAAAATATATTTAAAATTATAAAATATCAAAAAAATATATTAAAAATTAAAAAATATTTAAAAAATATTAAAAAAATTAAAAAATATTAAAAAAATATATTAAAAATTAAAAAATATTAAAAAAATATATCAAAAATTAAAAAATATTAAAAAAATATATTAAAAATTAAAAAATATTAAAAAAATATATTAAAAATTAAAAAATATTTTTAAAAAATATTAAAAATTATGAAATATTTAAAAAATATATTAAAAATAAAAAATATTTAAAAAATATATTAAAAATTATAAAATATTTAAAAAATATATTTAAAATTATAAAATATTAAAAAAATATAATAAAAATTACAAAATATTAAAAAAATATATTAAAAATGGTAAAATATTATGAAAATATATTTAAAATTATAAAATATTAAAAAAATATATTAAAAATTAAAAAATATTTAAAAAAAATATTAAAAATTATGAAATATTTAAAAAATATATTAAAAATAAAAAATATTGAAAAAATATATTAAAAATTATAAAATATTTAAAAAATATATTAAAAATTATAAAATATTAAAAAAATATAATAAAAATTATAAAATATTAAAAAAATATATTAAAAATGGTAAAATATTATGAAAATATATTAAAAATTATAAAATATTAAAAAAATATATTAAAAATTATAAAATATTAAAAAAATATATTAAAAACTATAAAATATGGAAAAAATATATTAAAAAATATATAATATTTAAAAAATTATAAAATATTTAAAAAATTATAAAATATTTAAAAAATTATAAAATAAATAGATAATTATAAAATAAATAGATAATTATAAAATAAATAGATAATTATAAAATAAATAGATAATTATAAAATAAATAGATAATTATAAAATAAATAGATAATTATAAAATAAATAGATAATTATAAAATAAATAGATAATTATAAAATAAATAGATAATTATAAAATAAATAGATAATTATAAAATAAATAGATAATTATAAAATAAATAGATAATTATAAAATAAATAGATAATTATAAAATAAATAGATAATTATAAAATAAATAGATAATTATAAAATAAATAGATAATTATAAAATAAATAGATAATTATAAAATAAATAGATAATTATAAAATAAATAGATAATTATAAAATAAATAGATAATTATAAAATGAATAGATAATTATAAAATAAATAAAAACTATAAAATAATAAAAAAAGTTATAAAATAAATAAAAAGTTATAAAATAAGTAAAAAAAATAATCAAATAAATGATAAATTATTAAATAAAAAAATAATTATTCAATAATAAAATAATTATTCAATAATAAAATAATTATTAAATAAAAAAATAATTATTCAATAATAAAATAATTATTCAATAATAAAATAATTTTTAAATAAAAGAATAATTATTCAATATAAAATATATTATATAATATAAAATAAATTATCAAAAAAAAAAAAAAATCTTTAATATTAAATAAATTTTTCAATATCATTTTAATATTATATTTTAAAAATAAACTTCATCATCCAGATCTTTATATAATTGACTCCGTTTTATTTGGTAGTTGTCATATATCTGGGATATCTTATGATGATTCTGGTCGCAGGCTTAAACCTCTATAACCAGATCATATTTTTGTATTTGCCTCCAGCACTCTCATTGAGGGTTGTCATTGAAGTTTGACTTTTTTGACGCTGAGGGTTTTTGAATTAGGAATTTATTTTTTAACACATGGGGATGTTGTCAGATCTGAAAATTGCTTTTGAAGTCCGGCAGTTTTGTTGAAGATGGATATTGATTTTGGAGCTGTGAATAGTTGTTTGAAGCTGGAAACGATTAATTGAAATATGAAATGCTAACTACATAAGTCTATACTTCCGTCACCAAGATGAAAATTTAATAAGTCCTCCAGAGGGAGCTTTAAGTCTGAGGTTGATGAAGGTAGACGATTACAAATAGTATACCTATACTGTATATATAATCTTCACATATTTAACCAGTTTGAAATAGGTTGGAAACGTTTAACTACTTTGTTTTAGTTAACTATTCTCAAAATTAAGTTTTTCTCTATTAGTTAAACTAATTATTTTTAGTTGAAAAATAGTTATAGTTTAACTAAAAATATTTAGTTAGTTGCCCATCACTGTATATTATACATATGCATTTTTTAAACAATCAATGACTTCATTATTCATAGTCTTTCGAATATGTTCCGAACCATCGAGCTGCTGAACTCTTGACCCCAGTCATCTGAAACTCAATACTTTTCTTTCACCATTTCATGAATCTTTCCGGTGTTTAAACCAGTGTTTTAAACAATTTATAAAATGCTTCGGCATTCATTTTAAAGTATTTGTTTTTAAAACTTCAAGATTTTGAATTTTTTATAAAAACATAAACGAGCTGATTAAATACTTTTTTCTTCGGTGGATTCGTTGAAGTCATCTAATGAAAACTTTTTTCTCGTTACATTCATATAGTCTCGTATAGTTAATATTTTTTTAACGTTTCTCTAAGCTTTGAAATGAAATATTGTTCGAAGCCATAATAACTTGCTGCAGAAAGTTTTACTAGCCAATTCTGATCGTTTCTGATCGAATGGTGGTGCTTTTGGTGTTAGTTGAAGTGCTGTGTTGTGGTGCTGTGGTGATGGTTGAAGTGAAAACAATGATTCTGTGGCAATGATGATCGTGGTGATGTGGGCGAGGTTGGATTATTGAGGTTGATTGTGTTTTTTTTTATATAAATTGATATACTTGCGGGGGATCCAAAAAGCAGTTAAATTTAACACAATTATTTAAAAGCGTTATATAAATAGTTTTAATTGATTGATTGGTTGATTTCTAGAGGCTTTTTCTCCAGGAGGCCGATTAGAGCTAGGTTTGAAAAAGAACTTCAGTTTGAGTTAGGATTAAGATCAGAGTTAAACTAATGAATTTATCTATTTTGAAAAACAAAATTAGAATTTATAATATTAGTATAATATACTATGATAGTATATAATCTATTGATCAAATTTAAATAGGCTCCGATAACAGTCATGATAACTACGTAACTCTTGGTGGTGGCAAACATATCGAATAGTCATCCAATCTTAAAATCTGTTCAATCTTCAAACTTGCATTCTCTTTTGAGAATTTTTCTCTCAACTAGAATCATAAATATGTGTGTGGATCGTGTCAATGTAGTAAACCATTAACCTGTAATACCGAAGCTTCAGATGACATGTTCTGCTTTGTATCATTATGGTGGCGTATTAGCCCCTATTATTGAGTTGAAAGATGTCCCGTTTAATGTGTTTCGGTTGTATGGTATGTGTGTGTGTATGTGTGTGTAATTAAAAGTAAAAAAATAATTAGTTTCACCAAATAAATAACTCTCTTCATTAAGATTTAAAAACTACTTAAAATATATTTTATCAAATGAACTACGAGTTTGGTCAAATCCTATAAAAACTTATAAATATAGTCTTCTTGATTTATGAAATTAAATAAACACTAGTGAACAATTATATTCAGTCTGATAGGATTCAATAGGTTCTAGGATAAAAGGTCTTCGGATAAAAAGTCATAATCATCATCTCCACCACCATCACCAGTTATCATCATCATCGTCATCATCATCATCAAAATATTAATGACCCGTCTACTTCAGAATCAACGCCACATTAGTTACAATTAAGATGCCGTTGATCCATCCATTTATTCATTCATCCATCCATTCATCTATCCATTCATCCATCCATCCATCTATCCATGCAACTCTTTCAAATTGTTCACACATGTGATGGGAAAGTTAAATGCATCTTTGGCAATGATCCATAGGGTCGATTTATTAGAGGTACACACACACACACACACACACTCACACACACACACACACACACACATGATGATGACGATGATGATGATAACTGGTGGTGGTGGTGGTGATGATGATTGTGGTGGGGATGATGATTATGACTTTTTATCCGAAGACTTTTTATCCTTTTACCGATATAATAAAGTTATGATTTATAGTGAAAAACTTTGATTTTTTGTGTTTGCTACTGCTATATTTTTTTTACTGTTTTTATTATACAAATATTGATTCATTTAATTTTTTTGCGAAACAGAATATGTAAGTATATAAACTAAATGTTTTATTTTATGTTACTTAATATTAATTAATTTTTAGTATTTAATAAATAAATATTAAAAAGTTGATTTGTGAATTTTCATTTCACCAATTAGAATTAAGTATCTAAACTAAATAGCTTTGATTGACCATCACGGAAATCAACGGTTTGTTTGTCCGCGCATTGAAAAATTAAAACATTCTTTTTATTGTTTTTAACATTCTTTTTAATGTTTTTAACATTCTTTTTAATGTTTTTAACATTCTTTTTAATGTTTTTAACATTCTTTTTAATGTTTTTAACATTCTTTTTAATGTTTTTAACATTATTTGTAATGTTTTTCCAAATTATTTTCAAAGTTCGTTAAAATTATTGTTTTTAAACATTATTTTTAAATTTGTAAAAATTGTTTTCAAAGTTTTAAAATTATTTTCAAAGTTTTAAAAATTATTTTTCAAGTTTGTTAAAATTATTTTCAAAGTTTTTAACATTATTTGTTAATTTTATTTGAATAGACTTTCTGAATTATTTATTATTCATTTTCATTGTTTTAGTGATTTACACCGCCTCCACCACTCTTTACCACCACCCACCATTCCATCATTCATCGATTAATTAATCTTTCCTTCTGAACTCTCTTTGAGAACATATACTTGGCATTAGTTAGATTAACAATCATAAAGAAAACCGATGTGTTGGTGTAGGGTGAGGGTGTAGGGCAATGGGTATATAAAGAGCACTCGAGATTAGGTGTCTTTTAAATCAAAATGTCTTCTTTTACATGCTTTTCTTGCTCAGCTTCAAGTTCTAGCCGTGCTTTATTTTGCGACTTGTGTTTAAGGTATTTATCGAGTGTATTTTTTCTCACTTTAATTCGAAGTCTAATGGTATAAAGACAATATATATTTGAAAAAATATTTTCAGTGGCTCAATAAATGAAGGTGAAGAAGCGGTGCGTGTCCAAGAGTCGTAAGTGAATTAATTATTAGTCCCAATGATTTGTAAAACTTTTCTATTATACTTTATGTAAAAACTCAAATTGTAGCTTTTGCTCGACCAATTCTTAATAAGTTTGTATTTTTATTATATCAAATAGTTAAAAAGTTATTCTATTAATTTAATTCATAAAATGAAAATTTTATAAATATGTGCATTAAGGTTGACTTTTTAAATTTTAGTTGAATAATTAATTACCAGTATACTATATCAATAAAACTTTGCTCAAAAGAAATGAAAATGAGTTTTGGAATAAGATTTTGACGGGGTTTGCGATGAAAAATTACTTTTTTAAACGAAGAATAAAAATATTTCTTAAATCTCAATTATGTCGAAAGACATTCAAACTTTGCGAACTGGCCAACGAATGGAAAATATTCAAGGGTGTTTCAAACCTTTTTACGGCGAAATCCGACAGAGCGATGGGGTTTCGCCACGACTGTTATCTATAGGTATATAATATAACTAGTAAAACTCAAATTAAATACATTTTATTTTCGTTTTATCAGTGATGTCGACGACAATACATTGGATTTTCGTCATGTCGGAACCTCTCGCGTGGAAGACGAGGAGTTGTAAGTAATTAGTTTCATTTTTTGACTATCTAGATTTTATATGGTGAACGGACAAAAAGCCTCTCGGAGAAAAAGCCTTCGGATAAAATACCTTCTACAAAAAGCCTCCCGGAAAAAAAACCTCCTGGAGAAAAAGCCTCTCGGAGAAAATGCCTCCTTGTTAATATTTTAGTATGAATAAAACGGACTTTTTATATAAAAAACGGATTTTCTTTATAGATTCGTTTCACAATTTTTAAATAAATAAAACGAACTAATTTTTAAAAAATTAAATAATTAAAACAAACTATAATTATAATGGACTTTATTTTTTTTATAGATTCGTTTCACAATTTTAAATAAATAAAACGGACTTTATTTTTTAAAAATACATAACTAAAACGATTTATCAAATACAGTACAAATTATTGGTAAACGGATAAAAAGTCTTCAGAATAAAAAGTCTTCAGAATAAAAAGTCTTCAGAATAAAAAGTCTTCAGGATAAATAGTCTTCAAGATAAAAAGTCTTCAGGATAAAAAGTCTTCAAGATAAAAAGTCTTCAGGATAAAAATTCTTCAGGATAAAAAGTCTTCAAGACAAAAAGTCTTCAAGATAAAAAGTCTTCAGGATAAAAAGTCTTCAAGATAAAAAGTCTTCAGGATAAAAATTCTTCAGAATAAAAAGTCTTCAAGACAAAAAGTCTTCAGGATAAAAAGTCTTCAAGATAAAAAGTCTTCAGGATAAAAAGTTTTCAGGATAAAAAGTCTTCAGGATAAAAAGTCTTCAGAAATAAAAGTCTTCAGGTTAAAAGTCTTCAGGATAAAAATTCTTTAGGATAAAAAGTTTTCAGAAAAAAAATCTCTAAAAAAATAAATTTTAAGAAAAGATACGTGATTAATACGTGATCCTTGAAACTTGAAGAATAAAACTTGATACTTTTATCTAATTTTTGCTTTATTTTTTTCGTTCAATCTCGAAATAGCATTTGAATAAATTTGACTTGGCTGTTGTTGCTTCGTCACTTTAACCATAAGGAAATAATGTTTATGGAAGAATACGTGATCCTTAAAACTAAAAGGTTGAAATATCATACTTTTATCTAATGTTTGCTCAATTTCTTTTTCACTCTGGAAATAGTATTTGAATAATATTGACTTGGTTGTTGTTGATTTCTCACTTTAATCATTAGGTTTTCTGCTGGTTCTCGATCGTGATTATTTTTCCTTGAAAATTATTTTTTTGCAGTTTTTTTTTGTTGAAAACTTTTTATTCTGAAGACTTTTTATCCTAAAGACTTTTTATCCTGAAAACTTTTTATCCTGAAGACTTTTTATTCTGAAGACTTTCTATTCTGAAGACTTATTATCGTGAAGACTTTTTATCGTGAAAACTTTTTATTCTGAAGACTTTTTATTCTAAAGACTTTTTATCGTGAAAACTTTTTATTCTGAAGACTATTTACCCGTTTACCAATAATTTTTATTGTATTTGATAAATTAAGTTCGTTTTAATTATGTATTTAAAAAAAATAAAGTCCGTTTTATTTATTTAAAATTGTGAAACGAATCTATTGAAAAAATAGTGTCTGTTAAAGTTATAATTATAGTTCGTTTTAATTATGTAATTTTAAAAAAATATAGTTTGTTTTATTTATTTAAAATTGTGACACGAATTTATAAAAAAAATCCATTTTTTATATAAAAAGTCCGTTTTATGTATACTAAAATATTAACAAGGAGACTTTTTCTCCAGGAGGTTTTTTCTCCGGGAGGCTTTTTGTAGAAGGTGTTTTATCCGAAGGCTTTTTCTCCGAGAGGCTTTTTATCCTACATTCATTTTATATGTATTAAATAATCGGGTAAATTTTTATTATCAGATTTCTCAGTTTTCTTGCTGAAGTAGAATACGAAGATTTGTAAGAGATCTTTAATTTATATTATTTCTATCTCATATTATAAAAACAGTTAAGATTTCAGTATATTACTATAAATATAGAATTGATTTTTCAATAATTTAACATTTTGGTTTTATGTTGCTTACATCACTCCCTTTCAGAAAAGAGCCTATCCGCAACATGGACGAACCTATGCTGAATTGGGATGAAGATGATAGTACGTCGAACTTGCATCAACATGCGAATCTAGAAACTAGATTCGAAGAGGAAGAATCGTTAGTGCTTTTTTCTATTGTTTGCATCAAATATTTTTTCTTGAAAAATACATTTTCAATTTATTATTATTAATCTATTTGAAGATATGAAATATGTTCCAGTGTTTTTGTCTATTTTGGGTAGATATAAATGTATAATCCATTTTTTAAGGGATCTCAGTGATGGTATTGTGAATGACGATGATGTTTTACCGGAACGAGCAATTACGTACACAATCGTGGAAGGGGGATCGAAGAGAGGTCGAAACATATTAGTCTCCAGTGAAGGCTATTCGTTCATTTACAAACGGACATTAAAATCTGGAACGATTGAATGGAGATGCTGTCTCAAGAGTAAGAAGTTTGTATGTCCAGCTGTAATAAAGCAGGAAGGGAGTGTTTTCAAGAAAGGTGCACTAAGTCACAAAGACCCACCGCGTCCAGGACTACTTGTTTCTATTCTAGAAAAAAGAGAAGTAAATATAGAAGAATTTTAACTATTATAAATTATACTTAAAACATCATTCGACATCTTTGTAAGCACGTCGTTGATTTTAAAGTAATTGAAAATAAAATATTTTCCTAAACACAGGTAAAAACAGCCGCACGAGAAAACTTACTTGAACCTGCGAGTGTACTCGTTAGTCAGGCAAAACAGATGTTTTCAGTTCCGGACCTGCCTCAAGTAGCTCAAATAAGTGAAGTGAACTTGTGCCGAATAGCAAACAGAAGTCGGCCGGCTATGAGGCCAACAAATCCTGACTCTACAGATTTTTAGGTAAAAATTAGTTACGCACGTATAATTCTTTTATTATTCAACAACTTTATGTGACATTATAAATATATTTCAGGTTGATGAAGTACACCTGTACAATGCAATTCAGGAAACGTTCTTTAGAGGAACCATTTCTGTTGGCAATCGCCATCACGCTATATTTGCCACCAAAGTCAGCTGGACCGTTTATCCAAAGCTTAAACTTGGTATATGGAGGGACTTTTAAAGTGGTGAAATCGCCAATCACCCAACTCTTTTCTATTCATGCGTTTGTCAGGTACCAAATGAATGAATTCATCTGTTTTCTATTCTATTTATAAATTTATATAAACTATTTTAATAATTTTGTCATTATTGTCGTTTCTATTTATTAATTAAAATTTTTTTGAATAACTTTTATTCATTGAAGATATGAAGAGAACTTTAAACAGTTGCCTTTCTGTTTTGTCCTCATGACGGGCAAAAGGCGGAAGGATTACAAGAAGGTATATATGACAGTCTTCTACAATTAAAGATTATGCTATTTTAATTAATTTATGAAGTAAATTGTTATTATTAAGTTTTACTATCAATTCAGGTTTTGGAGAAAGTGAGACAACTCCTCTCAATTGAAATTAAGTTGAGAACCTTTGTCATCGACTTTGAAGGGAGCCTGTGGAGAGCAATACAGCAGGTCTTCCCTGACAAGGAGATCAAGGGTTGTGCTTTTCACTTGAGGCAGGCACTTTGGCGGAAAGGCAAGAATGCGAGCTTGTGACCTCGTATATGGAAAGGGACAGGGTATATAATCTTATTCGTAAGGTTTTTGCTCTGTCTCTTTTGCCGGCCAGTCACATTGGAGCAGCCTTCGAAGAAGTGTGTGAAGGCAACACCAGTGAGAGACTGGAAAGGTTCTTCACATACTTCCGCGAGACCTGGTTGAATAGCCGCATCTGGACCGTTGACAGCTGGTCTGTGTACCGCCGTTCAGTGCGCACCAACAACGACCTCGAGGGATGGCACGCTCGCCTTAACCGCAGAGCTAAAAAATCTAATTTAGAATTTTATATTGTAATAAATTTAATTTATGACGAAGCAAAGGCTGTCACCAGGCAGTGCCAAATGGTAAAGGAAAGGTTACTGAGGCGGCGGCAAAGTCAAACCGCCAAATCAATCCAAGCGAAACTGGAAGAAGCTTGGACAAAATACGATCAAAATGAATTATCTTCAGAAAGATTTCTGAAAAAGTGCAGTTATATTTATGGAGTTGCAGTCGATTCATCCCTTGACCGATCCACCCTTCAATAGTATATTTTTAATAATTATAGTAATAGTATATTTATATTTTATATAGCATATTTATATTTTATATAGCTATTTATATTTTATATAGCATATTTATATTTTTTATAGTATGTTTATTTTTATACCAGTATATTTATATTTTATATAGTATATTTATATTTTATATAGTATATTTATATTTTATATAGTATATTTATATTTTATATAGTATATTTTACATTGAATAATGACAATTTAATATCATGAATTGGCTTTTAAGAGAAAAAATATTTTTGGGTTTTTTGTCAAATAAATAATTATTTTGGAGTTATTTTCAATTTATGATTCAGGGAAAGAATAGAAGCCAGGTTAACCTATTAACGAAATCTCCATTAATGGCAGATGTATATATTCGTTGTTTAGTTTCAGTATGCTAGTGTACTTTTAACCAAAATTTTATTTTTTCTACAAAATAAACAAGGTTTTCGACAAGGTTGGAACCAAACTAATACATAGTTCAGATTAACTTCTCTCACAATTATCATCAGATGTCAGATACGGGTAAGAATTGCCTAAAAACGGAGAAATGTGCAAAAAATTCAGTAGAAGTGAGATATGTGCAGGATGGACAATTCAAGTCAACTGATTGCAAAGAAAAAAGATAGGAAAGAGAAAAAAGCACCGTTTTTATATGTCCTTTAAAAATAGTCTGTTTATTCCTCACTTCCTAATCAATTCCTAATCAACTGCATGATCTGTCCCACGTTAAAAATTACTAATGTATGCTTCGCTTTTACTTGCTAAAAAGTTCAATTAACTCTAAAAAGAATCATTCCTTAACGTTCATTTTGTCCAAAGGCTGTCATAAAATACAACACTAAAATGAATTGGTTGAAAAGAGTGCCTTGTATTTAGTAATTTATTTTGTGTTAAATAATTTAATTTTTATTTAATATTTTGTTTTAATAATGTATTTTGAATTTAATAAATTATTTTATATTAAAAATTTTATTTTAAATTTAAAGTTTTATTTTATATTTAAAATTTTATTTTATATTTAAAATTTTATTTTATATTTAAAATTTTATTTTATATTTAAAATTTTATTTTATATTTAAAATTTTATTTTATATTTAAAATTTTATTTTATATTTAAAATTTTATTTTATATTTAAAATTTTGTTTTATACTTAAAATTTTATTTTATATTTAAAATTTTATTTTATATTTAAAATTTTATTTTATATTTAAAATTTTATTTTATATTTAAAATTTTATTTTATATTTAAAATTTTATACTATATTTAAAATTTTATTTCATATTTTTCAAATATTTTATAATTTTTAATATATTTTGTAAATATTTTATATATTTTTTAATTTATTTTTTTAATATTTTATAATTTTTAATTTATTTTTTCAACATTTTATAATTTTTAATATATTTTTTATTTATTTTATAATTTTTAATATATTTTTTTGATATTTTATAATTTTTAATATATTTTTTATTTATTTTATAATTTTTAATATAATTTTTTGATATTTTATAATTTTTAATATATTTTTATAATTTCAAATATATTTTCATAATTTTTAATATATTTTTTAATATTTTATAATTTTTAACATATTTTTTAAATATTTTTTCATTTTTAATATATTTTTTTAATATTTTATAATTTTTAATATATTTTTTTGATATTTTATAATTTTTAATATATTTTTTTGATATTTTATAATTTTTAATATATTTTTTTGATATTTTATAATTTTAAATATATTTTTTAATTTATTATTTTATTTTAGCAAAATACCTATAAAAAATAAAGTCCGTTTTTAACTATTTTAAGGGATGAATCGGTTGAGGGGTGAATCGGTTATGGGGTGAATCGGTTAAGGGGTGAATCGGTTATGGGGTGAATCGGTTAAGGGGTGAATCGGTTATGGGGTGAATCGGTTATGGGGTGAATCGGTTAAGGGGTGAATCGACTGCAATTCTTCAAGAGAACTTAGTTATGGAAAAGTAAATAATGATATTAATAATTATTTTTATTTTAAAATTATTATTAACCATTAATAATAAATAAATAAATAAATATATAAAGAATAAATATAAACAAATAATAAATAAATAAAATAAATAAAACGATAAAATTGGAAAGCAAGAAATGGATGAATGGAAGAAATGAGCAGTAAATTGGTGGGTTATTGTGATCTGCCAAACAAGTACGTTTTCAGGGAACGGCTGAATGTCGCGTTCGTTCTCTGGGATTTGAGTATATTGAGAAGACTATTCCAAAGAGTCGGCGCTGCGACAAAAAAGCTTCTTGCACCTGCATACTTGAGTTTGTAGCTCTGTGCAACTACATCAGACCTGATTCTTTCCCTCTGGGGAAGACTTGTTCTCATGACAAGGCTACTCGACAAATAATCTGGACACTCATTGGACAGACACTTGTGCATTAACAAGATGTTTTTTTATTGGATTCTGTTTCAAAACGAAGCCGGTGGAGCTCCTTGAGAACAGTGTTGATTATAGACTAGAGGTCGAACATGGACGATTTATCATTCCCGTCCCGTTTCCGATAGGCCATCAGAATTTCGTCCAAACAAAATGGAAGATTATAAAGATGTTTTCTTTTATGGGAGTAAAATGAGCAATTTTCCAATACTACAAGAAGTAGCCAAAATTTAGTTTATTATATCTGCAAGTTATATTCCCTGTGAACGGAATTTTTCAATATGTGGTCGTTTAACTTCATACCCAAAATCATCTCATTTGAAAGCTAAAACTCTTAACGGTTTAACCTGTGTGAAAAGCAATAAAGACTTGATTTAATTACTCAAAAACAATGACTATCTTTAATACTTTCATTTCAATAAATATTTGAAATTTAAATCGTTTTTTCAAATTTTATTAAAAGAAATATTCTCTGACTTAAAAATAACAAATGTTAAAAAATTTTAGGACTAGCAAGTTGGGACCAGTGAAAACGGCAGCAAAAATAAATAAAAATTGAAAAAATTTTGGGAACGGGTCGGGACCGGAAATCAAGTTGCGGGAACGGAACGGGACGGAAATCAAAATTCTGATGTCCCATCGGGAACTGGACTGGAAAACGAACTTCGGTAACGGGACGGGACGGAAAGCAAAATTCTGATAGCCCATCGGGAACGGGACGGGACGGGAAAAAAAGTCGGGAACCGGACGGGCCGAGAATAAAAAATCGTCCATGTCCGACCTCTAGTCTGCACAGACTCTTATAGACTTTCGACTGCTTGACCCAGGCAATACGCGCGTGCTCATTTTTTGACTTACTGTAGTTTTTCTCAAGACTTCTTTTGAGGCGTTTAGAGGCGCGACCCTCATGGTCAAACCAGGGGTCCGAAGGCTTTTGGTGCACTCTAACAGTCTTAAGAGGAATTAACTTATCGAGAATGCTAGTCAAAGTGGAGCTGTAGAGGTCAGCAGCTGTGTCTACATCATGGTCAGTGCTAGACGAGAGTAGAGACAGTCGAACCTGAAAAGCAAACCCTGTTCAACCCAAGATTTTCCAGCGTCTACTAAAATTTTTTTACAAAAGAAGGGGCTTGGCCAGTTGACACTTCCAGACCAACAGTTTGTGGTCAGAGAAGCCTACCTCAATGCAGTCAACTTCAAGACTCTTTCTCGAAGCAACAACATCAAGCCATCCTCCTTGACTATGGGTTGGTTGGTTGACTGATGACTGGAAACCATGAGAGCTCAGGATATTCTGAAACGTCTGAGTATCGTTATCACTTGGCCTCTCAAGGTGGAGGTTGAAATCTCCCAGGATTTATACTTCTTCACTGTATGTGGCCAAGGTGCTCATGATTTCATTGAAATCCTTGAAGAACACTCTAGAAGCATAACCTGTTCGATAAAAAACTAAACCAATGACCGCCCTTGAACCAGAAGTGATTCTGACACAAAGACGCTTGAGACTTGAGGACTGAACTTCTGTGTCCAATGGTGTAACCTGGAATCCAGAGTCAGCCACGACTGCAACTCCCCCGTGGTTTGTATGCAGCGTGTTTACTGTATTATAGGGTCTAGGTCTTGATCTTTCGACCACTACCAAACTCTCCTGCCGCAGTCGGCTGATACAGAATGACTCAGGATCATGCCAAGTTTCAACCAGAAACAGCCGTTTATCCTGCACTTTCTCGTGGTCTCCAGAACATCATCTACCTTATTGTGGAAAGACCTAGTGTTGCGCTCTTGAATTTGAGGAAAGAGCGCTATAGAAATCTATTTGATTGATTGATTGATTGAGTAGGCCCAACACGGCTGGAGGCCCACTCTTCTGGCATTTGTGCCGATCAACTTTCTCATGGACAACTGGCTCATGGCTTCTGAGTGCGTGCCGGCTTTGGCGTTCCTTCACAAGTTTTCCGCCTCGTCTACCACGATAATGCCAATGCTGGCGGTGCCTAGCCAATCCTAGTCTATTGGTAGTCACTCTAGCCTCTGCACTAAGCTCCCTATTATTGTTATTAAATTGTAATAAACATTTTTTGAATAAGTTTGCATAAGATAATAATAATTATAAAATAGTTTAAAGTCTTAGTGTTATGTTGGATAAAGCTATGGGAACAGTTAGATGAATTAATGAAATAGAAAAAGAATAAAAAAAGTATAGTTAAATAAATGTTAATCAACTTACCTGTCTTTGAGTGACAAAAGATATATAGTTAAATTTATTCAATTTAACTTACCGCAGGTTAATAAAAAACAACTATTTATAAAAAAACTCGTAAATACCAAATCATACTGATCAAATTATTTACAGTTACTACTGTCATATAAATGACTTGGCACAAAAAACTGTACAAAGAAAATTAAAATGTATTCAAGTGATAAATGCTTCATTTGGATAATATAGCTGACCAGAAAACCAAAGTTTATAATGGAGCAAGCCATCAAGAACGGCAAGCGGAAAGTCTGAAAAGAATTAATGAAGATTTGGAAAGAGGGCTGTCGTGAGAAGCATTAACTCAACAATGTGGAAATACCATGCAGTTGAAATTTTGTTTTCAATTTTTTAGATCTCATGAAATTTGTACAACAAGACTCACGTCACATGTTGCTTCGTATTCGAGGAGGTCAAAAAAGAGACATCTTATGAAGAAGGACAAGCAAATAATGGTTGTTGTAGCCATGACCACAGCGCATTTTTTCTGGCAAGGGGTGGTCGATTGCATCGAATATATGGCATAGGAAAGACCGGGGTTGATTGTTACACTTTTTACAAATTTTTATGAGCTCATTATTTTTGAAACATTTATAATCAAAATTTTGTATGTACTAAGAATCCTATAAGTCACAAATTAAAACCAAAAAACTGGTTTGTTTTCTAAGTTCATTGAAAAAAAGTAACATTTCGATGAAGTCCTAAATGTACGGGGTTGTTTGTTACAGAAGTGGGGGTTGAATGTTACAAGCGTCAAAATTCATTACAAATGAAATGAACAAAGTAATTTGTTTTAATTTGTTGAAGTTCATAAAAAGCCTTTAAAAAAGATTAACGTTTACCCAGTTGAAGTTGGTAGCTCGGCTCAGACTTGTAACCTCATGAGTTTGAATTGAAAAAAAACTGTTTCATGTAAAAAATTACTCAAACCAACAGCGTCTGCATGTTGTGCATTGTTCAATTTTTCAAAAATTTGATATCTTTTTCACAGCATATTGATATTCAAGCTTTTTTACTTTTTTGGTAGAAGACCATGGTACAGTTACGCTGCTGTTTCAACTAAGTTTTGGATTTACCGCTCTTGTTTAGTAGTAAAAGCTTTTCGCTATGTTCATTCTTCAATGTCAAAGTACTTTCGTTTATTAAACTCTTATAGATTAGATAAAGAATCATGAAGTACAAGCTGTTCTAGGCAAAAAAACTTCGGATTGATGGTCGAGTTTCCTTGGCAGTCTCCACTGCAAGATTTAAGAAATCTGGTTTCACGCGAATCTGATCTTTTTCATACATAATTCATTATATTACCTGAAAGTAACTTAGATTGAGTTGTATAAACCATTTCACTGATTGAGATTTAGTTAAACGGTTTGTAAGAAACAACCTCAATATGTTTATAAGAAACAACCCCATATGACTCGTTAAAAAATGTATAGTAAACAAACGCCGCTAATTGAAGCATGAAGCATGCTTTAAACCTTTTTTTATAAAAGGCTGATTTAAAGTTATTTGAAAAAAAGCAAACTTCAAACTACAAAACAAGCACACTCTTAAAACTTACTGAAGTCTTTCAAATTACGACTCTAAATGTTTTAGAACAAGAATACAACAACTATTTTTTATAGAAAGAGAAAGTTGAACCAATGATTATAAATACTTGTTTTCATAATTGTTCTTTTTTTATTGTAAAAATTATTAAGCTTGTAACACAAAACCCCTGGAATATACAGCCCCGGTCTTCCCTATATATGTAAATTCACTATTTCTTATTTGTTTTCTAACGTAAAATAATAGTTTATTTTATTCGGACATGGACATTAGAGTTATAAATTTTCAATTTTTTTAATAATTAATTTCCTGTGGAATAGTGATAATGAGTATTATTCTAATTAATTTTCAAAAAGGTTCAGCCACAATCTTTAAAATAGTATGTGAAGCTTACATAGTAGTTATGACTTTTTAACTTTTTGTCAATTATTTAATTTCCTGTGTCATATATAAATTAAAATTTTCTAAAAAGTAATAAAAATGAAATTTATTTTAAATTAATTCTCAAAAATGGTTGCCAACTACACGAAATATTGGAAATAGTATGGTTAGTATTACATACTATTTTTAAGATTTCCTATGGTGGGGGACCATTTAAAAATTAATTGTTAAAAAAACTTATTTTCATTAAGTTTGAAAACATTTCCATCGATATATGAAACAGGAAATAAATTATTTGACAAAAAGTTTAAAATTTATAACTCTAAATATGCATAGAGGAGACCGGGGCAAGATGACGAATGTCTTATATTTTCAGGTTTTTCACTATTTGAGGGCATGAAGCAAACACCACTTGCTCTTCTACATCCTTTTTTAAAAAATAATAGTATGCAAACGCTGAAATCACTATTTTTGCTTGAGTTGTGAAGCTATGATTGTTTTCCGCGGTCAAGTTATAACTTATATGCTCGTTTAAAATAATAAATTATTCCTATTTATAATGCACCAAGGCACGCAATTGAGGCGTCACTCACACAACATACGTCGTGAAACATCGCATCATATACACTAGATATATGATAGCTCACGGTTGGCTAAACAAGGATTCGAACTGGCGACCTTTAAGTTGCAGGTGCAACGACTTTACCACCTAAGCCAACCCGCTCGCCCAATAAGTTTAAATAAGCTCTGCTGCACAAATAGGTAGAAAATACTTAATAATAGTTTATTTATAATACCACCTATTAACATAAATAGTTGTCAATTAGTTGACAAAAAAAAGAAAATTTATAACTAAAAAGGTAGGGGCAAAATGAAATGTCATCTTGACTCGTTTTTCTGAATTTTCAAAAATAAATATGATTATGATACTAGATCTTTTTTCTGCCTTATTATTATTAAAATAATAATTATAAATTAAGAAATTACCGCAAAGAATTAATGCTCTAAATTAAAGATAAGTACGGATGTCTAGATTATTTTCTTGATATTAAAATTTATTTCATTTTATTTGATATTTTCAAAATCTAAGAACATCATTATAATTTGTTTAACCATGTAAAATATTCAGAAAATTAAAATTTTTGACTTATTTCAGTGTTGTCACCTTGCCCTGGTACTGAAAATTTAGTAGGGTTGTAGAAAAAGGAAATTATTCCTTATTTATAGAAGGAGGTTGCTCAAGATGAACCAGTTCCAAAGATGGAATGAGCTTATTTACAGTTATGCGCTTTAAAAATTAGCAAATTTTTGATTTCATATCTATGCATCCGTTTTATATGCATATTTTTATGTTGGTTTCGTTTCTAAAAGTTGACTCATTCAATTAGAATACTTGAAAAACTGATTTCTAGAAGAATTGTTTAAATATTGAGAGATAACATTTTCCTTTTTTTTTCAATTTCCGAAGATAAATAATTCCAATTTTTTACTAGTAATTAGATGATGCAATACAGTTTTATTGTGTGCAAATTGTAAAATTAAAAATTGAGTGATTGGCCTGTTATGACCATAAATGTGTGGCATGGTCATAGTTGCCTAAAATGGAATACGAATAGTTGGCTAAAATGAAATTTAGATAAGACTGTAAAAGTTGATAAGACTGTAAAAGTTGATAAGTCTATATACTATATACTCTATTTAGTCTATATAGTATATTGACTATAAAGAGTATATATTTCGCATGGACTATATATTTTATATATTTTGTATAGAAGTATATATTTTATATAGACTATATAGATTATATATTTTATAAAGACTATATAGAGTATATATATTATATAGACTATATAGAGTATATATTTTATATAGACTATATAGATTATATATTTTATATAGACTGTATTGAGTATATATTTTATTTAGAATATAAAGAGTATATAAATAAAACCCGTAAGTATTCATAAGCTTTTACATCGGCTTTATAGCACCTCATAATCGAAATGAAAACTAGAAAGCCTAGAGCATAAAAAAGTTTAATTTTCAAAATTAACCTAAAAGCTAAATTTAATTTAGATAAGTATATTAGATTAAATGACAATTCACATTAAAATACAAACTGGTGTATTTCTTTAGATAACTAACCAGTTTGACAATAAATTATAGATTTATAACATTTTTATTAAATACATTATAATTTCATCTTAGGGAACTAAGCATTCCATCTTTAGAAACCAGTTGCTCAAGATGAAGTTTTTTTGTCTTCATGTTTGAAGAAAAAAACTTGTTTTTCATTATTTATTAATTTTTATGTTTGAGTTCACATAACTAGACAATGTATCAATATAATGGCTGGATAAATTTAAATTTAAACAATTTCTAATGCAATTGAGCTATGAGGCTACGTTTAAAAATCGTTCCGTCTTGTGCAACCTTCTCTTATTTATTTTTGAAAGTAAATGTTGATATATTTATTACAACAAATGAATAGTCTAACAGTTGATGAAAAAAGTGTTATCTTTAAAAATAAAATAACAAAACGACATAAATAGGTAACCAAGTCTTCTTGCCCCGGTCTCCCCTATATGATAAATTTGAACTTATGGCTTCTGGGTGAACTTTTTAAAAAAGAAAAATGTATTCAATATTTTGCACTATTATTCTTCGAGTTATGACCCAAGAATATTATGTCACAAAAAATTCATAATCCTAATAGGCATACTTGTTAAGGTACTATTTTATTTTATGTAATATATTATACGTTTTTGTGATACAAAAATATGCTTATGCCATAAGTTATAGCGTTGTGTTTGAGCCTATGACGAACAGCATCAAACAGAAATATAAAAGCCCTGGAGAGACTTAAACGGCAAGGTGTTTGCCGCGTTATTGACACATCGCAGATTTGAGTCGAAGTTATTTCCTAGCTGAGAAGACCTTACACTTTTCTCGATTGAGCTGCATGCGTTTAATTGTGAGCCAAGCTTTTCAGTTCAATGAGAGACAAATGTCATGTTTTAAATAATAATTATGAATATTAAACGAATGAAACTTACCAAGGTATGATTCTCGAAATAGTCTTCCTACAACATAAGTATGCCAACAAGGACCGACTGAGAAATACAATACATTTATAATTTTATTTAAGTCATTTCACGCATTTAAATTTTTTGAAAAAGGTTTGGTAGGTTTCATATGTAAACAGAAGCGTAATTGAACTAGACTCTTCAGCCAACGCCGTGAGCCCAATACGTAGAAAATACCCCCCCCCCCCCCAAACCAGCCAGAAAAAATGAGCCACGCAATTGAACCGAGTAGATAAATAGTTCATTGTAAAACTGCAGATAAGACCTAGCGAGCATGAAAATTTTATAGCACAATTCTGAAGATACTTTGGGGGTATTTTCTTTTCTGATGGGATCACTTTTGACGAAGATCGAGCTTATTGTCAACTGTTCCTTAGTCTCAAAAGTCATTGGATGATAAGAGCCACATTTCAAAAATAGTAAGTTTTGATACTACAACATCGAGTGGCAATATGAATCTTCACTTAAATGTCAAGCACGATGTGTCAAAGTGAAGAAAAGTCCACCGAAATATTTGGATAGTTCCGTAGGTATAGATAAGGCAACAGTCAAAATCAGACAACATCAGGTCATGAACGGACAAAAGATATAGTTATCTGGTTCTGTAAAAGCTTGATTGCTTTCGAATATGTGATTAAAGATGATTTTGTTGATTTCTAAGTTGGAGTGCTGTGACATCACCTGTGTTTTCTGATTTTTAGGCTAAACTCATCGCATGCCTTTGAAAACTTGTCGAGCAGTCTTTGCAGTTCTGCTTCAGAGTGGGTGACCAGTGCCCATCATCTGCATACAGCATGTCTCTTATCATCACTTTTCGTATTTTGCTTCGTGCCTTCAGACGAGCCATGTTGAAAAGACTGCCGTCTGATCGAGAGTGAAGATATACACCTTCTGTTGAAAAAAATATGTAACGCTTCACAAATTTGCGTGTCATTCTTGCGCATTCATCACTATCAAAAACTATGTTCTCGATGTGGTCAGCCAGTTTACCTACCTTGGTTCGGCAATCACTGAAGACTTCTCACTAGTGGCAGACAATAAAGACAAAGGCAGCTGTGTATAAGGCATGTGTTCTGAGCACTCTTCTTTACGCCAGTGAATACTTTTGGCCTGGCATGATGGCCAAGTTGGATCTGGCGTCCATAGGCTGCAGCAGGTGAGACGGTTTGTTCAGAAGGCAGTTTCTTTCCTGACTTTTAAAATATATGGATATTTGAAAAATAAGAATAGTTGAATCATAAATATATATTCGTTTTTTTACGTCTTAAGTGGCAATAAAAAAAGTTACATTTAAATAGGAAGGAAATATGATGAATTTTCATCGCGGGTTATATTTTTCCTTTATTGGTCATTGAGTAGGTTTCAATTGGAGCTCGGCCAAAAACTGGATTTACTACTTGATCCAATTTTGACCAAATAATATTAAGGATTTAATTTTATTAAAAAAACCTATTAAGATTCCTGATATGTCTGGCGAATCTATCAATTGTGCAAGGGGAAAAGTATAATTCATTTTTGAAGTTCCCTGAGTCTCCTAAAATGGAGGGAGCCATAATGTAAGAATTCTGTGGCGTGCATGCAGCTGTCGCATCGTGATCTGAGCCCATGCTGTTTTTAAATGTCGTTTTAATATGTTGAAGAGTTATAACTAATTTGTAAAATCTTAGAAGGACTTAATAAATTCCTAAAATAACTTAATAAAATCTTAAAATACCTTTATAAAATGCTAAAATAACTTTATAAAATGCTAAAATTATAACTAAAATTATAACTGAAGCCTTTCTAACTTATGGCCTAATTCATGAGCAGAGGTAAAGATGGTATCGTGAGTGCCAGGTTGCGTACCAGGCCTACAGGCAAAGCTCCACAAACTGCCGCCAAGTATGCTAAACCCATGACAGACCCCATTTCAAGACTGTTGAAAACAAAATTTAAATTTAAAATTTTCATGATTTTTAGCCCTGAAAGATTCAGTCAATTATGGAACAAACTAATTTTAAATTAAATAAAGATGCAGAATAATGAAAAATGTGATGTCTAAAAATGAATTTCTCACTCGTGGTACATTAGGGTGAGGTCGAAAGAAGGCCAATTTATTTGGCGACTTTTCACCTGTTCCTTCACCCACTTATCCATATAAAGCAATGACTTCGTTCCTTCCAGATCTTTATGGCTAGGCCTTACTCTGCGGTCATTCGTGAAAGGAGCTTCCTGCATTGTCTGTGAAAAATTATACAATCCCAACAAGTTTTACAATTTCGAAAGAGTTCTACATTTCACTAAAAGGTATTAAGTTTCTCTGCGCTCATGCAATAAAGACATTTTTAATAGTTTAAAAAAATATTCTATAACTTTGATTTGTTACTGGTTTACAAAATAGTTAAACTTTTTCAAAATTTCAAGGTTGAATTAACGTTCAAAGTGAATTCGATAAACTTTTCCCCACATACTCTGGCGATGTACAAGGCTGTCACCTTCATTGACCAGCTGAACTCCGGGTGTTTGATTTCTTTATATCTCTCGTTAACCTTGTTTTGAATAAGTTATGATTAATATTTGAAACATATATTTATTAATAGTGAAAAAAAGATTTGCAATGAGCTTAGTTCAAAGCAAATAAGTGGTACAGGAAGTGACTGTTGTTAATAATGAGTGACTTTTTCGCTGAGCGCTTTTGTTCGCTTAGTAAAGGGCGCTATACAAATCATTAGTGATTGATTGATTGACTTGTAAGCTGGCACTAACAGCGCTTAGGAGGTGAATGTAGTAGAACTTGATGTGGTCGATGGCTGTCTCGGGATTGTTTTTGCTAAACTTCATAAACCTGTGAAAAATTATTTATAAATATTATTTAAAAAAAAATCATTTTAAAAAGCAGTGTTCAATTAGATACTTTGTTAAACTTGTTTATCAAAAACTATTTTTAAAATTCGAAACATGATTCATCTATCAATCCTTGGCTCTGACAAAGTCTGCCAAACAGCTCCCACTAGGCTCTACCATGGTTGAGCGCATTAAGAAAAAATATAATAAAAAGATCACTCTCATCTCACTTTTCGTAGGTCGACAAGTCAATGATGACAAGAAGCTCAGTGACAAGTTCTTGCTTGCCGCTGTACTGGTTGCTTACTTGCATCGTCGCTGCCTTGATTGAACTTGTTTCGTTGAAAAGATCGGCGAGCGTTTCGTTGCTCATCGTGGGATCTACTAGAAGCTCTGGGTGGGTTCAAACCGTTTAATTCTTTTACGTTTTAACATTCATTCGGCAGCAGTAAAAACATAAAAAAGGTAAATAGCTATATTTCTATATCGGATAATAGCAAGAATAAAACCTATTTTAAAACAATAAATACTTTAAAAAAGTCTACAAACCATCATTCTTGAAGTTGAGATTTAGGTTCGGCTTGAGCTTTGATAGTTTATACGGCTGTCCGTTTATAAAGAAGCTTTTTTCTTCTTCCACCCTGTCTCCCAAGGCTTCTTCGTTGTAGTCGGCAGGCATTACGTTATATTCTTGCTTTTTGTGATAGAAACTCCCGATCTGAACAAGATGATATTGAAAGAAGTCAAAATTTACATAAAATCCTTATTAATTTTAAGACTAACGTAAGTTGTAAGCTTGGAGGTGGTATTCTTGAATAAGGTGATTGTGAACTCAGCTTTGTGTTCTTCGTTTTTGTAGATAGCTGTGTGCTGGAGTAGTATTCAGTAGAAATAAATGAAGAAATCGACGAATTAACATCATAATGTGGGAGTGGAAACATATGTTATTGATTCTAACTTCATGTTCATCGCCGGGATGCACCACCATTTCATGATTGCGGTCTTCAGAAATCACTTCAGCATTCTCTATTTCCTCTCTCGCTTCTTTCAGTTCGAGTTTCAGCGTGAACTTGTCAGTGATTGGAACCTCGAGGATCACCGTTTTTGGTAAAATAACATTTTCTTCCTTTTTAGCCGCTAAAATCAAATATTAAACAGTTTTATTATTATAATTAATTAATATTGTATATTCTTTTTTTAAAGAGTTCTAAGCAATTTTATTATAAATATTTTTTTGTAACAGCTTTCTTACATTTCAAACTTAATAAAATTTTAATGAATTTTTAAAGGTGCTTGTTACACACCATTTCCAGCGGCATGAACAAACAGAAAAACAGCTGTTATATATGAAAAACAACAAATCTTATAGAGATTCATTTTTTAATATATAATAATTGAAATAACGTTTGAAAAAGTTTAAAATTTGAGCCATATCTTTCTTTTATTCAAATCCTACCACAATTTGGCCAACTCACATCGATTTTTCAGTGGACAAAACATAACTTTTGAAATCAATTAGTATAGATTTTTAGCTTCCTTTTCAAATAACCACTTCTTTTCATTGTTGAAAACTTGAGTCAAGTAATTTTTTCAAATGTATGAAAATATTTTTTCATGTTGAAATTCTTTGCTCATTAGTCCTTCTTCCTTGTTGAAATTAACTTATTCCTAACATCCTTGAAGTTCAACTATTATTATTATTATTATTATTATTATTATTATTATTATTATTATTATTATTATTATTATTATTATTATTATTATTATTATTATTATTATTATTATTATTATTATTACTACTTTTATTATTATTATTATTATTATTATTATTATTATTATTATTATTATTATTATTATTATTATTATTATTATTATTATTATTATTATTATTAATGTTGTTTTTATATTATTATATTATTATCATTATTATCAATCGAAATTAGATACTGACCGAAATTCGGTTCGGTTTCGGTATGTTAAGAGATAAAATTTTGTAACTATTTTGTAAAATTTAATAATTATCTTGAAGCAGACTCAGTTTTTCAAGTTTCTCTGGGTCCAGTATTTTAATAAGAATAAAAAAATAAAGATTTTGGGAAACTTTATTTCAAACCTAAAAATGAGAAAATCAGATAAGAATCTCGATATATGACATTAGTCATTGTGACCAAGTTCAAAATACTTTTTTTTGTATACCATTTAATTTTTATACTTGTATTGAATGAATCTTCTCAAAAATATTCGTATTTCAAAGCTTTTAAATATTTTTTAATACTAAATCATTTATTGTATAAGTATAAATATCTAAAACTAGACCAAAATCATTAAAATTTTATTTCATTAAAGTCATATCACGTTTCTTTGCATGAAGCACAGCAGTTCTCTTGCACGCTCGATTGTTTGCATGATCCAGAGTTTCTCGAGATGTATCCTTTACACCAGGAAGCACTGTCCTTGCAAGAAACAACTAGGAAGAAATATAAAAATCAGAGCTTAAAATGTGAATTTAAATTTTTAATATAAATTAATAATTGGTACAATGATTCTTTAATCTCAATACAGACGAGCTTAAACATTTTTACGAATAGAAAATAATCTTTTTAAATTTAATCGACTTAAATTATTTTTTGAACTCTTTCAATGCAATTTGCTTCTTATAAAACCTTTAGAAATCAAATTTATTGAAATTTAATTTAAAGTAAATTCCTCACTGGGGCTCGAGTTCGCTTTGGCATCATTGCAGGTTTTGCAGCATAGATTAGCAACATTTTCATCCTTACAGAGATCCTTGTTTCTGTCTCTCACGGTCCGTGCGACAAATTGTCCGTGCGACAAATTGTCCGCGAAAAATTGTCTATACGACAAATTGTCCTGCGACAAATTGTCCGGACACCGATTCCGCGGTAGTTTGTGAAATAGAGGAAAAGAGGAACGATAAAAACCACCAACCAGCTACACACCACCAAGCAACCAGCTAGTACTCTTTCTGTGGATCAGACGGTTTGGAATAGGTTCCGAAGATTACATGAGAGCCTTCACCATCTCTGGGAATAATAATAATAATAATAATAATGAAGAGAGTTATTATAGTGGGTCTAACTCGAACGAGCTTCGAGGCCACTTTAGGCTGCATATTTTCATTTGCGCCTTTGGGTTACTCATATATTCCCTTCTTATTGCACTTGTAAACACTCATGTCAAATGGATGTTCCGAATCTGGACCAGCTGTTGGAATGGCTTGATGACGTCATTAAAAACCGATCTCCCTTAAGTAATATCATCCATATTTCTAAATCTACTTATTAGAATATAAATTTTAAAAAATATTATTTATTTAAATAAATAAAAAGCATACATAAATTACACACCCTTCTGTTGCGTACAATGACATAAGAAGGCTTAGGTAATGCAGCAATGCATTGCAGCATTGTTGAGCTGAAGATTATTGATGTTATGAATAACCTTGTCAAGTCTCTGAGCTTTGTTGATTTATAGTAATTTAATTTATACGTTTAATCCAAACAGACGTTCCTAGTCAACACAATACAGAGAAGAAACTTAATAAAATGCAACATCTATGCAACAACAGCAACAAGAGCAAAAATATAAATACTGGTAAAAACATTTGCAACAACAGCAACAATAATAGCAGCAACGAATCCCAAGTTGGCATTGTAGATACAAATTATAATTGTTTGCATAATCAAAATACATACAAAAATAACACTTCAACCAGTAAAATTTACATTAAAAGTAGGAACAGCCAAATCACAAACCATAACGACAGCAACAATTTTCAAACCTCCAACACATCACATGATAAAATCACCTTTTTAAATGAGAGAAAAGGTATTGTCAGCAACCACAAACCCTGCAATGAGAAAAGCAACAACAACGTAACTAACATCAAAATAAAAGAAAACGACAATGATCTTTTCTTCAGAAACGACTTTCAAAAAATGGTTGCACGCCTAAACAAGCTGATGCACCAGCCCGAGAACCACCTGCACCTCCTCTCCCTCGTTCCATCACCTCTCACCTACCTACGTTACACCCTGGAAGTGGTCAAGAAAAGAGGATCGTTTCCAGGCACAGTCTTTGAAGACATGAATGCGATAGATGCTCTCTTGGACTCTTAAAAAGCTGTCAGTTGCACTTGGCATAGTGTGTCACTCGTCTTTTTGCAGATCTTAACACTTTGTAATAGCGCTGTAATTTAAAATGAATGAATTATTATTTGGAACATCGAGTCCATTAACCATTTTGTTATTGCACACACTAACACAGCACACCAGTGCAACCTCTACCAAACGCACACCAAAGGTGAAACAGTGGACTGTGGATGCCATCACATGCCAGTGTAGTTTTGAACAGAGAAAGGTGGTGTTGATGATGATGCTGAGACTCATCCTGGTTTCCATCCAGCTTTGCTCACTGCACTCTGCAACAGCGGTTCTGGCTGGTCTTAGGTGGGTGCATGCAAATTTTGGAATCAGTATGTATCAGTATGTTCAGTCCAAGCGCGTAACCAGGCATTTTGTGTAGTGCCTAAAAATCAGTCAAATCGTGTAACGCATGATTCACGCGGATCGAATGAAAAGAGGTTTAGAAAATACCTAAAAAATTTAAATTATTTTAAAATTTGATTGAAATGAATATACTCAATTTTTAGACATCTTATTAAGCTTTTTTCATTCGATACGCGTCAGTCATGCGATACACGATTTGAATGATTTTAAGGAATTACGCGAAATGCCTGGATACGCGTTTGGACTGTAACATACCACCATTCATTCACTTCCTTTCACTATAATTTGGCTTCTGCTGCTCTCACTTCCTCCCATCACGCATGCAGATCAAAGGCTTTACAGGCCTTCTGGCTCTCCATCAACGACTCCAGCATGCACACCCTGCATGCCTTCAGCCACTCTCTCGCCTCCATCCACGTCCACCACGCTGCCTCCTTCACTCAAGTCTCCAGTCACGTGACACTCTTCACTGGTAAGATCCTGCATCAGTTGTATGTAGCCTGTAGTGACCATGAAGATCACAATCATGAGGGACTGGAAGGTGATGATGATGATGATGGTTGGAGTGATGATGCTAGTGGTGATGAGATTCGCGATCAACTGGCTTTCTTCGGCTTTGACTTGCTGGAGTTGCCACTTGGTGGTGGCCGTAAAGGCGAAGAGGAAGCCAAGCACGATGGTGGAGATGGAGAGTATGACAGAGTAAATGATGATGATGGTGCAGATGACGATACAAGTGACAACAATGCCACCTCTACGGACGAGTTCAATGTGGGTTCACTTTTAGTTGTTTGCATCAAAAAAATAAATCTACTTATCACACTCACTCACTCTGTCAAGTTAATTACACGACCGCTTCACTTGCTAATTCAAGCGGCTGATTATCGAAAGGAATTAAATTAAGTGGATGATTCATAACTCGTAATCATCATCACCACCACCACTATCATCATCATCTTCTTCTTTTTTTTTCTTCTTCTTCATCATCATCATCATCATTATCATCTTCTTCTTCTTCTTCATCATCATCATCAGTGACGTCATAAACACTATCCCTACTCAGGTTCTAACTACATACGTGCGCTTTTATGGATGAAAAAACAAAAAACGTCTGCGTTGTCTTTTGAGGAGCATCGCTACAACACACAACAAAAACCTCCACCCTAGCGCACACAACAACTCTAGTGTGGATTATTTCAAACAGTATTTGTCAAGTGCTGATTTATATGGAAAAAAACTAACAACATAACAACAACAACTACAACATTTTCACCAACTACAACAATGGTATCATCTCCAACTACAACATCAACGAAGTTTATCAAACAAAAACTTCAAAATCCTGCAACAAGCGTTTTGAAGGCTTAATGAGGAACAATCGGAGCATCAGGCACAAAAGAGGACTGCTGCCCAAGTACACTGAAGCAATCAGCATGCTGGCATCGAGCCTCATGCGGGCAGGCACCGGTGCCTTGCTGGTCAAAAACAATAGCGACAAGAGCAACACACACCAGCAGAACAACGTTGTCATGCTGCTTGACAGCAAGCACAGGACCTTGTATTGGTTTCCATCTCCAGCGAAGCAATTGGAAGGAGGCTCCATGGAAGGCGCAGGCATGAAGGCGAACGTGCCACTCACTCTGCTGGCTGTCAAACGCAGCAGCACGAAGTACTTCGTCAGCGAGAACAGCTTGAAAGGTTTCGTGAACATCGACCTGATCACTGAAGTGTCTCTCAAGAAAACAACGCACTCTATTCCGTCCAACCCTTCGAATCAATCAGAACATACGCCCAGAACCAGCCTCAACATTCGGTTTTCGAACAGCGTAGCTGAGTTGAAAAGTATCCACTTCAAAGTGACCAAGACATGCTCTCTCGTCTGGTGCATCGGTTTTCTGCAGGTTCGACATCTGTGTCCCATTAAACGGATGATTAAAAATTCCAAACTGATTGTTTGAGTTTGCAATCTTTGATTAGATAAGCATGCCACTTCAGCCTGAGTGGCTCTAGACATTAAATTTACTTGGTGGCCTTTATTTAGGTATACAACTGTTTGTATCCCAATCAAATGCCATACTAACGCACAACAACACAGCTGACACAGACCTGCAGACAACTCAGACAACCGGGACATCCTTGCTCCAGAATCACATGGCTCACCGACATCTTCATTCAACTACAAATCGCTTCCTCAATATCGTCCTCAACACTCTCCTTATCTTCAGCACTGCCAGCAACTTCTTCGATGTCACTGCTTTGTCAACAGCACACTCCCTCCCCATGCACTTGCCTCCCTTCACCCAAGCAGGACTTGTCAGGCTCTTCAGTATTCAGAGCGATTCAGGTTGGTGGCCGTTGCAGGGCTGTACCAATCATTAAAATATGTATAATTTTTAATTAGTCACTTCTGTCGGCTCTTGAAAATTCGATGAGTAATGACATTCCAAACTTTCAAAAAATTAACAATTTAGTTTAATTAGCTGGGTATTTGAAACTTCTATACTTCATAGTTTAAAAAGTTCAATTACTTTCTTGACTTCCACAGTTGTTGGGAGGCAGGAACTGGTCAAACCTCTCAGCCCTCTCTAGTCTCTTCACTACCAATGTGAGATAAAAGCGTTGTGAAGATGGTTATATTGTTAAAACATTTTCAATCGGCAGTTTGAACAAGAGGCGAAAATGTGCATTTAATCAATGGTCTTTTACGGTATTTTATTCAAATGCGATTTTGCAGTTGTTAGAAATAAAGCTTAAAAACTATTTTTTTCTTATTTAGTATAAAATATTCAAATAGGAGTTTGAAGTCCAATAAACTCAATGTTTCGAAAAGCATGGCATGCACTGTCACCTCGCACACATCATTGAGACGATAAGACAAATCTCTTCCCATAAGATCGGGTGCCTTAGAAAGCGTAATTATGCTACAGCAAGGTCTAATTAGAAGGCTCAAGTAAACAAGCTGTGTCTTTGCATTAGGTCATTAATTTATCTGCATTGTTGCTTGCAGTTGTAATTAGCTAGGTGGATAAGGGTTCTCATCATTGACACTGTGGCTGAATCATTTTAATGCACTAAACATGGGCGTCAGAATTTTCCGTCAGTGAATTTAGGTCTGTTATCATCCATTAACGTTAAAGTCCGTTTCCGTTATAAATATTATCGAACAAAAACTGTATTTTTTTGAAAGTAACTTTTTAACAGAACATTTTCCCCATTTATTTCCGTTAACTCGAAAATATGATCTCATTTATTGTTAATTTAGCAGATATTTCAATTAATTGTTTTTAGACTACATTTTTAAATTTTACAATTTTTATTGGTTTTTTAAAGTTTTTGTTTGAGAGGAAAAAATAAAGAAATCGCTCGGTTTATTAATTATTTTATTGTGGGATTTAATTGCATGAATAATAACTATATTTTTTAGAATTAATGTAATATTATTTCAATGAAACCATTGTACATTTATTTTTACAAAAGAAAGACAATAAAGTATTCAGAAAAGTTGTAACAAAATGCAAGAAAAGCTGGTTTTCAAAGCTTCAGGCAACATTTTTACTAAAAATAATGAAAATCTCAACTCCGATACAATAAAAACATTAGTCTTTTGTAATGAAAATTATAAACAAATTAAATTAGAAAATTAGAAAATGGTTAATAATGACTTAAAAGATAAAATTCACCCGATAATTAAAATATTTTTTGTTTACAATAGAAATTTTTTTTAAAAAACAATTATAATGAACTTTAATTTCGAAGAATACATTTTATAACGTTGTTCTCATAATAAGTTTTTGTTAAATTAAAGAGTTTTAACGAATTTTAATAAATAATTAACGACTTTTGATGGTAACTCCGTTAAATTAGTTTATCGCAGCTAAAGTTAACGGTTTTTTAAAGCCTCCAAACGCCCATGCATACTTTCAACCTTCAAATGATGTTCCATCCTCTATTAAACCTCTCTAGCCCTTTTTCCTTTGCACTTTCTTTAATATGCTAATCGAAATAAGTCTCGCATAATCAAGCCGATGTTCTTAATGACTGCACACACACACAAACACTACACATACACACATACACACACCATGCATACACACAAACACATGCATGCACCTAAACAAACACGAACACAGCCACAGAAGAGCCAGCGACAGAGTCAGCCTGCTGAGACACACAAGAGGCTCAAGAGTGTGGCCTACTGCGTCATTGCCACAGGGATGAATAGAAAGTCAAAGCAATCAGCGTGCATCCTACCCACTCCCCAATCACCACTACCTTCAACCATTCTTCCATCCTCCGTCCTGCCATCTCCTTCAAACAACCAGAACATCCACTTAAGCTTCCGAGATATGTTTGACCTACATTACTGCTTCAGAAAAGACTTGACCCAGTTATTCAACCGACTGAAAAACATCCAAAACTTCAACTCAGACTTTTCTAAATTCCACTTGAAATTTTTCTGCAGTCAGTCGTCATTTCGATCACACATCCCCATCCTCCAGAACACTTCCACGCCTCTCCTCAATGATCTTCTAACGACGAACCATCCAATGAACCCACACAACACGCCGAACCATGAGATGCACTCAGCGGTGGCTCAGGCGAGCATCATCTACAACAGCACGGGTTCCCTCTCGGCGATCGACGGCTGGATGGACACTCAACAGCTGGCCTGGTTCTTGGCCATCGAGCAGAAAGAGGTGTGCCACGATCATGTGCAGTTGGCTCGTCAACTCATCCAGGTATCTTGTGATAATAAATTAATTTTTCAATACATTTTATATTTTTACATTTATTTTAAATAATTTATTTCATTCAGTATTTAAAGTTTGGCACTCTTGCTTAACTATCCTGCACCACAGCGACACGAGACATGCAGCTACAGGCGCAGTGATGGTCGCATGAGCTTCGAAGGCTTCTGTCGCTTCATGCTGCACCCACACAACTACGCCCTGCAGCCTCTCAGCCTGGTATATTCTTAGAGATTATATTCTCTTTATAGCATAAATATTCTGCCTCTTCATTTCAAGCCGCAAAGTAATTTTTTTCATAAGAGTGATTTCATTTGAAACCTCAAAAGTATATTTATTTTATTTGTATTTGTTTTTGTATTTGGTGGGTTATTTATGTATATTTGTCTTATGTTTTTTTGTAAGAATTAGGGTTAAAGTTAAGATTAGATTTGGGGTTAAGTTTGGAGTTATTTTCCCCTATTCGTAATTATTGCTTCTGTAGCTTCAACTAGAGCCATACAAGTTTTAAGCTTCTTTATTTTTTTTCTTTTTACTTTTCACATCGGCTTTTCATCCAGGACTTAGACCAGCCACTGTCGCACTACTACATCAACTCCTCCCACAACACCTACCTCACTGGCCACCAACTCAAGGGAGAAGCCTCAGCTGACTTGTATGCTCAGGTGCGCTATGCATTCTGCTTTGTAGGCCCTGCTAGGAAAGATCTGTATTTAACTTCAGCACTTCAGCTTAACCATATTTTAATTTTTTTATCGTGCTTTTTTTAAACTTTATATGCTGCATAATTGATTCGAAAATTTTTGAAAGGCTCAAAAACAAAAACAAAACATCGAACTGAATAGGTTTTGATAAGAGGCTGTCGGTGTGAGGAACTGGACTGCTGGGATGGCAACGATGGCCAGCCAATCATCTACCATGGATACACTCTCACCTCAAAGATTTCTCTCAAAGTTTCTATTTTTGCAATGTTTAATTAGTCCCTCTTTTAAACCATTCACCATCCTTGACAGGACGCTTTAACATCAATAGGAAGAGCGGCTTTCCTAACCAGTCCCCTGCCTGTCATCCTCTCAATTGAGAACCATTGCTCGCTCGCCCAGCAGCAAACCATGGCCACACTATTTGTTGTGAGAATATGCTTCACTTTAAAAAATATATTGTTTTTATTAATTATATTAATAACTTCAACAAATTAAACTCATTAAAACTCTTTTTTAATTACCTTCTAATAAAATAATAATTACTTCCAAAGTATTATAAATGTATATAAATATATATCTTATCTTTTGGAATTAATTATTTTTATGAATAAAAACAATTCTTCCCCAGGAGGTGTTGGCGAGTAAGTTGGTGAGACCTGAAGACAACTTGCCTGAGACTCCCACACTGAGAGACCTCCAGTACAAGATCCTCATCAAGAACAAGAAACTCAAACCGCCATGCAACAACAACGGCGCGGTCAACAAGCCGAACTCTGTGCCTGGTGGCAGTGCTAAAAAAAAAGGCAAAAGAGCCGGCAAGATGAGTGTCAGCTTCGACAGCTACACTGATAACGAAAATAGTGACGCTCAAAAGAAGGTTGCTAACGATGAATTTCGTGTATTTATTATTAGTGAAATACTAATGTTTTAATAATTTTTAATTATTAAAAAAAATTTCGTGCTTTAAACATTATTTTCTCCACAGCACAGCAGCTGGCATAGTTCCTCTGCTGCCAGTGACTATGACGACGAAGACGATGATGATGATTATGAATCGGATTCAGGTACTTCTTGATTATGCTTCCCTGGTTTATTCATCAGCGCAACCAAGCCTGTTTAAATCGTTTTATCATCAAATTCATGATGCATCGTCACTGCAGAGGCCTCCTCGACACAAACCTCCCTATTCGACTCGTATGAGCTTGAAGATTCTTACTATAACAAAGGCAACAAGAGTTACACGGAAGATAAAACTAAAAGAAACACAAGCAGCAACAACAATAACAACAACAATAACAACAACAAAAATAATAACAATAAATTTAGTGATTCTGAAATGCCTTTGAAACAATCCAGCAAGAGTGCGAGTAATTTTAAATAGCGATAAAAATGATAACATCATCAATAATATTAACAACTACAACAAGAAATTAAACAAAGAAAACGTCAACTACTGCTCTAAGAAGTACTTCACGCTGAACTTTCTGAAGGGTAAGAGGGCTGAAGATAACAAGGAAGTCAATGTCAACAACAGCAATGCCTACTTCATCAATCAACTGTCAAAGAAGGAAGAAGATGCGCTCAAATCGAACCCTCTGTAAGCCATCTTCTAGCTTCAACTCCATTTTTTATTGTTAAAAAAAATTCATTTTGAATATTGTTTTTATAATAATGAAAATGAACCTTTGAAAGGCTACAGGATGTATTTTCTTTCTACATTGAGAAAAACAAGATGATCTCAAAACCACCAATTGCTCCTTCCACTCTAGCCAAAAGCAACAAATCCGCCAACAACAGCAGCAACAACCTCAACAACATCAGCAACGCTAGTTTTGGCGGTGGCAAAGGAGGCGCTGCCAAGACCACAAAGCACAAGAAGAAGAAGGAAAAAGTGGTTAAGGCTAAAGATTTGTCAGACCTTGTAACACGCAAGCCATCAAGTTCAAAGGTTGGTTCAAAATTATTAAAAGTTCCTTTGGTTTTTATTCAAAACCTATTTCTGTATTCCCTCCGATCACAGCTGCTATAGGGGTTGAAGCGGCCATGGCTCGATGAAGAGGACGACAAAGATGAAGTAGCAGCGTGCTGGCGACTTTCGATTCGCTTGCTCATAGCTGGCGTTAGGAGGGGAGAAGCGATGCTTGGCTTGCGTGGTGGTGGAGTGTTAGTGGTGGGTGACGATGGTGGTTGCAGCAGCGCGTGTTGTTGGCGCTGGTTGGTGAGGGTGGTGGGGTGCTGGTTGGTGAGGGTGGTGGAGTGCTGGTTGGTGAGGGTGGTGGGGCGCTGGTTGGTGAGGGTGGTGGGGTGCTGGTTGGTGAGGGTGGTGGGGTGCTGGTTAGTGAGGGTGGTGGGGTGCTGGTTGGTGAGGGTGGTGGGGTGCTGGTTGGTGAGGGTGGTGGTGGGGTGCTTGTTGGTCGAAACACGAGGAGGCTTGGAGGAGGGTGGTGGGATGGGAAGAGGAGGCAAATGAGCGAGCGAGTTGATGACTGTATCATCATCATGACCCTCATCATCACCACCAACATCGTGATCATCATCACCAGCATCATCATCAAGACCAGTCTCTGCAGCATCCCTTGAAGATTCTCCATGATCCATCGTAGAAGTTTGAAATAACAACGCTTCTGATGATAAAGGCAAAGATGACGATGATGATGATGATGATGATGATACAGCCAATGATGCTGATGATGATGGCATAAGCAGGAATAGTGATGATAATGATAGCGATGACGTAATGTTAGCAGACGAGGTGGAGGAAGTTGAGAAGTTGCAGGGTAACCTGGTGGAGATGGGCAGACGGGGTATCTGGCATGGTGGTGGTGGGGTAGATGAGTATTAAAACCTGAGTAATTGGTGGTTTAATATATTACTACTATCATATTTATTATTAATGATACTAATATAATAATAATAATAATAATAATAATAATTATTATTATTATTAGTAGTAGTAGTAGTAGTAGGGGTAGTAGAGTTAGTAGTAGTAGTAGGGGGAAGGCGTACACAGTCGATCACTTTTTACAAAAATGTTTATAACTCAAAATTGTTAAAAGATAAAATTTTAATAAAGTATTGATTTTATACATTTATCATTAAGACTTCATTTTCTACTTAATTCATTTATCTAGTTGAAATGGTTTTGAGTCAAATGTAGTTCAAAGTAGATTCTCGAAAATAATCGACTGTATACGACCGGTGTACACAGTCGATCACATAGACGTACCCAGTCGATCATTACCATAAGTGCCACAATTTTAAATTTTCCAAGCATTAAATTGAGTATTATTAGAAAATTAAATACTCAAATAAATTATTGCAATTGAATACTGATTTAGAAAACTTTTAACAATCAACTTTTTCTAGGAAACTTTCTCATGTTTTTCAAGTTTTTCAACATTTATTCTCATGTTATAAATGAAAAAATATAGATGTTTCAAGTTATAGTTTAACAAATATTTTTCAATGACTGATAAATGAAAGTTTTTTTTCATGTTTCAAGTTTTAGTTCAACAAATGTTTCATAAATTTCATAAACACTTCAGCTGTCATCCAGCCACTAGGGTTAGCGGCTCCACTTGTTCCTGGTGGGGCGTCCTTGATCATTCTGTCTTTGAAGTGGACTCTGGGGAAGACCATAAAAGGTGGAACAGTGTTTCCAACGGCATTGATCGTGCAGCACACTGAAACAATCTGTCCTCTTTCTGCTGATGTAACCCGCCCAACCTGACGATTCGCTTTGGCCGCTATCACTCTTACATTTGTTGTTTTTTGTACTGTCGTACACCCCGTCTCATCATAGTTGTATATGTCTTGGGGTTCAAAGTTTTAGCGTTTATAAACAGAATCTAAGTTATTATAAAACGGTAGGACATTATGTTGGTTGAAACTTGTCGCTCTAGAGAGGCTGGTTCTTTCCGGTTTACGTAGAGACAAATCTGTGTGTCTGTGCATGAATTGGATATACCAGTCTTTTCCTGCTGTTTCGTTTGCATCCAAAGACGGTGGATGTTTTACATGGTTTTGTACAGCAAACTCAAAAGCTAAATTTCTGGCCTCTTTTCTTGATAACCCATAATGATATTCACTAGATTTTACTAAATAATTACGGATTAAAGTCTCTTGAACAGCAGAGAAAATCTTTCTTACACTGTAGTTGGCCTCAAACTCTATGTTTTCCAACCCAACATCTTTGGCTTTTTTTTACATAAGAATAAAAAGTAGCATATAATATAATATTATAAATTTTAGATTCTCCTCTAATTGTATTAATATTGTTCAGAACAGTTGCGACAGCCTGTTTCATAGATTCTGATAAGACTTTCCCTTTTTTTCTTTCAACAGCTACTTTTCTACCCATTTTAAATGAATGAAAATGAGTGATATAACTCAAAAGATTAACCAGAAACTTGTAAAAACCAACTACGAGAACTATTCAAAAACGATATTTAAAAAATATTTTATTAAAAAGCGCTGCACAAGTAAATTACATTTTTTCACATAAGATTTTTATTTAACAAAGAACAACTGCAAAAAGCTTGAAAAAATAGTTTTGCTATAATGAAAAAAAAATATTTGATAAAAAAACTATCAATGATCCACTGAGTACGAACATACGATGATCGATTGTGTGCGCCTATGCCAATGATTGGTATAATGGTTATAACTTTCATGATTATTTTTTAACAAGAAATATAATAGATACACACGATGAAATATAGAATAATATATTAATAATGCAAAATATGACTTTTCAATTGTGCTTACTTTATGCACAGCGTGGTTCGTTAGATGATGTAAAATATTTACTTTTTAGCCCTTGAAATTGATAAATACTCTTATTTTTTTTATCCGCAAAAAGATTATGTCAAAATTACGATAAATAATGAAGTCACCTATATTGTCGTCCAGGTGACACATCATATTTGAAAAAATATGAATGCCTTCGATAAAAAACGCAATGATCGACTGTGTACGCTGATCGACAGTTTACGCCTTCCCCCTAAAATTACTATATGATGCATATATAAAGTAGGAATGGATGAATGAGGTGCCGATGCATTTGGTTCACCTTATAGTGGAGGTGAGGGTTGGAAGAATGCCTCAGAGATTGCCTCCATGAAGGTTTGGGGGCGGGATGTGTGGTGGTAGTGGAGTGGGTGGTGGAGTGGGTGGTGGTGGTGGAGTGGGTGGTGGTGGTGGAATGGGTGGTGGTGGTGGAAGAAGGCTGCTTGTTCCTATCCAACATGACTTTGACATTGGATGAAATGACAAGTTGCGGTTGAGACTTGTGTTTTGTAGGGCGTCTGAGTGATTGAGCGAGTGATGAAGAGGAAGAAGAGGAAGAAGAGGAGGAGAATGATGACAGAACTCCAGGCCTGCTACATCCACTTGAGTGGTCCTTCAGATCACCGTTGCTTTTGGATCTTACACTGGAGTGGCAGGAAGGCTTGGAGTGGTGGAGGGAAAACTTGCAAACATCATCATCATGACCACGACTCCTCCAATCCTTGATCAGTCGCTGGATTGCTTCAAAAACATTACCACCACCACCACCTTCCTCCTCTTCCTCCTCCGCCTCATCCACTCCCTCCATGTTGGTGGAGTGTGTTGCTTGCTTGTGGATGTGAGGGTTGTTTGGTGTAGTTGCTGGATGATTATGATCATCAACATCATCATCATCGTCTCCCTTGAGACTATCTTTCACCCCGCTTCCATCCCTACCCTCCATTATCCCTTCACGGCCCCTACCGACCACTAAACTCCCCTCCACCATTCCACTCCCAAGCACCTCTTCCCCCTTCATCACTCCACACCTCTTCTCCATCACCCTCCTCAACACCTCACTCAAGACAACAGGCTGTTTCGCTGATGATGATGATGACTCATTCACAGGCAAGGTGACAGTGCTGGTGTCTAGAAGGTCCTCCTTCAAACCCTTGAGGCGCTTTGTGATTGGACGTTCGCTTGCTGGAGTGGTGTTGATGATAGTGTCGCTTATTGGAGTGGTCTTGGTAATGATAGGATCTCTAGTTGCGGTCTTTGTAGTGCATTTTTTCTGGATCAATTCATTGTTGTTATTCGACTTGAGATCATCATCATCAAAGAAAACTTCATCCACCAACCCCTCACCACCACCACCACCACCACTACCACTGCAACCACCACCACCACCACCACCACCACCACCACCACCACTGCCACTGCAACCACCACTAGCAGCAGCGGCCACAACAACAGCATAGCTACCACAAAGAGTGGTATTCAGGTAACTCTCACTGCCACCACTCCTCATGCCAAACCCCCTCAAGCCATTCTTCAGGGTATTGGGCCTTCCCCTCTTGAGGGTGTTGCACACGTCCCCCTCGTCCAGCCTGCCCCTCCCGTCCACCATCGAGCCATTCAACCTACTTACCGCCTTTTTCGCAACTCTATAGGGCGTTAAAACCTTTTGGTCCGTTAAACACTTTTGGTCCGTTATTACTTTGGCATTGGTTACATTCGATAAACCTTCTTTTCCATTCAGATTAAAGCATTTCTTCTCATTTCCTCCTCCTCCCCTTCCCCCTGCATCATCATCATCATCATCACAGCCATTGTCTCCAAGACTACCACCATCAGCCACAGCTTCACCAGCACCATTGAGTAAAACATCATCATCATGAGCATCCATTAGTAGAACATCATTATTAAAGACATCACAAAGAGTTGTCGCTTCATTCAACAACTTGCCCAGTCCAATCTTCACTTCGGTGAATCCATCATCGTTATTATTATTATTATTATTAATAAGCTTGTTATTATTATTATTGTTATTATTGCTCAGTTTATTATTATCATCAGAACTTTTTAAACCTTCTTCATCATTTTCTTCACAAAACGTTATATTTAATACACCAACACTACCACCATCATCCTCACCATCATCCTCATCATCATCATCATCATCACCACCCATCATCATGTGACCACTGCTGTTCTTCTTACACATCAAAATACTGTTATCACTCGTATTCAACAGATCTTCATTGTAGTAATGGTATCATCGCCATTCTGATCATCATCATAATCATCTAACCCCTTACCATCATCATGACCACCACAATCATTATCATGCTTCATCATCGTCTGATAACAGATCGATCCGTCTGAAGCGAACATCCTCGCCCGAGGATTGTCATCATCACCCTCGTTCATTTCATCATTAGCATTATTATCATTTTTGTTGTTGTTATTTTTATTCGTATTATTGATATTAGTTTTAATATTGCTACTGGATCCCTTAGTGATATTGGTCCTGGCCAAAGCATTCGCCGTGGCGACAAAGGCAGCAGTCGAAGTAGCAGCTGCTGATGATGATGATGATACGAAAGCTCCTGCTGCTGATGATGATGATGATACGAAAGCTCCTGCTGCTGATGATGATGATGATACGAAAGCTCCTGCTGCTGATGCTGATGATGATACAAAGGCTGATGATGATGATGATGATACAAAGGCTGCTGATGATGATGATGGCGAAGTACCTCTGTAGAACTTGGAGAAGAAGGACTGCCTGCTGCTGCCAAAGACGTCCTTGACCTTGTCGAGTCTGCAGCCGCCCCAGAAGTCCCTGCCCCTGCTGCCCTCCAGCTGTGAGTCGCCCATCTGCCCGCCCCCATCACTGGCCACATCCTCCTCCCTCTCCACCCTGCCACAACCACCGCCCCTCTCCCTCATCTCCACCATCTCTACCTTACTAGAATCACCATTACCACAACCATCAGCACCCACATCCATCCCACCACCTACCCCCAAGCCCACCTCCCCCATCTCGACCTTCTGCATCTTGCCTCCTCCACCCCCCCTCCTGTTACTCAACTTCCTGAGTAGCTTGTTGAAGCCACTCAGAAGTCTCGAGGATTGCCTGCGTGGCGAAAGCATTGAGTCTTTGCTCGTCCTCCTGTGGCCGTCGTGGTGGTGGTGATGATGATGATGATGATGATGATGATGATGGTGTAGATGATGGTGCTGATGATAATGGTGGTGAGGTGTCTTTGTGATGTTGATGGTGCTGATATTGATAATTATGTGAATGATAGTGATGATGATGGCGATGATGAAGATGTTCTAGATGATGGTAGTGGTGATGATGATGGCGATGAAACAGTGATAAAACCGCCAAAATTTTTAACACAAGTATAAAAAGAAAATAGAAACTGAAAATGACACAGACACTATAATCATCATCAGCCGTCCCTCAAGATAACGACAAGTCTTACTTTGAGAGAGATGAAGACCTCTTTGGTGTGGCGTTGAAGCCGATGTTTCGACCACCACCACCACCCTCCCTCCCCCACCCGTGAAGTTGATATCGGGAGAGATGGCTGTTTGGACCGGAAATGAGTGATGATTGAGGGTGTGGAGGGAAATTTGGAAAGAATGTGTAATTGATCTAAAGCACCCATGTATAAGACGCACTCGTATTTGAAATGAAACAAAATTAAATGACCAAATTTTGAATTTAAAAACTATTGAGAATCTAAAACTCGTGTCATTAAAGAAGAATAGAGCCCAAAAAGTGCGCTTTATACATGGTATTTTAGATTTTAAATCTTTCCTTCAGCAATGAAATACATCAATAAATATGTAATTTGATGAAGTATAAATCATATGAATATATCAAATGATAATACAATTAATATAATGCCACAATGGCATTGCCACATATATAAAATATATCTAACCATGGCGGAAGTGTGGAGTGAAGGGGGTAGGTGGCAGATGCTTGAATCGAAGAGCTCTAGTGATGATGATGATGATTATGATAATAGTGATAATGATAAGATTGAAAATAATTATATCAATGCCTCTACCATTAATCATCATCATCAGCACCACCTTTTGGCATTAGACACACTTACGGGAGTGTTATCATGCATCATTCTCCTCTTCTTCGTTGCCCTCCAAAAGACGTCATCATCATCATCATCATCACCACCATCATCATCAGCACCATCGGCATTAAAATTCATATCATCCTCATTATCATAACTACCACTGATGATTTCATTATCACTGAGACTTTTAATGCTGTGGTTATGCATCTTATTATTATCTTTTATATTAACACAATTATTGATGCTTTTATGATTACCATTATTATTATTATTATTATTATTATCATTATTGTTATTACCATTATTATTATTATTATTATTATTATTATTATCATTATTGTTATTATTCTTTTTGAATTTATTCTTCCTCATGCTAGGGTGCAGCAGACGTGGTGTGTGTGTGACGTTGATTTGGACGTCATCCTCATCATCATAATCATCACTCCTCTTCCATAACCGCCTGTCCACACTCTGTATTATCATATTATTATTATTATTATTATTATTTCACGATTTGAAACAAAGAATCATGTGGAACGTGAAGAAATTTGAATAGTTCGTATTGACAATCATAAAAAGTATTTTTTTATCTCTATCATTATCATCACCATCAACATAATCATCATCATCATCAACCTGTCCATTTCTTTTTCTGAAGACGTTAACACTTGTATAAGGTGACAATGCCCTGAGTTTTGGTGTCTTGTTGTTACTGTTGTTGTGTGTGTTTGTATTTCATGTGTTTGTATTAACCTTAGCCTCGATGAACCCCATCGTTACATTTGGTGATCTCCGGATGTGGAAATCCACCATGCCAAGCGCTCTCTCTGTACAAATGGTTTAGATTCCATTTAGACAAAGTTAATGCATAGAAAAGGGTTGATACCTCAACGGAAAACTTAAATTTTTGAAAAAAATAAATTTAAGTAATAGAGAAATACAAAAACATAGTGAACGGAGTCCATACCGGCGTGAATATTATGTACAGGAGCAGAGCGAGTCGCCATGAGCATCTCTGCAGATGGGCAGGACAGGTCTCCTACGAGGTACCTGCCCATCTGCCGCTCCATCACTTGTCCTGTTGCCTCAATGATGGAGCTTATTATGCCTGGCAGTAGATCCTCTTGACCTGTGTTGGTTGAAAGAGCCTTGTAAGTATCATCCTCCACTAATGAATGTCCGAAAATGTCCTGTCTCGTGGTGATAATTTCTTCAGGGTGGTTCTTTATTTCAGCAATCCTCTTGACAGCATACTGGAATGCTGGTGTCTGCATCATTGAGTTTACGGATTGATTCACAAGAAAAAATAATAAATATCATGCGTGCTTGTCTTATTATTTCAATCCTTACCATCTCAAGATTAGAGAGGTTTTGATTGTTCCCGTATACCTGTGTCATCCAAGGCCCAGTGACAATTTTTCCAATCAGCCCAAGGGCTTGAAGCTGAACCATTGTCCTTGGTTCGTTGATTCCTGTCCACAATGCCTTGGTCACTTCATTATTCCGGTTGTAACTAAAACGGAAAAAATCGTTAAAATATATAAGTTAATGAAAAAAATGAAATGTATAAAAAAACATCATAATTTATACCTGATGAGAAATCCGTATATCAACTCTCTGTGCTTGATGGCAACGCCTGCCATGTGAAACATGACATGGAGGCGGTTGCCAACATAACGCAGAAAAGTCCCTGCAACAACCCCTTTTCCTTTCAGATAGGCCCTGAAAGCCCCAGGGTCGCCCTTATAGCTGTATCTGCAAAAACATGTTAAAATACTTTGTAGTTGTCATTGTGTTACTTTGAACCTTTATTTGTATGACGTTGTTTCTTTGAAGAACTATGATAATTTATAAATCATTGAGACTTATAGAATTATAACAAAAGCATAATCACCTGAGTTTGGAGAGGTTGTAAAGAAATGAAACAGCCGTGCCATCCTTTCCTGTGTTTCCTGTAATACCTAGGGATTGATCAAGCAAGGCCAGACGTTTTCTGGCCTCACTTGCAATTGTGTCTAATGGATGAATGTTACAATACAATTGGAGCAAATCAATCTGGAGCTCATCAACTAAAAGCTGATGAACACGATTGTTTACAGGGGCTCGGTCACTAAGACACGATCTCAACTTTGAAAGAAAGAGAGATCGTACTTGAGCGACTTGCACGTTATTGTATTGTGAATAAATATAGGCAGCTTCCCTTAGGGATGCACTGATGTGGTCAGCATTATCAAGTGCTGACCCACCAGCAATTCTGCCAACTGATAAAGTAAAAATCTTATTTATATTATTGATGTTTAAACTTAAATTACATTCTATTATGTGCTTGCCTACTACAGTGGTGGCATCATGGGCCAGTGTTGCTGTGTCACAACGACATAGCAGATCACCCAACTGTAGCATGGCAAGCACAGCTGGCTCATGTGCCATCCTAGCAATAATTGAATGGTGTGGAACATTACTTAATCCCACACCGTGCATAGTTTTATTGAAATAATTTAATATAGGCCCTATGCTTCTAATTGGCATGTTATTTAAAATAGCCATATATATAATTTTCCTAAAGGCTGGCTTATAAGACTTACAAGACTTAGTGCTGACCTCTTTGGATTCATCCCTTTGATCCAAAAGAAGGCCATTTAAATTACTTACCTCAGCAATTAGTCTATTATTATTTGAGATAGTACAATTACTTAACTTACTCAACCTATCTACTTTTTCACTAAGGCTCTTTATTAAAATATCTTTTTTTCTATTAGAAGCTCTCATTTGCTTTGTAATTAAAGCCTTACTTAACTTAAGTTTATTAATTAAATTTAAGCTATTACAATTAACTTGGTTCTTGGCTTTCTCTCGCTGGTACTTGGATTTCCACATTCCTATGGAATCCTTTCTTCTGTTGGACTGCCGCTTCAAAACCCTGTACTTTTCAGGAAAACCTGCAAGCCTACTTATTCTAAGTTTTAGCTCATTAACTAATTTAAATGAACGTCCTAATGATAATTTCCTATGCGCACATCTCCTACAAGTCCTATCTATATTACCGACTAAACCCCTAGTACTTGATAAATTAGCCACTGGTGTACTTGTAGTTGATTCTGGTACACTTGCAACTAATTGATCAGGCCTAGAATTATTAATTATTGAAGGCTGGTACTTAAAAGGATTATTAAAAAATAATAAAACTTCACCTATTTTTTTATCCCTTTTTAATCTACTCATAGAATCATACACCTTAACTAATGCCTTTCTAACTGTGCAATCATTGACAGCAAAACTAATCCGCATATCCTTTAAATTGCTTATTACTTCATTCCACTTGGGACGCCTCTTACCCCTAGCAGGCTCAGGAAGAAGAGAATAGACAAAACCATTTAGAAGTGGTTCTGATGGCTTTGCATAAGTCTCTCTAACAAATGCCCTCAAGTCAAACTCCTCATTCATCAACACACCAGCACGCTCACTATTATTAGCTTCCATGGTCAATGACGAATATCGCAGTAATCTGTTGATAAAAATTTTTTAAATTATAATATTAAATATAATAGATATTTTTTATTATTATTTGGAATTAATTAGTTTCTATAATTGTTTTGAGATTAATTAATGCATTTAATTATTAACAGAACAGCAAATATCTTAGTGATTCCTATTCGTCAATTAGCGCAAAAACTAAATCGATTATCCTATTTTGTTTTGTCAATAGCACACTAACTAAATTGAATATTCAATTTTGGTTTTCTAGGTTTTTTTTTAAAACTATCTTTTAATATGATTTCTAAAACTCCATCTTTCTAGCAAATTGTTGAACAGAGCAACAAATTGCCGAAAGTGGTGCCTAGCTGACAAAGTTGCCATTTAATATTTTAATTTTACAAAATTATTTTAGCGATTTGCTGCTCTGTTCAGGGATTTGCTAGAAACGTGAAATTTTCAACATCATATCAAAGGATAGTTATAAAAAACCCAAAGAAAACCAAACATGAAAATTCAATTTAGTTTTTGCGCTAATTGACAAAAACTATCTGACAAGTTTGTCAAAAAGGCACCAATTTCGGCACTTTGCTGCTCTGTTCAGAAACTTACTAGAGTGGTGGAATTTTCAAAATCATATCATAGGATAGTTTTTAAAAAAACCTAGAAAATCAAAATTGAATATTCAATTTAGTTAGTGTGCTATTTACAAAACAAAAACACTAAAAATATCACTCACTTTCCAAGAAGATTTCTCTGTACACATGCGTTCTACCTTATTTATAGGACGCTAAGACGATTCTAGAATGTTCTATGAACATTTTGATGTAACCAAAGACTGTTTATGCATACGTGATATTTATAAAACAAATAAAAAGTGAACACAGTGATTTCATGCGTCTCGAGAATTGAAAAATACGCGGACAAAACTATAGCTTAGATGTGTAACGTCAAACTCTTTAAATTTAAAGGGACATGCGACATGAGACTCGATACATTAACATAAGCAAAGAACATGTAGCAGAGACGACAAATAAAATATTAATAAATATTTATAAAATATATGGACTAAAGCTAACTTAATCATTAAGGTCCTTTTACACAAAAAATGAACTAATATAAAAAATCCTAAAGATTAAAAAATAAAAATAAAAAAAATAAATAAATAGTGTTTATATCAGGAAGCTCTTTTACTCCCTGAAAACTGTACTTTTATAAGAGAAGGTAAACTCTCTCGTATCCGGAAGCAGAAAACTTTCTTTTGAAGGTTTGCTTTGGGAGGCTTGGGATAGGTATGAGACAGGGGATCTATCCGCTAGCCAGCTTCTCACTTACTGTTCTGAAATTTATGGACCTGTCTTACTTTAGTTTCTACTAAGGGGAAATGGACCGAACAAAAATAAAAAGATACTTAAAAAGATAGAAACTAATGGGGAATGGACCAAACCAAAACAAAAGAATACTTTAAAAAGTATATCTTTTTGTTCTAGTTTCGTCCAATCCCCCTTAGCTTCTACCTTTTTAGTATCTTTTTGTTTAGGCTTGGTCCAATCCTCCTTAGTTTCCATCTTTTTTAGTATCCTTTTGTTTAGGTTTGGTCCAATCCTCCTTAGTTTCTACCTTTTTTAGTATCTTTTTGTCTAAATAAAACATTCAATTGTGCTGCTCGTCTTGTTGCTCGTGCTCCTAAGTTTTCTCACATTTTTCCTTATCTTCGTTTGTTACATTGGTTACATTTGAGATGTAGAGTGACTTTTAAAATATGCCTAAACATGTTTAAAATTCATAACTGTAATGCTCCAATTTATCTTAAAAATCTAATTAAACAACCCTCTAAATCTGGTCTAAGATCATCTACCTTTAATTGTTCTTTTCGTTTTTCAGTTAAACACTCTTTTGCTAAACGATCTTTTTCTTACTGTGGTCCTCTTTTATGGAATTCTTTACCTTCTTCTTTAACTTCAACTAAGTCACTCATAACTTTCCGTCGAGGCCTGAAGACGTACTTGTTTGGGACGTGATGGCTGAGCGCTTTTGTTCACTTAGTAAAGGGCGCTATACAAATTATTAGTGATTGATTGATTGATTAATTGAAATTCATCATAGAAGATTTGCTTCGATAAAATAGTGAGAATATAGGTGGGTTTATGTTCATTAAGCTCTTTTCATGAGTATTTTTCACATTTCTCATGATTATTAAACATTAAACAAAATTCACTAATTTCAGATTATTTTCATAACAAAATTCAATGATTTGAGAATATTTTCTCCACAAAGTTCACTAATTTGAGATTATTTCTTTAAATGTTTCAACAATGGCCTAATTTTACCGATTTGAATGGTTTTGTAGTTTAGAAAAGTAATTAATTTGGAATGCCAAATGTGTTGAAACGAATTGCATTTGACTCGTCGCAACATGAACTTGTCGCGAAATTTTTTAATTATTATTTTTTTTTTGAATAAATATGATTATAAAAACTTATTAATAGTGAAATTTTAAATTTATTCGTCGAAACCGGCTAAATGTAGCCTAACGTACAAAACAGGCTGAATGTAGGCAAAAAACTCGTCGTGAAATTTTTTTAATTAATTTTTTTTTAATTTTTAGAATAAATATGATTAGAAAAACTTATTAATAGTGAAATTGTAAATTTATTCGTCGAAACCGGCTAAATGTAGCCTAACGTACGAAACGGGCAAAATTTAGACTAAAAACTCGTCGCGAAAATTTTTTTTGTTGAGTCTCAAAATTCTGCTGCCTTTTGGCTTCTTTTTCCTGGAGCTTTCATTCATTTCATAGTCTACAACCATCCATCCTCAAAGACTAGACAAGTTTTTTACCTATATTTGACGGTGTTTGTGTGTGTGTGTGTGTGTGAATGCGTATGGGAGTGTGAGTTTGTTTGTATTAATGACGAAATTGTATCAATAAAGAATACAACTTTTTTCATTTTCCTATGCATTGCTAACAAACTCATGCAAAAATGTAATTCTAACAAAAGTTTTTAAACTCAAGTTTCTACTTGATTTTTTTAAAACAACTATTTTTAAATTTTATTTTAGTTTTTCTTGTCATCAATGAAACATAATTGTCATATCTTTCGTTTCACCTGACCTATTAAAAAAATAATATAGTTCTAATAACAATGAGATTAATAAAATAATGATAATAACAATAACAATAATGATCATAACAATAATAATATTAAAGTACTAATAAGAGGTGATATTTTTTCCATTATCAACATTACCATTTTTCATATCATCATCATCATCCTCATAATCACCACCACCATCATCATCACCCTCGTCATCATCACCCTCATCATTTCGACAAGTAAGTTTTTAATTTTACTATTAATAAGTTTTTATAATCATATTTATTCACAAAATTAAAACTTATAAAAAAAAAATTTTTTCGCGACGAGTTTTTAGCTTACATTCAGCCTGTTTCGTAAGTTAGGCTACATTTAGCCTGTTTCGACGTATAAATTCAAAATTTCACTATTAATAAGTTTTTATAATCATATTTATTAAAAAAAGTTTTAAAAAAATTAATTAAAAATATTTCGCGACGAGTTTTTAGACAACATTTAGCCTGTTTCGTACGTTAGGCTACATTTAGCCTGTTTCGACGAATAAATTCAAAATTTCACTCTTAATAAGTTTTATAATCATATTTATTCAAAAAATGTAAAAAAAAATTAATTAAACAAATTTCGCGACGAGTTTTTAGCCTACATTCAGCCTGTTTCGTACGTTAGGCTACGTTTAGCCGGTTTCGACGAGTAAATTTATAATTTCACTATTAATGAGTTTATCTTATCATATTTATTCAAAAAAAGTTTTAAAAAAATTAATAAAAAAAATTTCGCGACGAGTTTTTAGCCTTTATTTTGCCTGTTTCGTAGGTTAGGCTACATTTAGCCTGTTTCGACGAATAAATTCAAAATTTCACTATTAATAAGTTTTTATAATCATATTTATTCAAAAAAGCAACAAAAAAAAATAATTAAAAAAAATCGCGACGAGTTCATTTTGCGACGAGTCAAATGCATACCATGATGATGATGTCATCATTAAGGTTTCAGTGTTGGGCTTTCAAATGGCGCGCTATATCATTGAAAGAGTTGTTTCTTGAAGCTTAAATGAGCTTTGACATCTCTCTGGGGATACATGCTGTCTCACAGATGATGACCACGTTGTTAAATACGAAAGAATACAACACGAACCGCCGGGTAGATAACGCACATACAAAATTTAGGTGTACGTGAAAATAATTTGTTGGCAACACAGGCTGATACAGGGCTATGTATTGAGGTTCGAAGAAATGTTGGGAACAAGTTGGTGATTTAAATTTTATAACTATTAATATTATATTAAATATCTAATTAACAGTAGTGAATAGTTTAATTAAATCAATAAATCACATATAGTATTTATGGTAAATAATATGATTTAATTTAATAATAACAGATTCAAAAAAATAAAAAAATACTAATTTGACAAAGAATCAGAGCTGGGCAGCAGGTAGAGGGAGGGTTGAATTTACATAATGAAGCAAACACGTACACAACGACAGACAACATTGACGATAAATAACAAATAAATAAAAAACGATAAATAAAAAATGACGACAAATAACGACACTGAAAACATGCAAATATGATTATAAAAACCTCTTTTAAATCAAAATAAGTAATTTAATTATTTTAAAACATGCGAAATATATTATAAAAACCTTTTTTAAATAAAAATAAATATTTTGAAACATGCGAAATATATTATAAAAACCTCTTTTAAATCAAACTTTTTATTTAAATCTATTCGACTTTGGTCATAGAATAGTACACAGAGGGATGATACAGATTTCTCACCATGAAATGTGTGATATAGGCTATCATATTGTTCTTGTCAACATACACAATTAAAAATTTAAGTAATTCGACAAACTAACATTTTTTAAATGAATCACGCATAAAAATTCAGCAAAAAACTAAAAATTGATATATCCAAAAATATTTCAGTTATATAATTAAAATTATTATCATAGCTTTTCACCATTAAAAACCCAACAACTAATCCACCAACTACAACACTCCATCAAAGCACGACGATATACAGACGTCATCTCACTGACACCCAAGACCACAAATTTGGACCCTCACAGCCCGACACTGACACACACTGGATCGGTTAAATGCGACTTGGGGAGCCTATTTTGAGTGATAAGTGTTTTTGGTGGTTGAGCATCATCATCATCATCATCATCTCCCGATGAATCCCAAGAACTTTCACTCTTGCAGTGTTGTTGTGGTGTGCAGTGTTGGTGTGTGGTGTACAGTGTTGTTGTGGTGTGCAGTGTTGGTGTGTGGTGGACAGTGTTGTTGTGGTGTGCAGTGTTGTTGTGGTGCACAGTGTTGTTGTGGTGTACAGTGTTGTTGTGGTGTACAGTGTTGTTGTAGTGTACAATGTTGTTGAGGTGTGCAGTGTTGTTGTAGTGCACAGTGTTGTTGTGGTGTACAATGTTGTTGAGGTGTGCAGTGTTGTTGTGGTGTACAGTGTTGTTGTGGTGTGCAGTGTTGTTGAGATGTGCAGTGTTTTGTAGTGAACAATGTTGTTGTGGTGTGCAGTGTTGTTGTGGTGTGCGGAGTTTTTTTTAGTGTACAGTGTTGTTGTGGTGTACAGTGTTGTTGTGTTGTATGGTGATTATGTGGTGTATGAAGGTGTTGTAGTTGACAGCATTGAGGAGACTCGAACCCAAATGCACGACAGAGTTGGCTCTGAGGGGAGGCAGGCTGTCGACGCAGTGGTACCCTGGCGAATTGCAGTCGATTCACCCCTTAACCGATTCACCCCATAACCGATTCACCCCATAACCGATTCACCCCTTAACCGATTCACCCCATAACCGATTCACCCCTTAACCGATTCACCCCATAACCGATTCACCCCTCAACTGATTCACCCCTTAAAATAGTTAAAAACGGACTTTATTTTTTATAGGTATTTTGCTAAAATAAAATAATAAATTATAAAATATATTTAAAATTATAAAATATCAAAAAAATATATTAAAAATTATAAAATATCAAAAAAATATATTAAAAATTATAAAATATCAAAAAAATATATTAAAAATTATAAAATATTAAAAAAATATATTAAAAATGGAAAAATATTAAAAAAATATATTTAAAATTATAAAATATTAAAAAATATATTAAAAATTATGAAAATATATTTGAAATTATAAAAATATATTTAAAATTATAAAATATCAAAAAATTATATTAAAAATTATAAAATAAATAAAAAATATATTAAAAATTATAGAATATCAAAAAAATATATTAAAAATTATAAAATGAATAAAAAATATATTAAAAATTATAAAATGTTGAAAAAATATATTAAAAATTATAAAATATTAAAAAAATAAATTAAAAAATATATAAAATATTTAAAAAATATATTAAAAATTATAAAATATTTGAAAAATATGAAATAAAATTTTAAATATAGTATAAAATTTTAAATATAAAATAAAATTTTAAATATAAAATAAAATTTTAAATATAAAATAAAATTTTAAATATAAAATAAAATTTTAAATATAAAATAAAATTTTAAATATAAAATAAAATTTTAAATATAAAATAAAATTTTAAATATAAAATAAAATTTTAAATATAAAATAAAATTTTAAATATAAAATAAAATTTTAAATATAAAATAAAATTTTAAATATAAAATAAAATTTTAAATATAAAATAAAATTTTAAATATAAAATAAAATTTTAAATATAAAATAAAATTTTAAATATAAAATAAAATTTTAAATATAAAATAAAATTTTAAATATAAAATAAAATTTTAAATATAAAATAAAATTTTAAATATAAAATAAAATTTTAAATATAAAATAAAATTTTAAATATAAAATAAAATTTTAAATATAAAATAAAATTTTAAATATAAAATAAAATTTTAAATATAAAATAAAATTTTAAATATAAAATAAAATTTTAAATATAAAATAAAATTTTAAATATAAAATAAAACTTTAAATTTAAAATAAAATTTTAAATATAAAATAATTTATTAAATTCAAAATACTTTATTAAAACAAAATATTAAATAAAAATTAAATTATTTAACACAAAATAAATTACTAAATACAAGGCACTCTTTTCAACCAATTCATTTTAGTGTTGTATTTTATGACAGCCTTTGGACAAAATGAACCTTAAGGAATGATTCTTTTTAGAGTTAATTGAAATTTTTAGCAAGTAAAAGCGAAGCATACATTAGTAATTTTTAACGTGGGACAGATCATGCAGTTGATTAGGAATTGATTAGGAAGTGAGGAATAAACAGACTATTTTTAAAAGACATATAAAAACGGTGATTTTTTCTCTTTCCTATCTTTTTTCTTTGCAATCAGTTGACTTGAATTGTCCATCCTGCACATATCTCACTTCTACTGAATTTTTTGCACATTTCCCCGTTTTTAGGCAATTCTTACCCGTATCTGACATCTGATGATAATTGGGAGAGAAGTTAATCTGAACTATGTATTAGTTTGGTTCCAACCTTGTCGAAAACCTTGTTTATTTTGTGGAAAAAATAAAATTTTGGTTAAAAGTACACTAGCATACTGAAACTAAACAACGAATATATACATCTGCCATTAATGGAGATTTCGTTAATAGGTTAACCTGGCTTCTTTCTTTCCCTGAATCATAAATTGAAAATAACTCCAAAATAATTATTTATTTGACAAAAAACCCAAAAATATTTTTTCTCTTAAAAGCCAATTCATGATATTAAATTGTCATTATTCAATAACCAGTTATTCAATGTAAAATATACTATATAAAATATAAATATACTATATAAAATATAAATATACTATATAAAATATAAATATACTATATAAAATATAAATATACTGGTATAAAAATAAACATACTATAAAAAATATAAATATGCTATATAAAATATAAATAGCTATATAAAATATAAATATGCTATATAAAATATAAATATGCTATATAAAATATAAATATGCTATATAAAATATAAATATACTATTACTATAATTATTAAAAATATACTATTGAGGGGTGGATCGGTCAAGGGATGAATCGACTGCAACTCCATAAATATAACTGCACTTTTTCAGAAATCTTTCTGAAGATAATTCATTTTGATCGTATTTTTTCCAAGCTTCTTCCAGTTTCGCTTGGATTGATTTGGCGGTCTGACTTTGCCGCCGCCTCAGCAACCTTTCCTTTACCATTTGGCACTGCCTGGTGACAGCCTTTGCTTCGTCATAAATTAAATTTATTACAATATAAAATTCTAAATTAGATTTTTTAGCTCTGCGGTTAAGGCGAGCGTGCCATCCCTCGAGGTCGTTGTTGGTGCGCACTGAACGGCGGTACACAGACCAGCTGTCAACGGTCCAGATGCGGCTATTCAACCAGGTCTCGCGGAAGTATGTGAAGAAACTTTCCAGTCTCTCACTGGTGTTGCCTTCACACACTTCTTCGAAGGCTGCTCCAATGTGACTGGCCGGCAAAAGAGACAGAGCAAAAACCTTACGAAGAAGATTATATACCCTGTCCCTTTCCATATACGAGGTCACAAGCTCGCATTCTTGCACTTTCCGCCATAGTGCCTGCCTCAAGTGAAAAGCACAACTCTTGATCTCTTTGTCAGGGAAGACCTGCTGTATTGCTCTCCACAGGCTCCCTTCAAAGTCGATGACAAAGGTTCTCAACTTAATTTCAATTGAGAGGAGTTGTCTCACTTTCTCCAAAACCTGAATTGATAGTAAAACTTAATAATAACAATTTACTTCATAAATTAATTTAAATAGCATAATCTTTAATTGTAGAAGACTGTCATATATACCTTCTTGTAATCCTTCCGCCTTTTGCCCGTCATGAGGACAAAACAGAAAGGCAACTGTTTAAAGTTCTCTTCATATCTTCAATGAATAAAAGTTGTTCAAAAAAAATTTAATTAATAAATAGAAACGACAATAATGACAAAATTATTAAAATAGTTTATATAAATTTATAAATAGAATAGAAAACAGATGAATTCATTCATTTGGTACCTGACAAACGCATGAATAGAAAAGAGTTGGGTGATTGGCGATTTCACCACTTTAAAAGTCCCGTCCATATACCAAGTGTAAGCTTTGGATAAACGGTCCAGCTGACTTTGGTGGCAAATATAGCGTGATGGCGATTGCCAACAGAAACGGTTCCTCTAAATGACGTTTCCTGAATTGCATTGTACAGGTGTACTTCATCAACCTGAAATATATTTATAATGTCACATAAAGTTGTTGAATAATAAAAGAATTATACGTGCGTAACTAATTTTTACCTCAAAATCTTGAGAGTCAGGATTTGTTGGCCTCATAGCCGCCCGACTTCTATTTGCTATTCGGCACAAGTTCACTTCACTTATTTGAGCTACTTGAGGCAGGTCCGGAACTGAAAACATCTGTTTTGCCTGACTAACGAGTACACTCGCAGGTTCAAGTAAGTTTTCTCGTGCGGCTGTTTTTACCTGTGTTTAGGAAAATATTTTATTTTCAATTACTTTAAAATTAACAACGTGCTTACAAAGATGTCGAATGATGTTTTAATTATAATTTATAATAGTTAAAATTCTTCTATATTTACTTCTCTTTTTTCTAGAATAGAAACAAGTAGTCCTGGACGCGGTGGGTCTTTGTGACTTAGTGCACCTTTCTTGAAAACACTCCCTTCCTGCTTTATTACAGCTGGACATACAAACTTCTTACTCTTGAGACAGCATCTCCATTCAATCGTTCCAGATTTTAATGTCCGTTTGTAAATGAACGAATAGCCTTCACTGGAGACTAATATGTTTCGACCTCTCTTCGATCCCCCTTCCCCGATTGTGTACGTAATTGCTCGTTCCGGTAAAACATCATCGTCATTCACAATGCCATCACTGAGATCCCTTAAAAAATGGATTATACATTTATATCTACCCAAAATTGACAAAAACACTGGAACATATTTCATATCTTCAAATAGATTAATAATAATAAATTGAAAATGTATTTTTCAAGAAAAAATATTTGATGCAAACAATAGAAAAAAGCACTAACGATTCTTCCTCTTCGAATCTAGTTTCTAGATTCGCATGTTGATGCAAGTTCGACGTACTATCATCTTCATCCCAATTCAGCATAGGTTCGTCCATGTTGCGGATAGGCTCTTCTCTGAAAGGGAGTGATGTAAGCAACATAAAACCAAAATGTTAAATTATTGAAAAATCAATTCTATATTTATAGTAATATACTGAAATCTTAACTGTTTATATAATATGAGATAGAAATAATATAAATTAAAGATCTCTTACAAATCTTCGTATTCTACTTCAGCAAGAGATTCATCTCTGAGAAATCTGATAATAAAAATTTACCCGATTATTTAATACATATAAAATGAATGTAGGATAAAAAGCCTCTCGGAGAAAAAGCCTTCGGATAAAACACCTTCTACAAAAAGCCTCCCGGAGAAAAAACCTCCTGGAGAAAAAGTCTCCTTGTTAATATTTTAGTATACATAAAACGGACTTTTTATATAAAAAATGGATTTTTTTTATAAATTCGTGTCACAATTTTAAATAAATAAAACAAACTATATTTTTTTAAAATTACATAATTAAAATGAACTATAATTATAACTTTAACAGACACTATTTTTTCAATAGATTCGTTTCACAATTTTAAATAAATAAAACGGACTATATTTTTTTTTAATACATAATTAAAACGAACTTAATTTATCAAATACAATAAAAATTATTGGTAAACGGATAAATAATCTTCAGAATAAAAAGTTTTCACGATAAAAAGTCTTTAGAATAAAAAGTCTTCAGAATAAAAAGTTTTCACGATAAAAAGTCTTCACGATAATAAGTCTTCAGAATAGAAAGTCTTCAGAATAAAAAGTCTTCAGGATAAAAAGTTTTCAGGATAAAAAGTCTTGAGGATAAAAAGTCTTCAGAATAAAAAGTTTTCAAAAAAAAAAAACTGCAAAAATTAATTTTCAAGGAAAAATAATCACGATCGAGAACCAGCAGAAAACCTAATGATTAAAGTGAGAAATCAACAACAACCAAGTCAATTTTATTCAAATACTATTTCCAGAGTGAAAAAGAAATTGAGCAAACATTAGATAAAAGTATGATATTTCAACCTTTTAGTTTTAAGGATCACGTATTCTTCCTTAAACATTATTTCCTTATGGTTAAAGTGACGAAGCAACAACAGCCAAGTCAAATTTATTCAAATGCTATTTCGAGATTGAACGAAAAAAATAAAGCAAAAATTATATAAAAGTATCAAGTTTTATTCTTCAAGTTTCAAGGATCACGTATTAATCACGTATCTTTTCTTAAAATTTATTTTTTTAGAGATTTTTTTTCTGAAAACTTTTTATCCTAAAGACTTTTTATGTTGAAGAATTTTTATCCTGAAGACTTTTAACCTGAAGACTTTTATTTCTGAAGACTTTTTATCCTGAAGACTTTTTATCCTGAAAACTTTTTATCCTGAAGACTTTTTATCTTGAAGACTTTTTATCCTGAAGACTTTTTGTCTTGAAGACTTTTTATTCTGAAGAATTTTTATCCTGAAGACTTTTTATCTTGAAGACTTTTTATCCTGAAGACTTTTTATCTTGAAGACTTTTTGTCTTGAAGACTTTTTATCCTGAAGAATTTTTATCCTGAAGACTTTTTATCTTGAAGACTTTTTATCCTGAAGACTTTTTATCTTGAAGACTATTTATCCTGAAGACTTTTTATTCTGAAGACTTTTTATTCTGAAGACTTTTTATTCTGAAGACTTTTTATCCGTTTACCAATAATTTGTACTGTATTTGATAAATCGTTTTAGTTATGTATTTTTAAAAAATAAAGTCCGTTTTATTTATTTAAAATTGTGAAACGAATCTATAAAAAAAATAAAGTCCATTATAATTATAGTTTGTTTTAATTATTTAATTTTTTAAAAATTAGTTCGTTTTATTTATTTAAAAATTGTGAAACGAATCTATAAAGAAAATCCGTTTTTTATATAAAAAGTCCGTTTTATTCATACTAAAATATTAACAAGGAGGCATTTTCTCCGAGAGGCTTTTTCTCCAGGAGGTTTTTTTTCCGGGAGGCTTTTTGTAGAAGGTATTTTATCCGAAGGCTTTTTCTCCGAGAGGCTTTTTGTCCGTTCACCATATAAAATCTAGATAGTCAAAAAATGAAACTAATTACTTACAACTCCTCGTCTTCCACGCGAGAGGTTCCGACATGACGAAAATCCAATGTATTGTCGTCGACATCACTGATAAAACGAAAATAAAATGTATTTAATTTGAGTTTTACTAGTTATATTATATACCTATAGATAACAGTCGTGGCGAAACCCCATCGCTCTGTCGGATTTCGCCGTAAAAAGGTTTGAAACACCCTTGAATATTTTCCATTCGTTGGCCAGTTCGCAAAGTTTGAATGTCTTTCGACATAATTGAGATTTAAGAAATATTTTTATTCTTCGTTTAAAAAAGTAATTTTTCATCGCAAACCCCGTCAAAATCTTATTCCAAAACTCATTTTCATTTCTTTTGAGCAAAGTTTTATTGATATAGTATACTGGTAATTAATTATTCAACTAAAATTTAAAAAGTCAACCTTAATGCACATATTTATAAAATTTTCATTTTATGAATTAAATTAATAGAATAACTTTTTAACTATTTGATTTAATAAAAATACAAACTTATTAAGAATTGGTCGAGCAAAAGCTACAATTTGAGTTTTTACATAAAGTATAATAGAAAAGTTTTACAAATCATTGGGACTAATAATTAATTCACTTACGACTCTTGGACACGCACCGCTTCTTCACCTTCATTTATTGAGCCACTGAAAATATTTTTTCAAATATATATTGTCTTTATACCATTAGACTTCGAATTAAAGTGAGAAAAAATACACTCGATAAATACCTTAAACACAAGTCGCAAAATAAAGCACGGCTAGAACTTGAAGCTGAGCAAGAAAAGCATGTAAAAGAAGACATTTTGATTTAAAAGACACCTAATCTCGAGTGCTCTTTATATACCCATTGCCCTACACCCTCACCCTACACCAACACATCGGTTTTCTTTATGATTGTTAATCTAACTAATGCCAAGTATATGTTCTCAAAGAGAGTTCAGAAGGAAAGATTAATTAATCGATGAATGATGGAATGGTGGGTGGTGGTAAAGAGTGGTGGAGGCGGTGTAAATCACTAAAACAATGAAAATGAATAATAAATAATTCAGAAAGTCTATTCAAATAAAATTAACAAATAATGTTAAAAACTTTGAAAATAATTTTAACAAACTTAAAAAATAATTTTTAAAACTTTGAAAATAATTTTAAAACTTTGGAAATAATTTTTACAAATTTAAAAATAATGTTTAAAAACAATAATTTTAACGAACTTTGAAAATAATTTGGAAAAACATTACAAATAATGTTAAAAACATTAAAAAGAATGTTAAAAACATTAAAAAGAATGTTAAAAACAATAAAAAGAATGTTTTAATTTTTCAATGCGCGGACAAACAAACCGTTGATTTCCGTGATGGTCAATCAAAGCTATTTATTTTAGATACTTAATTCTAATTGGTGAAATGAAAATTTACAAATCAACTTTTTAATATTTATTTATTAAATACTAAAAATTAATTAATATTAAGTAACATAAAATGAAACATTTAGTTTATATACTTACATATTCTGTTTCGCAAAAAAATTAAATGAATCAATATTTGTATAATAAAAACAGTAAAAAAAATATAGCAGTAGCAAACACAAAAAATCAAAGTTTTTCACTATAAATCATAACTTTATTATATCGGTAAAAGGATAAAAAGTCTTCGGATAAAAAGTCATAATCATCATCCCCACCACAATCATCATCACCACCACCACCACCAGTTATCATCATCATCGTCATCATCATGTGTGTGTGTGTGTGTGTGTGTGTGTGTGTGTGTGTGTGTGTGTGTGTGTGTGTGTGTGTGTGTGTGTGTGTGTGTGTGTGTGTGTGTGTGTGTGTGTGTGTGTGTGTGTGTGTGTGTGTGTGTGTGTGTGTGTGTGTGTGTGTGTGTGTGTGTGTGTGTGTGTGTGTGTGTGTGTGTGTGTGTGTGTGTGTGTGTGTGTGTGTGTGTGTGTGTGTGTGTGTGTGTGTGTGTGTGTGTGTGTGTGTGTGTGTGTGTGTGTGTGTGTGTGTGTGTGTGTGTGTGTGTGTGTGTGTGTGTGTGTGTGTGTGTGTGTGTGTGTGTGTGTGTGTGTGTGTGTGTGTGTGTGTGTGTGTGTGTGTGTGTGTGTGTGTGTGTGTGTGTGTGTGTGTGTGTGTGTGTGTGTGTGTGTGTGTGTGTGTGTGTGTGTGTGTGTGTGTGTGTGTGTGTGTGTGTGTGTGTGTGTGTGTGTGTGTGTGTGTGTGTGTGTGTGTGTGTGTGTGTGTGTGTGTGTGTGTGTGTGTGTGTGTGTGTGTGTGTGTGTGTGTGTGTGTGTGTGTGTGTGTGTGTGTGTGTGTGTGTGTGTGTGTGTGTGTGTGTGTGTGTGTGTGTGTGTGTGTGTGTGTGTGTGTGTGTGTGTGTGTGTGTGTGTGTGTGTGTGTGTGTGTGTGTGTGTGTGTGTGTGTGTGTGTGTGTGTGTGTGTGTGTGTGTGTGTGTGTGTGTGTGTGTGTGTGTGTGTGTGTGTGTGTGTGTGTGTGTGTGTGTGTGTACCTCTAATAAATCGACCCTATGGATCATTGCCAAAGATGCATTTAACTTTCCCATCACATGTGTGAACAATTTGAAAGAGTTGCATGGATAGATGGATGGATGGATGGATGGATGGATGAATGGATAGATGAATGGATGGATGGATGGATGAATGAATAAATGGATGGATCAACGGCATCTTAATTGTAACTAATGTGGCGTTGATTCTGAAGTAGACGGGTCATTGATATTTTGATGATGATGATGACGATGATGATGATAACTGGTGATGGTGGTGGAGATGATGATTATGACTTTTTATCCGAAGACCTTTTATCCTAGAACCTATTGAATTCTATCAGACTGAATATAATTGTTCACTAGTGTTTATTTAATTTCATAAATCAAGAAGACTATATTTATAAGTTTTTATAGGATTTGACCAAACTCGTAGTTCATTTGATAAAATATATTTTAAGTAGTTTTTAAATCTTAATGAAGAGAGTTATTTATTTGGTGAAACTAATTATTTTTTTACTTTTAATTACACACACATACCATAAAACCGAAACACATTAAACGGGACATCTTTCAACTCAATAATAGGGGCTAATACGCCACCATAATGATACAAAGCAGAACATGTCATCTGAAGCTTCGGTATTACAGGTTAATGGTTCACTACATTGACACGATCCACACACATATTTATGATTCTAGTTGAGAGAAAAATTCTCAAAAGAGAATGCAAGTTTGAAGATTGAACAGATTTTAAGATTGGATGACTATTCGATATGTTTGCCACCACCAAGAGTTACGTAGTTATCATGACTGTTATCGGAGCCTATTTAAATTTGATCAATAGATTATATACTATCATAGTATATTATACTAATATTATAAATTCTAATTTTGTTTTTCAAAATAGATAAATTCTTTAGTTTAACTCTGATCTTAATCCTAACTCAAACTGAAGTTCTTTTTCAAACCTAGCTCTAATCGGCCTCCTGGAGAAAAAGCCTCTAGAAATCAACCAATCAATCAATTAAAACTATTTATATAACGCTTTTGAATAATTGTGTTAAATTTAACTGCTTTTTGGATCCCCCGCAAGTATATCAATTTATATATAAAAAAACACAATCAACCTCAATAATCCAACCTCGCCCACATCACCACGATCATCATTGCCACAGAATCATTGTTTTCACTTCAACCATCACCACAGCACCACAACACAGCACTTCAACTAACACCAAAAGCACCACCATTCGATCAGAAACGATCAGAATTGGCTAGTAAAACTTTCTGCAGCAAGTTATTATGGCTTCGAACAATATTTCATTTCAAAGCTTAGAGAAACGTTAAAAAAATATTAACTATACGAGACTATATGAATGTAACGAGAAAAAAGTTTTCATCAGATGACTTCAACGAATCCACCGAAGAAAAAAGTATTTAATCAGCTCGTTTATGTTTTTATAAAAAATTCAAAATCTTGAAGTTTTAAAAACAAATACTTTAAAATGAATGCCGAAGCATTTTATAAATTGTTTAAAACACTGGTTTAAACACCGGAAAGATTCATGAAATGGTGAAAGAAAAGTATTGAGTTTCAGATGACTGGGGTCAAGAGTTCAGCAGCTCGATGGTTCGGAACATATTCGAAAGACTATGAATAATGAAGTCATTGATTGTTTAAAAAATGCATATGTATAATATACAGTGATGGGCAACTAACTAAATATTTTTAGTTAAACTATAACTATTTTTCAACTAAAAATAATTAGTTTAACTAATAGAGAAAAACTTAATTTTGAGAATAGTTAACTAAAACAAAGTAGTTAAACGTTTCCAACCTATTTCAAACTGGTTAAATATGTGAAGATTATATATACAGTATAGGTATACTATTTGTAATCGTCTACCTTCATCAACCTCAGACTTAAAGCTCCCTCTGGAGGACTTATTAAATTTTCATCTTGGTGACGGAAGTATAGACTTATGTAGTTAGCATTTCATATTTCAATTAATCGTTTCCAGCTTCAAACAACTATTCACAGCTCCAAAATCAATATCCATCTTCAACAAAACTGCCGGACTTCAAAAGCAATTTTCAGATCTGACCACATCCCCATGTGTTAAAAAATAAATTCCTAATTCAAAAACCCTCAGCGTCAAAAAAGTCAAACTTCAATGACAACCCTCAATGAGAGTGCTGGAGGCAAATACAAAAATATGATCTGGTTATAGAGGTTTAAGCCTGCGACCAGAATCATCATAAGATATCCCAGATATATGACAACTACCAAATAAAACGGAGTCAATTATATAAAGATCTGGATGATGAAGTTTATTTTTAAAATGTAATATTAAAATGATATTGAAAAATTTATTTAATATTAAAGATTTTTTTTTGTATTTGATAATTTATTTTATATTATATAATATATTTTATATTGAATAATTATTCTTTTATTTAAAAATTATTTTATTATTGAATAATTATTTTATTATTGAATAATTATTTTATTATTGAATAATTATTTTTTTATTTAATAATTTATCATTTATTTGATTATTTTTTTTACTTATTTTATAACTTTTTATTTATTTTATAACTTTTTTTATTATTTTATAGTTTTTATTTATTTTATAATTATCTATTCATTTTATAATTACCTATTTATTTTATAATTATCTATTTATTTTATAATTATCTATTTATTTTATAATTATCTATTTATTTTATAATTATCTATTCATTTTATAATTATCTATTTATTTTATAATTATCTATTTATTTTATAATTATCTATTTATTTTATAATTATCTATTTATTTTATAATTATCTATTTATTTTATAATTTTTTAAATATTTTATAATTTTTTAAATATTTTATAATTTTTTAAATATTTTATATTTTTTAATATATTTTTTCAATATTTTATAGTTTTTAATATATTTTTTTAATATTTAATAATTTTTAATATATTTTTTTAATATTTTATAATTTTTAATATATTTTCATAATATTTTATCATTTTTAATATATTTTTTAAATATTTTATAATTTTTATTATCTTTTTTCAATATTTTATAATTTTAAATATATTTTTTTAATATTTTATAATTTTTAATATATTTTTTTAATATTTTTTAATTTTTAATATATTTTTTTAATGTTTTTTAATTTTTAATATATTTTTTTAATATTTCATAATTTTTAATATTTTTTAAAAATATTTTTTAATTTTTAATATATTTTTTTAATATTTTTTAATTTTTAATATATTTTTTTAATATTTTTTAATTTTTGATATATTTTTTTTATATTTTTTAATTTTTAATATATTATTTTAATATTTTTTTATTTTTTTAATATTTTTTAAATATTTTTTAATTTTTAATATATTTTTTTGATATTTTATAATTTTAAATATACTTTATAATTTATTATTTTATTTTAGCAAAATACCTATAAAAAATAAAGTCCGTTTTTAACTATTTTAAGGGGTGAATCGGTTGAGGGGTGAATCGGTTATGGGGTGATTCGGTTAAGGGGTGAATCGGTTATGGGGTGAATCGGTTAAGGGGTGAATCGGTTAAGGGGTGAATCGGTTAAGGGGTGAATCGGTTATGGGGTGAATCGGTTAAGGGGTGAATCGGTTAAGGGGTGAATCGGTTAAGGGGTGAATCGGTTATGGGGTGAATCGGTTATGGTGTGAATCGGTTAAGGGGTGAATCGACTGCATCCCCTCTTGAAGCCCGTCCGGATTTACGCCACTATAATCTTACTCATCATTGTATTGTATTGTAATGTATTGTATTGTATTGTATTGTATTGTATTGTATTGTATTGTAATATAAACTTTGATGAACCAATACTTTAGTTATTTAATTTTTATCATTGTTTTTACAGCCATTGAAGAAGATGGTGCCGTGAATTTCAAAACTTATTTTTAGCTATATTTGAGATGTTGAACTCAAATATAAAATAACTTTTCTTCTATTTGTTCCAATTTTTTCGATAATTTGTTTTTAATCTGCAGTTTTATCCCATATTTTGCAATATTTAATAACATTTCGCAATAAATATCTTTCTTATTGTTGTAGTAAACTATAAATATAGTTTTTAAAGTTGTTCTTGCATTTTCAAATAATAATTAAATTGAGTTCAAGTAGAAGAAGTTGTTCAAATAATCTTAGTGGTTTGCTATATTTGTGGAGAATACACATTTAAAAAGCTGTGTGATTTTATTAACCCATGTTTGCTCAAGGTTCCATTAATAGAAAATGAAGAAAAAAAATTAACAGAAAATTAAATAACTAGTACAAATTTATTTGTAAATTGAAAGTTGTTTAAAAATAAATTAACTACAATTTTTTTAAATAGTTTGTTGATTATCTTAAAATTATATTTTGGTGATTTTTTTGCTAATTGAAAGAAGAATAAAAATATGGCTAGAGAAAAATAATTACTAAAATTTTTTCATTTCTGTATTCTGTCTTTTTGCTTATTCTCAATAACTTATTCTTCCTTTTAGATTAAAAATTTTAATCGCCGTTAATCGTTAAATTAAAAATTTTAATCGTGTGTTAATCGTATTTAACGCAATGTTTTTAGCTTATTTGACATTAGTATAAAATACTATTTAAATTTTTTACTCACAACTGTAATAGAAATTTTTTCAGAATTTATTTATAAAAGAAATCACACTTGAAAGGAAAAAAAATCTATAAATGATAAAAAATTCAATCTTTTTGAGCCGATCGCTCAAGCAAAAAGTAATCAACATATGAAAGAATAAAAAAGAATCCATAAATGATAAAAAATAAAATGGTCACACATCTTATTTGAGCCAATTACTCAGCAAAAAAGTTTGCCTAGACAAGCTGACTAGACGTTCACATGGAACTGTAATTGCAGGAGATGACAAATATTTGAAAGTTTCGTTTCTTCATGTTGTTGCCACTAAACAAGAAGACAATTCTCTAAGCCTACCTCTGTTCTACAACGTTGAATGATTGACTAAGTAATCATTAATTAATAAAAAATGGAAAAAAAGTTTTTTTTTTCTTCAAACATGAAGACTAAAAAATTCCATCTTGAGCAACTGGGTTCTTATACTCTTTATATAATAGTCTATATACTATATAGACTAAATAGAGTATATAGTATATAGACTTATCAACTTCTACAGTCTCATCTAAATTTCATTTTAGCCAACTATTCGTATTCCATTTTAGGCAACTATGACCATGCCACACCTTTATGGTCATAACAGGCCAATCACTCAATTTTTAATTTTACAATTTGCACACAATAAAACTGTATTGCATCATCTAATTACTAGTAAAAAATTGGAATTATTTATCTTCGGAAATTGAAAAAAAAAGCAAAATGTTATCTCCCAATATTTAAACAATTTTTCTAGAAATCAGTTTTTAAAGTATTCCAATTGAATTGATGCATAGATATGAAATAAATAAATAATTAATTTTCAAAGCGCATAACTGTAAATAAGCCAGTTCTATCTTTGGAACCGGTTCATCTTGAGCAACCTCCCCTACCATCACTTGAGTTAATTAATTTTTATAAATGTTTCCACAGGAACTCACGTAGATTGAGAGTATCAAATGGATTTGGGCAAATATTTAAATATACATTTTTTCAATAAAATTCATAAAAGCCTCGGGATCATTCATTTCAATGCCAAAGATAACGGTTAATAACCAAATTTTAAACTATTAACATTCAAGTCAAAGAAAATTAAAGATGACAATAAAAAAAATAGTTACCAAAGAACAATTTTCTAACATGAAATCTTGAATTCCATCCTATTAGTTACAATTTAAAATATTTTTAAACTAAAAAAATTGTATAGTAAAAAATATTTTTTAAATGCTATTATCAATCAATCAATCAATATTATAAATATTATTTAAATCTTTACAAGATTTTAGCAAATATTTTTCAAAGTATACTAAACATTTTTATTTTAAAAAGCCTGTATTGTATATTTTTATTGTATTTCAATCAATCAAATAATTAACTCTAGCGCTTTTTAATCAAATTCAAGAGCGCTCGTTTGATCTGAATAAAGCTTGGCCCGTTCAAAAATCCAGAAATAATATATTGTACAACTGGTAAAAAAGGGTCATTAACGATTAAATTTTATAATCTTTGTTTAATAAATTTGTTTAACCATCTTTTTGGCCTTAATAACCTTTTGCGCCCTATACATGGGACTTTCAATCAATCAATCAGTCACTAATGATTTGTATAGCGCCCTTTACTAAGTGAACAAATGCGCTCTTCAAATAAATTTGTTAAATAAAACGGTTTTTAGACCACTACCAAAATATGTATATATATAAATTCAAATATATATAAAAAGAAACAATCAACTTCAATAATCCAACCTCACCCACACCACCATGACAATCACCGCCAAAAAATCACTATCACCACAAATAAAAAATTCAATCATCACCACAATACCAACACTCATACCACAGCACAATCATCACCACATCATCATCAAAACAACAAAACACAATCATCATTCTTCTCAATTTTCTGTCTTGCCACTGGTGCCGAGGCTGCGAAAGAGGGTGAAGGAGAAGTCCTTGCCAACGCTGGTACTGCTGCTGCTATGGAAGGATTTCTCCTTTATGTCACAGCTCACTTGATTCCCTGCGGCCATCTTGGTCTGCTGCGGCCATTCCTCGACAGATTCAAAACAACCAACATTCGCACTAAAAACATTCTAATTAATTTAATTTTTATTTAGACTTAAGATTCTAAAATTTTAATATATTATACCCAAAACCGTTTATTCTACAAATTTATTTGAGCGGCTGCCAAAATGGCAATCGCTAACCAAAGATCTCAATGGTACAATACAGGTAATGAAAGATAGTGAATAGGTCAATAAATTCTATGCCTCTTTAAAAATGATAAATTGATAAAATGTCATTGATTAAATGCCAAGTTGGCTATACTTCAGTATCACTTTTTGCCTATTTAGATATGAGCTAATCTATCAATCAATCAAATAGATTTCTATAGCTTTATTCAAATTCAAGAGCGCTCGATATTTAGATGATATTTAGGTTTTCAGGTCTCATATATCCGAGATCTCTTGATTTATGTGAATATATCAATAAAAAAGTCAAACTTTACAATGAGTAAAGCGGCAAACATTGAAAAAAAACTAGGCAAGTACTTTTTGATTCGTTCGAAAGGCAATGCCGATCTCGTCCTAGAAGTAAAAGACGGTTCTAAACAAACTGGTTCAATAATTGTGTTGGGAGCTTTGGTGAATGAGGACCAACCGTATGACATTCCCGACCACCAATTGTGGCTCTGGAACCAGCAGACGTCCACCATCAGAAGCAAACTAACCAGTTTTTGTCTTTCTTCCAATGGTTAGATTACAATGATCACAATAAGAATAGAAATTTAATTGAACAATAATTTTTAGAATTTATTTTATGAACTTCTGAATTAAATTTTAAATCCTTAAAATAAACTTGATTTAGAATCTAAAAATTAGATAGTGGGGTTTTGATAGCTCAGATGTACGCAGCATCAGAAAAGCAACAGTGGAGTCTGGAACAGGACAAGTACCTCATCCTCAAGTAAGATCATTACCAGCAATTAATTCAGCCATGTGCATGAAATATTTATATCTGTTATCATTTTTTAATTATTATCACTACTATTATCATCATCATCATCATAAACATCTTTAAATAAAAATTAAGCTCAAGTATTTAACTAAATTTCACATCCACACCCCTTCCACTCCAACCATAGGAACTCTGAGAAAGCTCTCTCAGTGAAGGATCACACCATCTTTGCTGGAGCTCGTTGTGAACTGACTGACATGGAAGGCCTCAGTGAACAGCAATGGGCGTTCACTCACATGTGAGTTGTTTGTGTTTGCTCCTTAATTGTGTAGCGCTAGAAAAAATTTAGAATTTTATTTAGAATAAAGTGGGGAATGAGTGACTGGAAAATAATGTTTTATCAATTGATGTAACACTATGTATGATTAAAAACACACACACACACACACACACACACACACACAGACCAGCTGACTACTTCTTCATCCACCACAAAGCCACCTCGAGGGTGATGGACATCAGGGGTGACAGTGCCAGTACGGGAGCCCAGATCATCACCTACCCGCGCAAGGAGGTGTGTCAATGGGTATTTATTATCACGTATTTAAAAATCATAATCACTATCATTATCATCATCATCATCATCATCATCATCATCGTTATAATCATCATTTTCAAAATGTTTAAACATATTCATTACTACAAACTTTGGCTAGTTCTTTAATAGAGTTCAATGATTCTTTTATGCTGCATAAATTACATGGGCGGCGATCCTGGGGGGGTCCTGGGGTCAGGACCCCTCCACTATTTTTTAGTGGGGGGGTCCACCTTAATGTGGACCCCCCCACTTTTTTCCAATCTTTTTATCTAATTTTTTAAATTTTAATATGAACATAATCGTCAACCATGGCATAAAAATGAATTTTTATACAGTAATACATTGTGAGTATGTGTAGTTATAGTGATAGCTGTCTAAACAAATATTCTTTGCCTAATTAAATACTCCTCAATCTACTTTTCTTTTTATCTCTATGGCGTAGGCGGGAATCCTTAGGGGGTCCTGGGGTACACCTTTATAAGGACCCCCTCACTCTTTTAAAAATACACATTTCTCAACTCTCATTTTGATACGAGCCTAATTGTCAACCATGGGATAAAGAAATGCTAATACAGTAATACATTGTGAGTATGTATGGGCAGCGATGCTAGGGGGGGTCTTGGGGTCCATCTTAACATGGACCCCCTTCAATTTTTCAAATAAAATAATTTCTTAACTCCTATATTAATACAAGCATAATCGTCAACCATAGCATGAAACAGAATTTTATTGAGTAATATATTTTGGGTAGGCGTAGTTATAGTGATAGCTGCCTGAAGCAAAACTATTCTTTGCTTACTTAAATACTCCTCCACCTACTCTTCTTTTTATATTTATGGATTTAATTTAATGAATTATATTTATAAAAAATTAAATTCCTGAATTTTCAATTTTCGCAAGCAGACATTCAGGATGTTTTTTAGAAAATATCGGTTCACTTTATGCAAACAGACAGATTTACATTTGTATAAATTTTATACTATAAAAAAACATTCACATTGTGTTACTTATTTTGCATGGGCGATGTTCATAGGGGGTTCTGAGGTCTACCTTAATATCGACCCTTTCAATTTTTAGATGAACCAAAGTTAATGACTTTCAAAAGGCTTCGAACAATAACTAAAGTTGTGGTTAAATCAAACTACAAGTTTCATATCACATGACTGCAAAAATAAAATGCTGATGCTTTTAGCTCATTCTATCGTTAGAAACACAGTGTGCACTGTTAATGCCGAATCAAGCCAGTTTGGTGTTATGGTTGACGGCACACAAGACTGCAATGGGTTAGAGCAGGAACCGATATGCATTCGTTTTTTTGATGAAGCTCTTAATATTAAGGAACAGTTTATTGGTTTATTCAGCCCACCAGACACGACCAGACAAAAATTATCTGCTGTAGCAAAAGAGTTTCTGATCAGAATTATGCTACCCATAGAAAATCTCAGAGCTTAGACTTATGACGGCGCTGCTAACATATACGGCCGATTTAACGGTTGTCAGGCTATTATCAGCAGTGAGCATCTGCTTGCATTGTTTTTCCACTGTTCTGCACACTGTGCAAATCTTGTAGCCCAGCACACAGCTGCCGCAAATCCCTTTGTGAGCAATTCACTTCAGTTTGTCCAAGAGTTAGGTGCTTTTTACAATCGTTCAGGGAATTTCAAGAAGCAATTTAGTGATGCTTTAGTGTCTCTTATAACTGACTTGTCTGATGAGCCACTGAATGAAAAGTATAGTATAAAACTTCTTTGTCCTACAAGATGGCTGGTAAGAGTATCTGCAGTGTCTTCTGGACTTGAACAATATGAAGTGGTACTTGTTAGCTTGGAATCATTTGCTTCCATTGGTACTGCTGATGAAACAGCTAAAAAGGTTCGAGGCTTTTTCTCAACAGAACACTTCTACACTGGCCCTCAAGCTAGTTGTTTTGGTGTTTTCACTTCTGGAACAGTTGAAAAAGTCTTTGCAGTGAGCAAGTGCCAAGGTCAGTAGAATGGTTGCAGCGACCAGTATGGTTTTGGCAAGAACGGCGTCGCTTACGAGCAGATGAACAGTTTAACGCCATTTTCAGAGATGTTAACAGTATGGTTTTGGCATATGATCTTGAGCCGATTTCTGTACCTCGGGTGCAAAAGCCGCCACAAAAGTATTGTGGGCTAGGCCCAGCTTATGTAGCAACAAAACCAGAGGAACTTTATCGAGCAGCATATTACGCTGTCATAAACATTGCAATCATGCAACTCACAGAAAGGTTCAATCGAGATTCTCCTGGTTTGCGGTCATACTTGCAGCTGGAGACAATGTTGTTATCTGGTGATATTTGCAAACAGTATCGTGAGCTAAATGCAACTAGTCTTTTTTCACAGTAAGCTATGTTTAAAGACCAGAATGAATACAGAACTTTATCAAAAGTGCAACAAATAATGCAAGCTATGATCCCGGAAGTCAGACATCTCTTTCCTCAGGTTGAAAGATTGATCAGGTTGATGCTTGTTTGTCCAACAACGTCCTGTACTGCAGAAAGATCTTTTAGTGCTTTGCGGCGTCTTAAGACTTGGTTGCGTGCAACTATGACACAGCCTCGCTTGAATTCACTGGCCGTTTGTCATGCACATCAGGATATACTTGACAGTATAGATTTAAAAAAGCTAGCTGAAGAATTTGCTAGTCGGTCAGACATTCGAAGGGGTCTTTTTGGAAATTGGAGTTAGCGAGCTGTGGGGAGAAGATAGGAGAACAGACATTCTTTGTTATCTGAATATACACAGTGGGCCAAAAAAATTTCCCAATGTATATTTGTTGATAAATTTGGCAAATTTAAATCTATTTGAAATTTTTTTAAACTATTTGACTCAGAATTGATTGGAAAACAAGATGTTATAACATTTATTTAGACTCTTTTAATGTGCATTCTTTTCACCTAGTGAAACTAAAACAAGTGTGAAAATAGCGAAAACTATATTATAAAACACAAACATATTTCGATATTTTCAAATTTGTTTCAACTTCACAAGGTGAATGTATTACAGATTAAAAGGGTCAAAATACATTTTTCTTAAATCTTGTTCCTTATACATTTCTGAGTCAAACTGTGAAAAAATTGAAAATCGATTTACATTTGCCAAAGTTATATACAAATATATAGCGGCATGTTTTTTTTGACCCAGCGTGTATATTTATCTGTCTGTTCGACTGGCTAACCCAATAAAGTGTTTATTTATCATTAGAGTTTCATCAACAAAAGGAATACAGATTTATGCCTGGTCTACCTAGTTAGTTATGCTATATATTTATGTTATATTGATATTCTAATTTTTAGTGACTTGACATTTATATATACTTCTATAATATGATGGCTGTAAAAACAGATTGTCCAGACATTTAATTATTATTCATTTATTGTTACATTTGACACTATTGAAAGGAATTTCACTATTTTATTGGAACATAGGCATATGGGTACAAATCTGCGCACATTTTTTTAATAGTTATTTTAATTTTATGCAAATTAATTTTTTTAGAAAAAGAACTGATAAATAGATTTTTCAAAATAATAAAAGGATTTGTGGAAACTTTTTTTAGTCGTTCATAAAATCATTGAAAAAAATTAAAAAGTAAATGAATGAAAAAACATAATAATAACATTAATTGAATCTAAAGCACGCAGTGAAAAACTTTTTTTTTCTTCTCAAATCACTAAAAACTTTAAAAGAAAGTTAAATTTTTCTTCAAACTCGTGGACCGTGGTTATATTTTTAGAGTGGTGGTTTTGATATTAGTAGGGTTGATAGCTAGTTGTAATTGAATTTATATAGATGACCAATAATAAAAGCTATTAAAATCGTTTTTTCTTCAAATCGCTCAAAGTGGCAATAGAAAAATATTTTTTATTAAGTATCGAATATTTTTTAATGGTTGGCCATACAAATATTAGTAGTTGATACAAAAATAATTCGCAATACAGCAACCAATACTAAATAGTATCGCTGTCACTGAATTGGCCGATACCAGTTCTGTGATTCTAACCCTGGGGTGGACCCCCCCAAGATTTTCTACAGATCGCCGCCCCTGATAAATTAGCATAATGAATTATGTATAATGAATTATGCATCATGAATAATTAATTTTCCATTGGCATGCAGTCGATGTATGAGAACCAGCTGTGGTGGGAAGATGAGGACGGCGTGATCCACTCTAAGATGCACGATTACGTCATCAAAGTATACGGTTCTGATGATGATTCTTTCCAAAAATAAAATAATCTTTAAATTATTTCTATTTTGTTTGACATAATGTTACAAAATATAATATAATGTTATTAATGGTGTAGAGTATGAAATAAATCTACTTGGAATAAAATGTTTTTCTCTTTCAAAACACACACACACACACACACACACACACACACATACACACACACACACACACACACACACAGACAACGACGTGGGCATGTTTCCATACGACACGTGCGAGCCTCAGAAGTGGATGCTGAATGGATGTGTCATCCAGGACAACATCGACCAATCCATTGTAGGCCTTGATAATAGTAATAATAATAATAATAATAATAATAGTAGTAGTAATGATAATAGGATTAATTTATTATTATTATTATATTATGACTATTATTATTTAGCCTTAACAATATTATTCATGTTATAGCTATTATTATAATCGATATTATTGTTTTCATCATTATTATTATGCCTATTATTTATACTTTTTATATTTTTGTTCATTCAGCTTCATTCCATCCATTCATCCATCCATCCATCCATCCATCCATGCATCCATCCATTCATCCATCCACATTCCCACGCTCCCATCCCACTACCCAACGAAGCACCGACCAATCAAATCAGGTCTTAGACGTGAGGTCATCATCGAAGCTCCAATCATGGTCGAGCATCCTTCCCGCCAAAAGAGACCCTTCGGTGACGTCACAAGAGTGGTCTTTTGATATCTACAAGCATCAGCCATTTGCCATTGAGTGTGTGGTGTGCTGTGATGGGGGGATGTGTGGGGGAGTGGTGGGATGTGTGACATGGTGTGTTGGGATGTGTGGAGTGGAGGGGTGTAGGTGGGATGTGGGATGGGGGTGTGTGGTAGTGGGAGAGACGTGGTAGTGAAATAGGTTTTTAATTGGGAAATGGCTTTGGGTTAGACCATGAAAACAACACACACACATAACAAAACACAGACACATGCACACACACACATAACAACACAAAGACACATGCACACACACACATAAAAACACACAGACACATGCACACACACACACATATAACAACACACACACACACATAACAACACGCACACACACATAACACACACAAACATAACAACACACACACACACATATAACAACACACACACACACATAACACACACAAACATAACAACACACACACACAGTCACGACGGCACTGGCAAGTACTTCCTGATTAAACAGTTCTTTTTTGAATTTTATATCACGTGAGAGTTTGGGAAGGGGGGGGGTGTTTTAAGGATGGGATATGGGGTGAGGGGAGGAGAGGTGAGGTGCTGTGGTAAATGGGTTTTCTTAAAAGTGACATTTGTGAAATTCTAACATCTTTGAAAGTTTTTACCTTCTCAAAAGATTGAATTGATAACATATATTTTAATGCAATATAATTTAATTGAATTTAATTATTTAATGACTTAATTATCTTTTTAATTGCTTTTCTACCAGCGCTTCCAAGCCTCCACGCTACCCAATTACTGCCTCAGTCGATAGGTGCTTTCTTTCATTTCTCATTCACTCTTTCATCTACCACTCCTTTCTTCTTTCATGCAACAATTTTTTATCTTCAATGCATCCACTCATTCATCCATTCACTAAACCTTCCACCCACCCACTCACCTATTCCTTCATTCACCCACCAAATCCACCCACCAACCCACCCACCAATCCACCCACTAACCGACCCACCAATCCACCCACCAATCTACCCACCCACCCATCTACCCACCCACCCATCTACCCACCCACCCATCTACCCACCCACCCACCCATCTACCCACCCACCCATCCACCCACCCATCTATCCACCCACCCACCCATCTACCCACCCACCCACCCATCTACCCACCCACCCACCCATCTACCCACCCACCCACCCATCTACCCACCCACCTACCCACCAATCCACACACCCACCCACCAATCCACCCACCCACCAATCCACCCACCCACCCATCCACCCACCCATCCACCCACCCATCTATCCACCCACCCATCTACCCACCCACCAATCTACCCACCACAGACTGCACTTGAAGCGTAACGGCATGTTCAACGACGACCAGCTGTTCTTCCTCGACACCACATGTGGCGTTATCAGGAGCAAGCTTGATGAGTCAGTGTGTCTCGAAATCATTGGTGGGGGGGGGGGGGGTTGTGTGGTTTGTGGGTTGTGGGGGGGGTGCTGGTTGGGTGGTTTGTGGGTTGTGGGGGGGGTGCTGGTTGGGTGGTTTGTGGGTTGTGGGGGGGGTATGTTGGGTGGTGTGTGTGTTTGTGGGGGGTGGTGTGTGGGTTTGTGGGGTGGGGTAAGTTGGGTGGTTTGTGGGTTGTGGGGGGGTATGTTGGATGGTGTGTGGGTTTGTGGGGGGCTGGTTGGGTGGTTTGTGGGTTTGGGGGGGGAGGTATGTTGGGTGGTGTGTGGGTTTGTGAGGGGGCTGGTTGGGTGGTTTGTGCGTTGTGGGGTGGGGGGCTGGTTGTGTGTGTGTGTGTGTGTGTGGGAGGGGCTGGTTGGGTGGTTTGTGTGTGTGGGAGGGGGGCTGTTTGGTTGGGTGGTTTGTGGGTTGTGGGGGGGGTGCTGGTTGGGTGGTGTGTGGGTTGTGGGAGGGTAGGTTGGGTTGTTCGTTAGTTTTTAGTGGGTTGGAAATGGATGGTGGTGGTAGGTTAGAGATTACCGATGGAAAGCTTTGAAGAGATGATACTCCAACCACCCATCTATCAGACATTTGAATTAATAATTGGACTTCACCCACCTATGTACCCATCCACCTACTCAACTATCTACCCACCCATCCACTCACCAGTCCACGTATGTACTCACTTACCCATCCATCCACCCACCCATTCACCCCCACCCACCCATTCACCCCAACCACTCACTCACCCAACCACCTACCCACTCACCCACCCACCCACCCACTCACCCACCTACCCACCCACTCATCCACCCACCCACCCACTCATCCACCCACTCATCCACCCACCCACCCACCCACCAGACCAGTACCTCCACTTGAACCGTCACGAAGCGGGCAATCCTTCTCAGAGCCTCAGCTTCAGTGACGTCAGCTGCCCCTACAGCCGCAACCGCAGCAAGAAGCTTCATCTCAAGGCAGACGAACTGCACGTCCTAACTATTGGTTTTTGTTTTTATTTTTGATTTTATTATTATTATTTGTTTTGTTTTTTACAATTATGGAATCTAAATATTGAGCTCGATTCTTTTATCCATGCATGCATCCATCGATCCATCCGTCCATTCATCCATGCATCCATATGTAGATCCATCCATCCGTCGATCCATCCATTCATGCATCCATCCATGCATCATTCATCCATGCATCTATGCATCATTCATCCATGCATGCACAGGAACGAGTGACGACGACCAAACCAATGCATCTTCAGTGTCCTGTTACCTGGCTGAGGACTTCAAATCACACCATCAAGTGTGGGAGATTGTTTACGGGTGGGTACTACTACTACTACTACTACTACTACTACAACTACTACTCCTACTACCACTACTACTACTACTACTACTACTACTACTACTACTACTACTACTACTACTACTACTACTACTACTACTATTAATACTACTACTACTACTACTACTACTACTACTACTACTACTACTACTACTACTACTACTACTACTACTCACACAAATACTACTACTACTATTACTAAGATTAATAATATTATAATTATTATTAGTAGTAGTTTTTTAAGGAAGTATACTTTATTTTTTTTATTATTATTAGATTTATACTGAGTATACTTAAATAATGTTGTTATTAGAGGTCGGACATGGACGATTTTTCATTCTCGGTCCCGTCCCGTTCCCGAAATTAGTTTTCCCGTCCCGTCCCGTTCCCGATGGGACATCAGAATTTTGATTCCCGTCCCGTCCCGTTCCCGAAATTTTTTTTCCCGTCCCGTCCCGTTCCCGATGGGACATCAGAATTTTGATTCCCGTCCCGTCCCGTTCCCGAAATTTTTTTCCCGTCCCGACCTGTTCCCGAAAGCTTTTTGTTTTTTTATTCATTTTCGCTACCGTTTTCACTGGTCCCAAACTTGCTAGTTCTAACATTTCTTAAAATTTATTATTTGAAAGTCAGAGAATATTTCTTTTAATAAAATAAAAAAAACACGATTTAAATTTCAAATATTTATTGAAATGAAAGTATTGAAGTTAATCATTGTTTTTGAGTAATTCAATCAAGTATTTATTGCTTTTCACACGGGTTAAACCGTTAAGAGTTTCAGCTTTCAAATGAGATGATTTTGGGTCTGAAGTTAAACGACCACATATTGAAAAATTCCGTTCACAGCGAATATAACTTGCAGATATACTAAACAAAATGTTGGCTACTTCTTGTAGTATTTTAAAATTGCTCATTTTATTCCAATAAAATAAAACATTTTTATAATTTTCAATTTTTTTGGGACGTATTTGTGAATATTTGTACAATTCATCCTCTTCTGAATTTTTTTCTTCGTTCATTATTATTAATTCTTCAATAATTTAGAAATATGTTTTTTGACAACATTCCTATTCTCCACAACTGCTAATATAAAATCATTCGTATAATTTGATAGTATAATAATTTTATTATAATTTTTAAGTTATAAAAACAAACATAATAGGTCTAAATAACCATCATTTGTTTTTTTTCTCAACGGCACTGCAGCTTGGTCTGGCTGTACAAAATAGAATTAAATTTTCTCTAATGAAAGTCTTGGTATTTATTTCTTTTCTATTCTAAACTTTTTCCTATTATTCTTTCATACTGGGGATGCAACAGACATGCTGTCATATAAATAAGATCAATGGCATCTTTTCTTTTGGTGAAATGATCAACTGAGCAATCATTTGGAAATTAATCATTCAAATTCAAAGTATTAATTTATAAAATTAAAATAATATAACTTACCATTTTGATTTCATCTGAAAAGTTTTCATCATCACCCATTTGTTCTAATCTCCCTAATCTTTGAACTCATCATAACAACTTCAAATGTAGTGCTGGAGATTTCGACATTGGCAATGGTGGCTTCGTTATACATTTATATTGCATTTAATACTTATTTTAAGTACGGAGTATCGATGAAATAAAGATTCCCATACTTAGAAGTTTGCTGAAAAATCATTGTTAAAGAATCCAATCCCAATAACAGTTATTCCCGTTTTTCCCGTTCCCGATTTAAAAGTTGATTCCCGTTCCCGTCTTTTCCCGTTCCCGATTTGAATTTTGATTCCCGTTCCCGTTCCCGTCCCGAAAACCTATTCCCGGTTCCCGACTTTTCCCGTCCCGAAATTAATTTTCATTCCCGTTCCCGCGGGAGTCCCGCGGGTACCCGGTCAAATCGGGTACCCGGTTCGACCTCTAGTTGTTATTATTATTAGTTTTTTAATAAGTTTACTTTATTATTGTTAACATTAATAATAATAATATAATAATAATATTGTTATTATTATTATGATTGCACACCATGCCAGACGGGCCCTCCTCTTCTACATCCAGTCCAAAAGCACTGGCAAGGTGATGGAGGTCAAGCGGAGTTCAGGTCATAACCATCATCATCATCATCATTACCATCATCATAATCATCATCATAATCATCATCATAATCATCATCATTCTCGTCATCATTATCGTCATCATTATCATCAAAACTTCTCACAGATCTCATCTCTTGTTCTGTTACTATGGCAGATAGAAAAGTCGAAACAAGGTTCTACTAATACTATAATTGTTAAAAGAATAATTTAAATATTACTATTACTATTACTACTGCTACTACTACTACTACTACTACTACTACTACTACTAATACTACTACTACTACTTATACTACTACTACTACTAATACTACTACTACTAATACCACTACTACTACCACTACTACTAATACTACTACTACTACTTCTACTACAACTACTACCACCACCACCACCACCAGGTGTGCCTTTCAGCTCTGGTACGAGGACCAGAGTGGTCTGATCAGATCACACCTGAATGGATTCGTTCTAGACAGCGCCTATGGTTCCTCTAACAATTATACTGCATTTATATCGTTCATAAAAGACAGTATTTTTCAGGCAAAAGACACCTGCGTCTTATACAATGAACTTTTTTTTATTTATGTGCAAAAATCAGCTTTTTTGTGTATGAATTTTCAATTTTAAAGTCAGAATCGTATAAATTGTGAGAGATAACCGTTATTTTCTCGCCACTCCATCTATCACATCATCTTCCACTAAACAGCTACCCTACCACCACACAAACCACCAGCCCACCACACCATCCACCCCCACCCTTCAGGCCACCTGCACACTGACCGCTTCAACCCATTGAACCAGCACCAGGGGTGGGTGGTGTGCAAGGAACAGGTGAAGAATAAGAACACTAACTTAGGTGTGTGGTGGAAGGGGAGGTGGTGGGAGGGGAGGGGACTAGTGGGTAGTAGTTGGGTGGAAGGAAGGGGTTTGTGGTGCATGATGGATTGTTGGTGGATGATAGATAGGGAGGTGGTGGTTGGTGGATGGATGGGGGTGTTTTTAATGTTGGTTAGGAAATCATAAAGAACGTAAGTGCTTGCAAGTCAAGGCTCCTCTCATTCCGTCGATCATCCTCCATTCCACCCTCATCCCGTCACATCCACAATCCAACTCCTCTTTCCACCCCACCACCACTACCACCGCCACCACCCACCCCACCCACCACCCCCAGTACTCGAAGTGCAGAAGAAGTGGTTGGGCTCTTCGATAAAAGAGGCGCCATACAACCGCACTGAGCAGCAGGCGTGGAGTTTCTTGATCATCTGAGAAGCCATTTTTTTCTGATGGTGGTATGGAGGTGGAGGAGAGGGGATGCTGGTGATTTGGAGGTGGAGGGGAGGGAGAGTTATTTATGGGATTGGTGATTAGGAGAGGGGGAGGGGGTTATCTGTGAAGTTAGTGCCTATGATTATGATGATGGTGGTTACGATTATGATGATGGTGGTTATGATGATGTTCTTCAGAGGCGAGTATTACCTTCATCTCTTCAAGTGTTTTTCCATGTGTGTGCAAACATTCTTCTTGATAATTACGATAATTGAAATTAATTGTAATTTGTAAAACTTTAATTTGTAATTAAAACATTTATCTTAATTTAATTTGCAATAACATCATTTATCTTACTTTAATTTGTAATTACAACATTTATCTTACTTTAATTTGTAATTACAACATTTATCTTACTTTAATTTGTAATTACAACATTTATCTTACTTTAATTTGTAATTACAACATTTATCTTACTTTAATTTGTAATTACAACATTTATCATACTTTAATTTGTAACTACAACATTTATCTTACTTTAATTTGTAATTACAACATTTATCTTACTTTAATTTGTAATTACAACATTTATCTTACTTTAATTTGTAATTACAACATTTATCTTACTTTAATTTGCAATTACAACATTTCTCTTACTTTAATTTGCAATTACAACATTTATCTTACTTTAATTTGTTATTACAACATTTATCTTACTTTAATTTGTAATTACAACATTTATCTTACTTTAAATTGCAATTACCTTAATTGTTCAATTGTCTTTTGGAATTTATTTACATGTTCGAAAACCATGCCTTGACCATTTCTGCTCCTGCATTACACTACCAAGTTACATAGTCATGCTGATGATTGTAATCATGACGATGATAATGATGATGATAATGGTGATGATCATGGTAGTATGGTGTGATGATGATGATAGTGGTAGTAATTATGTGATGAAGATGATGCATTAACTCTCATAAACTCTTCCTTCCTTCATGCTTCTTTCTACACTATCGATATCACTTAACTGTACAATTCTCTTAGATTACTTCCTATTGTTTACAGTATCATTCCAACGTCGTCATCATCATCACCACCCTTAAAGTATCGCTATCATTATCACCACCACTACAATGTCGCCATCATCATCAGCACCATCAAGTACATGTCAAAAATTTGTACACCTCGTTCGTTGATTTTTCCCTTCGTCCATTTATACACAAATGCCTAAAAGAATTAGTAAAGATGGTGGTGATAGTGTAATTACTTTAGATGATGATAGTGATGTTGCTGTAGATGATGATACTGATTTTACTGAAGATTTTGATCAAAATAATTATTCAACTTTTCTATTGTGGATTATCTATTTATCGTAACTTCAAACGTTTGATCCTACCTATGAAAAGTCAGAAAATTCTTCGCTTCAACATTCATCGATTATTCCAGAAAATTTCGTTTCTGCTAGTAGTACTGTCATGCGTGCAATAGACATTCTAATTATACTCTACAATGAAACTTTAAATTTTTTCCGAAACCAAATGTCAACTAGCAGTAATTACTGACACTATGAGTAATTTCAACGGAGTTTCCAACGAGAAGGCCTAATTGAATAATGTCGAATGTAACGATTTGTGACAACTACAACATCAAGCAATCTCCAGAATAAAGACTTTCCACGAGCTAGCCTATACCACCAAAGTTTGCAGTGATTCCGAGTTGTCAGTAGCCTTATGTATGAGATGATGAGCAAATCTCTAAACAATTCAAAATCTGGTTATCCTCCTGCCTCTGAACCTCCATCTCACCAACTTTCACACCAAACAACAGCACCATCACACCATAACCCCATTACACCAGCTAAACTACCTCTACAGCACCACTACAGCAACCACACCAAATCAACCATAACCACTACCACAACTACCATAACCATACCATGACAGCCTCACTAACCACCACTACAGCCACCACCACAACACCACACCACAGCAACAACAACCACCACAACACTACAACTTGGAGTAGAGGAGTCTGACGGCATTTGCGAAGCCGATGTCGGCGTAGTTGAAGTAGCAGATGCTGCCGAACGCCAAGATCGTTATCAGGAGCACCGTCGGTTGCGCAATCTTCGGCAGCACCTCGCCGTGGATGTAGTCCTGCGCCACTCCCGAAAGACGCCTGTTGGTGGTTGTCGTCATGATAATAGTAACAATTATAACTTTAATAATAAAAATAGTAATAATAATAAACACTGATAATAATAATAATAATAAACACTGATAATGATGATGATGATGATAATAATAATAATAATAAACACTGATGATGATGATGATAATAATAATAATAATAAACACTGATGATGATGATGATGATGATAATAATAATAATAAACACTGATGATGATGATGATGATGATAATAATAATAATAAACACTGATGATGATGATGATGATAATAATAATAATAATAATAAACACTGATAATAATAATAATAAATAAAATTGTTTAAAAAACTGTTAATTATAACAATACCAATGAAATCATCAACTGATATTGAAGTGTCATGGAGGTGGCGTGACTAGCAGGATGATGTTTAAACTTGGTTGAGCTACAATGAGGTGAGTGAGTGAGTGAGTGAATCAATGGCTACTCACCAGTGTGAGTGGAGCACCATGGCGGCACAGAGGAGGTTATCGAGAACGAAGTTGGGAAAGGCCAGAGAAACAGGGATGAGGGGCAACAGAGCTATTGCTACATACCTGTGTGTGTGTTTGTTTGTGTTTGTGTGTGTTTGTGTGTGTGTGTGTGTGTGTGTGTGTGTGTGTGTGTGTGTGTGTGTGTGTGTGTGTGTGTGTGTGTGGTGGATTAATGGATAGATGCTGTTGGGTAGTATTGTTAGTTTTATGGATTTGAATTATGTTTGATTGATTGATTGATTGAACACCAGCCTTTCATTCATCCAGTGGGATACTTCGTCGTGCTTCTGTTGCTCAGTTTCTTAGGATTTGTGCATATCAATATTTAAAAAATAATTAAATGAGTTATAAATTATATCCTGATTGAATCCTAAAAGCTACCTGGTCCATAAAGTCTCTGGCACTACTCTTAGAGAAGCCGAACTATATTATTCATGTTCATTTAACTCCTCCCACTTTTTTTGATTGACACTTGTAAACAATTCTCAATCAAGCGCTTAATTGAAAATACTTTTTTTTTAATAATATAAGCGCATTTTTTAAGAAATATTATTTAAAATGCAGTTTTTTATATTGAATACTTAGTATTTGCGAAGGCAATTTAACTATTTTAAGTATTTCACTATCGTATCTACCAATTATAAAACCATATTCCGAGTCATTATTCATTGAAAATAGAACTTGAATGTCTATGAAAAATAATGACTCGAAATATAGCTTTATAATTGGAAGATACGATAGTGAAATACGCAAAATAGTTAAATTGCCTTCGCAAATATGAAGTGTTCAATATAAAAAAACTGCATTTTAAATTAAGCGCTTAATTGAGAATTGTTTACAAGTGTCAATCAAAAAAAGTGGGAGGAGTTAAATGAACATGAATAATATAGTTCGGCTTCTCTAAGAGTAGTGCCAAGTCTCTTGTGCCTGACACTGGATAACACCAAAGACTGCTTGGGCACAACACTTCTGCTCAACACACCACTTCTTAAGAGACCAGACGAAAAGCCCTTGCATAAGTCTTTACATGGATTGGTTGTAAACAAATGATATAATAGAATTAGATTATATTTATTCTATTTTATATTTTTCATTTGAAGAATGGCTTAATAGTTTCATTAATAAACGTCCGAGTAAGATGTTCGAAATTTGATATAAAAAAACAACTAATTTTAGTTAAATTAATTCAAGATAAATATTTATGAAATATATACTTGGAGTAAGACGAGAGAAAGCTTGAAGAAAAGCCATTTTAAAAACCGATTTTTTAATGTATTTTCAAACTGACCTTCAATGATTTGCAGAGATGCACCATTAACTTCATTTTATTCGTGTTATTACTCTTTCGGTTTGCTAAAATTTTTCATTTTAATTGTTTTTAATAAATCATTTTAAATAAAATTCATAAACAAAGATTTTGTTTCGACCTATTTTTCATTAAGTGATTTACCACCCTTTTTCCAAGTAATTTTTCACCAGGAAATAACAATGTATAATTGAAGATATCACTTTCGATTCCAGTTACTCATGAATGTCTTTTTAAAAGGCCTACTTTTTCAGTTTTGTGAAGTTTCCTATATATTTGTCAAATTTAAAGAGTTTTCTCACAGCACTCATCTATTCGTCCTTCTCATAATTTTCAGAAAGTCTTAGTTTCAAAGAAAGGTTATTATTTTTATTTTATTCAATTAACTAACAGGAAAATTGACGGACAAAGGGTTTCAATTTTTTAATAAGCAACTCACCATTACGAGGAAGAGTCGCAAGAAATCTCTTGACACAATGTCACAACCATAGATATAGTATATATCAGAGGTGCACAACCCGCGGCCCTCCGGCCTGTTTGATGCGGCCCCCAGACAACTCGTCCGTTTTGGCTATTTGCGGCCCTCACAGAATTTTAAATCGACGCACCCGCCCATCTCTTTTTAATAGTACTGTTTGCACTTTCCTAATATAAAACGATTGAAACAACAACAACGAGCGATAATTGAGTTGGCATGCTGGTTGTTTTAATTTAGTAAGAATGTCAAAGCGTAAAATTGAAGTAGAAAATCGTCAGTTTAATAAAGAATGGACAACAAAAAACTGTATGCAGCTTTTCAACGGAACAGCTTTGTGCCTAATTTGTCGCGAGTCTGTAACTGTAATGAGGGACTACAATTGCAAAAGACATTATGAAACCAAACACGCTGCTACGTTTGATGATGTGAAAGGCGAAGCTAGAAAAAATATAATTGATCAACTTGTAAAAATATTGTCATCTGAGCAAACTATTTTTTACAAAAAAAGTTAATGAAAATAAGACTTTTGTTCGTGCCGGTTGTGTCGTAGCACAGATTATTGCGCGATTGACTCCGACCATTTACTGATGGTGATTTCGTCAAAAACTGCATGCAAGCCATTGGCAAAGAAGTCTGTCCTGAGAAAACAGACCTGTTCAACAAAGTGCCATTGTCACGGATGACTTTCCAGCGCCGGGTGGTTGATTTATCCAACGACGTTTGTGAACAGTTGCGTGACAAGCTTGCCATTTGCAAGTATTTTTCAATCGCTTTAGATGAGAGCACGGATAACGTTGACACAGTACAGCTTTTGGTTTTTGTTCGTGCGGTAGAGGAGAACTGTAAATTAACTCAGGAATTAGCAGGAATGGCTTCACTACGTGGACGTACGACTGGTGTAGATATTTTTGGAGAAGTGAAATCTGTTTTTCAAAACCTCAACGTTCAGTGGCCAAAGCTCTGTAGTGTTACTGCTGACGGTGCACCCGCCATGACTGGTAAAGAATTAGGACTTGTTTCTCATCTGCGATCACATTTTTGAGACTTAAGAATTCCAACAGACACCATCCACGCATACCACTGCATCATACATCAAGAGTCACTGTGTACACGAGTCATTAATTTTGATAATGTTATGAAATTTTTTTTTAAATTAGTGAACTTCATACGAGCAAAAGGACTTAACCATCGACAATTCAGATCATTTCTTGAAAACATTGAGTCAGAATATCGTGATATACCATATCACACTGATGTAAGGTGGTTGAGTCGAGGAAAAGTTCTAACTAGGTTTGTTGAGTTTCGAAAGGAAATCTGTGAATTCCTTGTTACCAAAGGCAAAGACACAGCTGTTTTTACTGACAAACAGTGGTCGGCAGACTTAGCATTTTCGACAGACATAACAGAACACTTAAATAAATTGAATCTGCGTCTTCAAGGCAAAGATCACTACATCTTTGATATGTACCAAGAGCTGCTGTCATTCACCTTGAAGCTACGGCTGTTTTGTTCAAATCTGCAATCTGGTAATTTATGTCATTTTCTTATTTGTTCAGCTTTCAGAAGGAATACCAGTGTGACTTCAATAAATACCACGACAGTTGTGAAGCGTTACTAGAGGAATTAAATGAACGTTTTGATGCATTCAGGGAGCATAAGGATTTATTCAACTTCATCCGTGACTCTTTCTCTTGTGCTGTATAATTCGTATCTGAGCAATGTCAGTTAGAAGTCATTGATCTTCAATGTTCACCAGAATTAAAGTTTGCGTTTCAGCATAACTCCATTTTAACTTTTTATGAAAGTCTTAGTACAGTTAAATATGGAGCGGTTAAAGATTTGGCTTGCCGAATCTTGTGTGAATTTGGCAGCACATACGTGTGTGAACAAACGTTTTCAGTCATGAACACAAATAAAAATAAACGGAGATCAACTTTGACTGATGATAATCTTTGTTCAATTTTGAAGCTTGCAACAACAGAACTCGAACCCAATATTGACAATGTTGTTGCAACCTTTCAGGCTCAACCTTCTCATTAAAATACTAACATTTAGTTATTCATACATTTTGAAATAAAATTATTTTTTTCAATGACATTTGTTAAAATTTTGCATTCTTTGAGTTTTATTTACATTTTGTTATTGATACATGTTTTAAATAACGTTATTTTTTATGACATTCATTAAAAATTTGCATTCTTTGAGTTGTTTTATTGTGTCATCTATGTGCACGCTGATGCGGCCCTTGGCGCCCAGGAACTCAGTTATTTTGGCCCTCAGGCTGAAAAAGGTTGTGCACCCCTGGTATATAAAGATACGTAGTGAAAACTTGTAGATGGCATCTTGCGAACTGGTTCAACATATGTTAAATAGTCTAATTATTCCTAACAAATAAAAATTTATATTTTATTTAAAATTTATTTAAAATATTTAAAATATTTTTTCATATTTAAAATGTATGAAAACTATTTATAAAATATATAATAATTTTTTGAACATTTTCAGTGCTTTTTCATCTATGCAGTTGTCTTCTGCCAATTATTTTATTCACTTGCGATTTATTAACTAATTGTTAGCTATTTTGTACAATTAATTGTTTAAAAATATATAATAATAATAACTCATAATATCTTCTAAATGTGTGGTTCCAGGTTGCAGTAATGACAAAAATCAGTTTTTTCACAGGTATTTCATTAGCAATAAAATACGACAATGCTTGTATCATTGTCTAAGTAGTTTTTTATTTTATTTTTAAACTTATTGAATATTAAGTTATGCCACAATTTCACCCAATCAATCAATTAATCTATTACATAAGTTTTTTTCCTTATATATTTATAAATTCAAACATTATAATTAGCTACTAATTATAAGTATAATTGAGCTTTTTTACAATTTAAATTTAAAGATTTCCAAAAGACTCGATGAAGGACGAATAAAAGTTGGTCATATTCAGAAATAAAGTTGATAATCTTTGGTTAGCGGCTGCCATTTTGGCAGCCGCTCAAATATATTTGTAGAATAAACGGTTTTGGGTATAATATATTAAAATTTTAGAATCTTAAGTCTAAATAAAAATTACATTTAATTAATTAGAATGTTTTTTGTGCGAATGTTGGTTGTTTTGAATCTGTCGAGGAATGGCCGCAGCAGACCAAGATGGCCACAGGGAGTCAAGTGAGCTGCGACATAAAGAAGAAAACCTTCCATAGCAGCAGCAGTTCCAGTGCTGGCAAGGACTTCTCCTTCACCCTCTATCGCAGCCTCGGCACCAGTGGCAAGACAGAAAATTGACACGAATGATGATTGTGTTTTATGGTTTTGAGGATGATGTGGTGATGATTGTGCTGTGGTATGAGTGTTGGTACTGTAGTGATGATTGAATTTTTGTTGTTGGTGATAGTGATTTTTTGGCAGTGATTATCATGGTGGTGTGGGTGAGGTTGGATTATTGAGATTGATTGTTTTTTTATATTTAAATTGATATATATACATATATTGGTAGTGGTCTAAAAACCGTTTTATTTAACAAATTTATTTGAAGAGCGCTTTTGTTCACTTAGTAAAGGGCGCTATACAAATCATTAGTGATTGATTGATTGATTGATTGAAAGAAAAGATTTTAAAAGACCATGAATGAGCCTGCAGTAGGCATTTCTCTTCAAAAAATTATGAACCATGTCCCATGTATAAATTTAAATTATTTTATTCTTCATATTAATTATTTATATATATTTGATTGATTTATCAAAGTCCAGCTTTGTAATAAAAAATACATAGTTGTTTCCATATGAAAGCATTTTATTGAATAAAATAAAACAAATGAAAAATAGAGTCTGTATAAATTTTATTTAAAACATAATGATGAACATGAAAAAAGTAACTAGTTCCCAACAAGAGAGGCTCTTGGAGGGCTTCACTAACTAAGATTGAATATCTTAGAATATCTATAAAAAAAATCTCTGGTCGCAGTCTTTTGAAGTTCGGCAGTGTATTGTTGTTGTTCAAAGCTGGAAACGATTGACTGAGAGACTGAGACTGAAATGTTCGGTTACCAATTTCAAGAAATAAAACTCAATCCAACAATTAAAATATAAACCAAAAGTGTTTTTTTAACTGGTAAGTATAATAAATATATTTAATATTATACAATTAGAATATCTTAGAATTATAAATTTACAAATAGAATATCGCTCTTTTTGATACAGAAATAAGCAAAGTCACGTGATAATTTTCTTTCTATGTTGGACAATTTGAATGACCGTCTCTTGCATTGGTGATTAATACAGACGGCGTATCTATACTACTTGTTGTTTGTAGGATATCTATGGTCACAACGCTTCCACACGGATCTTCAAAAGACACTGCTCTCTTCACGCCTATTCTTTAATCCTTCTTCACACAAATGCTTGGAAATATATTTCGCAAATTCCAAAGAAGCGGGTAAAAAAGAAAAAAAAAGAAAAATGGGAAAATAATTACGTCCACTTAGGAGATGGTTCATTTGGTATTCTATAAATCTAATATATGCAAAGTTGAAAACCTTTCTATATAAATGTAAACTCAACATAATAAACTTTTCTTTAATATTACATTTAAAGAGTATTTTCTTTTTCATATAAATTCATTATTTCAAATTTAAACGTATTCAATCTCAAGTTTATTGGGCGTCTTTCCACATCTCCTCTAGGCCCTCTACTACTGATTCATTCTTTCATCTCACTCAAGTCTCGAGTCTTAATCATGCTATTCATTTGCATCTCTTCTAATCAATCCACAAATTGGTTTAACAAGCAGGGGTGGCGATCTGCTGCAAATATTGGGGAGGGGGGGGGGGTTCTAACCAGCTTGGACGATCCTGGAGGGGTCCTGGGGTCTAGAACCCTCCCTCCCTCCACTTAAAAAAACATTTTCACACGAATATTTAAGTGAGCATTGAAAAGTTTTATTTTAGAAAGCTATAACTATAACTACACATACTCACAATGTATTACTATGTACAAATTCTGTTTTATGCCATGTTTGACGATTATGTTCGCATCAAAACAAGAGTTTTAAAATGTTTTTAATGAAAAAAGTGGGGGGTCCAAACCCCAGGACCCACCCAGGATCGCCGCCCAAGGTATCAAGGTATTCTCAGAAAACTAATCTAAAGTTCTCAAGGACCATCTTGGGTTAATGCTTTCGGATTTAATTTATATAACTTAATAATAATATAAATTGACTGAAAATTCAAAAAACTTTTAGGCTTCCAAAGTTCCAAATAAATATATAGATTTTTATTGTTAATATTAATGATATAGAAGAAAGATAACATGGAAGATAGATAGATGATTAATGCTATCATGATACGTACCATGGTAGGTAGCTAATATATTAATGTATATCTATCTAATTTATGCTACAGTCTTTCTAACACAAGGTGTTGCCCAAGCTTCTGGCCATTTTTCTTGCCCTCTTCTTGCTTGACCTATATTCCGAGTTTTAACGACGTCATTAGGCTCTGAAAGGTCAAGGCCACTTATTCTGTGTTGTATGCGCATGCTGATGATGATGCAAAAGAGATGGGGATGAGGATGATTTAAATGCATTAGAATAAATATTTATGAATATATTTGATAAATATTTAACGTATTTAATAATGAAAGTAATATATTGAAACTTAAATTTGGATTTAATTAGAATAAGCAGTAAACATTTAGAAAGTCAAAGACGAAAGCAACACACAAGAAAAAGTTTTTTACGGGAAGATCAGCATCCTCACGTGAATCTTATTCAGCCAATCAGCTGGTCTTCCGATGAAAGCGACACAGCCAATAGGGAGCCGGCATTTGCACCCAGGTGACTTCCTTCTTCCGCTACGTTCGCGGTTTTTTAAAAGCATTTTTTATAAACTCATGATTATTTATAAATTAAAATGAATAAAATAAAATTAATTAAATTAAAATAAAATTAATTAAAATGAATAGATCCTCGGAGATAAAATTAATTAGGCGAAAAATTTTGAAATATTAAAAAAATTCAAAAACACTAGATTATTTTAATTTTAAATAAAACTTATTTCCAATTTATTGACAAAGCTCTTGTCAAGTGCTACTCCTCTGTGAGATGCTGCGAGATAATTGCCGGGGCACGATCGTCGTGAAATATGGCATCATTACGGCGGGAAATTTTGAGAAATTCCGTCAAATGAAATTGAGTTACAGACCGAGAGATGGCTGTCACGCGGGAGATTTCACTCTGGGGAATTCCGCTTCGTCACAGTACTTCTACGAATTATAAAATATTAACGCTATAGAAATTTATTTGATTGATTGATTGAACTAATATTTATCAGTGCAAACTTATGGGAGTTCGTTTCAACAAATAAACAAATTTTCAGGAACTTTTTAGATATTAAATAATATTTAAAGTTTTAATTAATAAATCGCTTCAATGTTTGAAATATATTTGTCTCGTTTTTCAAAAACAGTTTCAGTCAATGGCTATTTTGAAGGCCAGCCGTATAACGAAGAAAAAATAATGTTAAATGATTTCATTCAAATGAAACTTGTCCAAAAGTCTGTTGTTTTATTCTAATTAACGCATCTTTAACCCTTGTTTTTGATCTAAATATAGACTTCCGGAGTCTAATGCCCTAATTACCGACGTTCAGTCTTCAATTGAGTGCCTAATTACGTATAGATTATCAATTATACCCATGAAATTCCACATTACAAAATATTAAAGTTAAAATTAATATATTTAAATAAATATTTATTTTAAACATAATTTAATAGACTTTAAAATATTGTATGAGTCTGCTTTCCAGATCAATGTTAAGAACCTTTCTTTGCTTTTAAAATACTGGATTAGCTTGATATTGTTTGTTTATGAAATTTTAAAAAGTCAAAAATTAACAATGAAACATCTACAAGACCCACCATTGCACCATCACCACCACTGCACCACCACCACTGCACCACTTCAACTGCACCACTACTGCACCACCACTGCACCACCACTGCACCACTACAACTGCACTGAAGTCACGCTTATAACCGAGACAGAACGTCAGCGATTTTTAGCACAGGTACCTTATTATCGCTGCAAAAATCCGTTCATAATTCTTGGTAGACGGTTGGAGCGAATTCTATCGTCAATTACCTCATCACTACCGGCTGTCTGTCGTCTCAACATCACATGCTTTGACAATCAATAAAAGACGAAGAAAACAATTAATATATAGATTATTATTATTATTACTATTATTATTAATATTATTACTATTATTATTATTATAGATTATTATTATTATTATTATTATAGATTATTATTATTATAGATTATTATTATTATTGTTGTTGGCATTCATCCATCTCGTGAGATGCTGATAGCGCTCTGATGTGTTCTTTGACGGCAGCTTCTAGAGTGGCTCAGCAGACTGATCCTGGATCGACAGTCTCTGCTGCAGCGGCTGCAGATGAAGTCGGATGGAGGATCAAGAGCCTGATTCTGCTGTCTCATTTTTCTTCTTTGCCTTCGTGATTCCAGATGTTGCTTGCGTTCTTCCTCGCCCTTTTTGATGCCTTTGTGGACAGTCTGGCGCCAGCCCTTCCGGTCATTGGCTAGCTCTTCCCATCTGCCAGGGTCGATACCCGTAAGTTTGAGGTCGCGTTTGCAGACGTCTTTGAAACGTAGTTGCGGGCGACCAACTGGACGTTGTCCTGTAGCCAGCTCGCCATAGAGGATGTCCTTGGGTATGCGACCTTCTTCCATTCTACGCACGTGACCCAGCCAGCGTAAACGTCTTTGGCATAGAAGGAGGTGTATGCTGAGTGAGTTGGCTTGATTGAGTACGGCCGTGTTGGTGACTTTGTCTTGCCATGTTATGCCAAGGATGCGTCGGAGACAGCGAAGATGAAAGCTTTCGAGACGATCTTCTTGCCTGGCATAGGTGGTCCAGGTTTCGCTGCCATACAACAGAGTGCTGAGAACGCATGCCTGGTACACTTTGAGCTTGGTGTTTCGTGTCAGTTGGTTGTTGGTCCATACACGTTTGCTCAATCTGGCCATGACGCTGGCTGCTTTGGCGAGCCTCTTATCAATCTCAATGTCGAGGGATAGGCTGCTAGTAATGACGGAACCCAAGTATGTGAACTTGTCAGTGGCCTCCAGCACCTGATTGTCGATTGTGATTGAGGGTGGAACAGTAATGTCTTGACACATGATGTTGGTTTTCTTGATACTGATGGTCAGACCGAATTCCCTGCAAGCCTGAGCAAAGCGATTCATCAGCTGCTGAAGGTGTTCCTCCGTGTGTGACACCAGGGCCGCATCATCAGCGAACAGCATGTCTCTGATGAGGACAGTGCGAATTTTTGTCTTTGCTCTTAGGCGTGCCATGTTCAGCAGTTTCCCGTCACTTCTGGTGTGTAAATGGACACCTTCGGCAGACTCTTTAAATGCGAAGTTCAACAGCATCGAGAAGAAGATACCGAATAATGTAGGCGCTAGCACACAACCCTGTTTGACCCCACTCTTGATTATGAAGGATTCTGAGGTCTCCCCATTGTAGCTGACCACACCTTGCGTGTTTTCGTGATAAGAAGTTGTAATGTTGAGCAGCCGAGGTGGACAGCCGATCTTATTGAGTCGCCGAAATAGGCCGTTCCTGCTTACAAGGTCGAATGCCTTAGTTAGGTCGATAAAGGCGATATACAGCGGCATCCGCTGCTCTCTGCACTTTTCCTGGAGCTGACGCACGGAGAAGATCATGTCGACTGTGTATCTTCCTGGTCTGAAGCCGCATTGCGATTCAAGATACACACGACTTGCTAGGACTTGGAGACGGTTGAGGACAACGCGTGCGAAAGCTTTACCCACGACGCTAAGCAGTGAGATGACCCTGTAGTTGTTGAGGTGGCTGCGGTCGCCTTTGTTCTTATACAGGGTAACAATTTTGGCATTGCGCATGTCCTGTGGAACTCTACCTTCTCTCCAACATAGGCAAAGGAGCTTGTGAAGTGGTTCTAGTAGAGACGGTTTACCGCATTTGATTATTTCTGGTGGGATGCCATCGTCTCCTGGTGCTTTTCCACTTTTTAAGGCATCAATAGCTTTGCTGAGTTCGTCCATGGTCGGCTCGACATCCAGCTCTTCCAAGACTGGCAAATCTTCAATAGCGTCCAGTGCTATCTGAGTCACAGAGTTTTCTTTAGAATAAAGTTCCAGATAGTGTTCGACCCACCTTGCCATTTGCTTGTCTTTGTCTGTGATGGTCTCTCCTGATTTGGACTTTAAGGGTGCAGTCTTCTTTGCTGACTTGCCTGTTGCTTTTTTGATGCCTTCATACATGCTCCTTACGTTGCCAGCGTCTGACGCTTGTTGGATGCTATTCGCCAGTTGAAGCCAATAGTCATTTGCGCAGCGTCGAGCCGTCTGCTGGGCTTTTCTTCGGGCAGCTTTCAACACTTCGAAGGTGGACTGACTTGGGTCGCGTTTGTAATCAATCAATGCCTTCCTCTTGGCGTCAATAACAGGTTCAAGATCTGCCGCATTCGCTTCGAACCAATCGGTGTTCTTGTGTTCTTTTTTGCCATACGTGAGTAAAGCAGTTCTGAAGATGGTATTCCGGAGCGAGTTCCATCTGACTTCCGCATTAGGCTCTTGGTCGCAGTGTTGCAGCTCCCCCAGCCGATCTATGAACTCTTGGTTCTTGGCCTGATGGGTGGTCTGATAGGTGTTGATTTTCGGCTGGCATTTCTTCTTGGAGAGGTGGAGCCTCTTGGGGCGCAACTTTATCTTTGACGCGATCAGAGAGTGGTCTGTATCGCAATCGGCACTATGGTAAGCTCTGGTGCTGCGGACGTTGTTCAACGAGTTGTGCCTGGTGATGATCAAGTCCAGTTGATGCCAATGATTTGATCTTGGATGTCTCCAAGACACCTTGTGACATGCTTTGCTCTGGAAGTATGTGTTTGTTACGCACAGGTTGTGGTAGCAACAGAATTCGAGTAGTCTCTGGCCGTTTTCGTTCATTTTCCCGATGCCATGGTGACCCAGCACATCTGGCCATGAGTCGTGGTCAGAGCCAACACGGGCGTTAAAATCTCCCAGAAGGTAGAGGTGTTCGGAGGCAGGGACTGTGGCAACAACGCTGTTTAGTTGTTCGTAGAATTGATCTTTAGTATCGGTGCTGGCTTGCATGGTCGGTGCATAGATGCACAGAAGATTAGCAAAGCCAGATGCTGTGAGAAGGCGGAGAGTGAGGATTCTCTCTGTGCCGCGGGAAGGAGGTTCGGACATACAAAGCAGGGTGTTCTTGATGGCGAAGCCGACTCCGTGTTCCCTGGTCTCCTCTTCTCCTTTTCCCTGCCAAAAGAACGTGTAGTGTTCCTCCCTCAAGGATCCAGACTCTGGAAGACGCGTTTCCTGTAGGTCTGCAACATCAACGTTTAGTCTGTGCAGCTCATGATCAATGACTGCAGTCTTGCGAAGGTCTTCAATCTCACGAAGGTCATCACTCAGTCCAGTGCGCATAGTACGTACGTTCCAGCTTGCGATACGGAGAGCTGGAATCTTCATCTTTTTGTATTTGTAGTTGTTTGGTGCGTGAAGATAACGGCCTGCTTGTTGAGCTGTGCTCTAAGCTCCAGGCACCCACTGAAGCAGGCAGGCCGTGACGGGTAGCACCTTTTTGACCGGGGGCTGCCCGGCTTAGGACGGGCGGTAGTTACCATGGGACTGCGAGGGTCCCTCCCACCATTGAAGACAACCCGTGGCGTCCAGCTCTACGCCAATTGAGCAGGGACTTATAACCCGTAAACTGCTGTCTTCTTGTTTGTGCTCTCGCCGTAAAGCGAGACTGGAGTGAACATCTCCAGGGCGCTAGCCTGGTCAAAGCGTGTGGAGGTCTTGTGCTGCCCAAACAACAGGACCCCCTTCTCGGCTTCGTCGACTAGATCCAAGGGGGTGCAAGCACCACGCTTAGAGCCGACTTGGCTGCAGGAGTTGCCGGAAGGACATCATAGATGACGATCCACCGCCTTAGGGACTCCGACTCCTGATTTTTTCTCGGGGTTGACTTCCAAAGCCTTTTCCATGAATGGATAGCCTGCAAGGCAGCAGTGGTTGGTAGTCAGAGTTTTCCTTCTCCTAGATGGGTTGCCTTCCCGGGCTGACGAGCCCCATCTGCCCGAAGCGACTGGTTTTGAGGCGCCAGTGACCCGCATTCGCCCCTTCTCCTGTCAGTAGAAGCAGTTCCGCCGCGAGCAGGCCAGGAGTTGGACTTAGTTGTCAGAGGCGGTACAGAGACGCACGCCGTAAAAGAGCACTTTATAGGCAGTGGGAGCTTATCCCCACTGCCACCCCTTGGCTATGACAACCTTGGAACCATTATTATTATAGATTATTATTATTATTATAGATTATTATTATTATAGATTATTATTATTATAGATTATTATTATTATAGATTATTATTATTATAGATTATTATTATTATAGATTATTATTATTATAGATTATTATTATTATAGATTATTATTATTATAGATTATTATTATTATAGATTATTATTATTATTATTATAGATTATTATTATTATTATTATTATTATTATTATTATTATTATTATTATTATTATTATTATTATTATTATTATTATTATTATTATTATTATTATTATTATTATTATTATTATTATTATTATTATTATTATTATTATTATTATTATTATTATAGTTATTATTATTATAGATTATTATTATTATTATTAATTTAAAATGAAATTAATCAGAATATCCGACTTTACGCAAAATGAATGAATAAGTTGAAATATAAATTATTATTTTAATAAACTTAAAATAAAACTATTCGGAATACCCTACTTTTTAACTGATTCAAAGTGAAATAAAAAAATCGATTTTATGATTTAGAGGGTTAGCCAACTCCTAACGAGGGGATAATTGCGGCGAGTGATGAAAAGCGCGGTGTTCGTAGAAGCACTTCGGCGACATTCCTTCTTGGCGGCGGAAGCGAAAGAATTTTTCAGAATGTTTTCGAGTCTCGATCTTTCTGACCCTTCTCTCATCCATTCCGGAAAGCATGTATCGAACTTGTGGAACATACAGAATCTTAATTGAGTTTAAATTTAATAACTGCAGTTACATTTCAATTTTATACTTCATAGTTTAAAAAAAGATAAATAAATATTTTTTTCTGATTTTTTTCTTAAACAATTTTGTCCCATGAGTTATGTTCTTTATCCACGTTGACTCACATGTTTCACCTGTAGAAGCGGCGTAACTGTACGGGTGTTGTAAGAGTATAAAAGGAGGTTTACTCGGGTTGTAAGTCTTTCAGTGCTTTTTTGGAGATGTCAAAGTAGTGGCTAAAATACCGAAAGATTGAATGAAAAGTGTTTTAAAACAATTAAAAAAAGGTAAGAAATTTAAAAATACAGAAAGCGGAAGAGAATAGAAGAAGAAGCAGGTGATTTGAATAATTATTGAATATGAATTCAATGGGAATCGAAAGAAGCCATTAACAAGGGCAATAAGAAAAAACGACAATTAATACCTTGCAATTACAAGGGGTTATGTAGATTTCGTTACTCATTCAATTGCAGAAAAAACGTTTGCACGCCTATATATAAGCGATCTGTGGACATTTCAACAAATTCATTCGCTCTCCTGTTCTCTGAAGCCTTGAGACAAGTTTAAATTTAAGTAATATTGCATCGTATCATCATCAGTAGCACCCTGTACTTCCAACTTAGCGATTTTTATTAAAGCCTAGTCACTATGAAATCGATCACATATACCTTTGGGATGTATCTTGCGTTTACTGGTAAGAATTTATTGGAATTTTTTATTTATTTAATTATTTTTAAAATTTTTAAATTAATTGAATCTAATTAAATATCTTAACCTCAACGACTATATAGGTTCAACTAAACTTTTAAATTTGTTTAAATATTGTAAATAAAACCAGTATTGAAAATTCACTTCAATCCACTTCCAGCACTCCTATTGCTGCTCACCAGCACCCTGTCACTGCCGACCAAGCCACCGGTGACGTGGCAGAACCCGTGCGGAAACAAGGTGGAAGAGCATGAGGGTGTGGAGATGGGAGAGAAGGTGGAGAGGGGAGAGGAGGTAGAGAAACAAGAAGGCTTGGAGAGGAGGGAGGAGGTGGAGAGGGGGGAGAAGGTGGAAAGGGGGGAAGAGGTGGAGAAAGACTATGAAGCGATCAAACAAAATGTTTTCTTTGTGAACAAGCACAATGTCAAAGCGCTCATCGACCTTCTACAGCAAATCAAAGAAGATATTGTAAGTTGAAGATCTTTTTTGAATAAATAATAATTTGATTCTATTTAAATAATGTGAGAAATTCTCTAAAACAGCATAGAATATCTGTATAGGATAAAATAGCGTACGTCTTTACATGATGTCATCTTTCAAACATGCTACAGTCCATTGGCATCGTACTTGCCTGCATGCATTCAAACATGTGACAGTTCACCCGTGTAAATTACGATGCTTCATGCATGCAGGCAAGTACGATGTGTGAAGGCTCTTGTGTGAAGCTTGAAAATCATTCAAATGGTTTAATGTCGGAGTTGCAATTACTGAATGGAAAAAGCTCAATAAAATGGCTGAAGATTAACTGTTTTTGTTCAAGCAAAACTATAACATTTGCCTGTTTTTTAGGTCAATCAATCAATCAAATAATTCTATAGCGCTCTTTCATCAAATTCAAGAATGTCTGCAGACCATGGTTACTTATTCAGACTATAACTTATAACGTAACATAAAAACGAATATTTTGACAACAATTGATTTCTAACGACAAAAAAACAAATTATATATTTTTCAAAAGTTTTAACACCTAGTTTTTATTAGCATTCTAAAATTTTTAAACCGCATTGTCCGTTGTAACATCTTTAAAATTGATTTTGAACCACTGGCATCATCATCATCATCTTCAATCTCATCATTATCATCACCATCATCACACCTCTCCCTGCAGATCCTAGTCTACATTGAGGATCCGGAGTACTGCGAGGAAAGGGACTTCTTCAAGACGGACTTATTTGGAAACGACCTGATGCAGTCCGTTGAGTCTTTTTACGCGACGATGTCGAATGCCCTGAAAGCAGTGCTGAAGATGAAGCAGCAAGAGGCCGCCTCGATGGCTGCTCACTTCGTCGACGACTACGACCTCCTCTTGAGCGACCCTGACGCGTCCATCTTCGCTGTTCTCTGTCACTTGCAATCCGTTCTGAGTGCCAAAGTGATCGAAAAAGTCTCGCTGGAGAGACAACACTTCCATCTGCATCGACTGGCCACCGAGGCGCTGAGACACTGTCGAGACTTCAATGTCGTGAGGTCTTTCCTGCAGATGCTGGAGAGGTGGTCTGATTATGTGGCGTGGTTGTAGAAAGGGGGCGGGAGGGGGGGGGGGGGTGTTGTAAGGAAGTGTAATCAAGACGATGTGTAGTCAAGCGTTCAGTATCTTTCCACTTATCAATGCGTGTGCAATAGGCTTTTAGGCAATTTTTCAGTTTCACTTTCGAGTCATTTCTAAGACTTTTTCCAACGGCACCAGACTCATTAACAGTGTGATATTCCCTCGTTCCAATCATCTAATCATTTGTCGCACATCTCATTACAAAGACTTCATTCTAGGAAAAATTAGTAACTTTTTGTAAAAAATTACGTTTAACCCATTAACGCATGACTCAAAGGAATTAATTAATTTTTTTACATTTTATTGAAAAACTAATTCTAAAAAATAAAATCAAAAAATTAGTCTGAAATATTTTATACAAAAAAAGTTATGATGAAAATAAAAAACGTCCTTAAAAAAAGACACTATGCATTGCTACTGACGGTAATCACGATTCGTGGTAGATGCTGAAGCACTCCAAATTTAAAGCTACATTACATTTAAGGCATTTCTTTTCCACTTTCTTTCCACATTGCTTGCATCTTTTTTGGCCATCTTCAATTTTACCAAAAAAATTATCTTTTCCATCGTATCGGACATCTGCAACACGCTTTTAGCTAAATTCATGGATTCTTTTTTTTCTTTTTTGATCTGTTTGAAACCATATGAAAAAATTATAAATATTTCAGTTTAACATGGAGTGTCTTTTGGTAAGCATTTTATTAGTTTAGATACCACCGATCCACCAAGTCCTAATTCGCTATTGAACTCTTCCGAGGCTCCTTGATACGGGTAACAGTTTACCAAATACCCAAGCCTATTATTTAGGCACCAAACTTTATATCCAAACCTTATGGGTTTTCCTCTGATAAACTGTTTTGATGAATTCCTTTCATAATATGTCACCATTGATTCATCAATCGCCAAATGACATTCTTTGGGCCAAAATTTGAGAAATCTTTCATTCATAGCATCAAATAATGGACGCACTTTGGCCATCTTGTCTAACTTATTAATTTTCTCGTTGTCATTGCAATGTAAATATCTTAATAACTCTTCAAATCTGTTGACAGTCATAGCATTGCTTACAGCTAGATTGTGTACATCGTCGCTCTGTTCCCAGTACATCCTGCGGTTTGCCAAAGGAACATAACCTGAAAGCATGAGTAAAGCCAGCACCACTCTATATTCATTTTCATTAGCATTCAGCTGTTTTAGTTTTTGGCTGTCATATAAATTTGACATGTCTGTTATTAGCTTGATGACTGGTACATCCAAAAATAAATTAAACAATGTGAGAGAAGACATGTTTTCTAAATTTGGTTTGTCCTCTGAACTATTATCTGCCAATAATCCAGTAGTAATGTCTTTTTTGGTCCATCTCCGATCAATTTTAATTTTTTTAGCTGGCCTTTTTACAGCAGTTTCTTCTCTACTTATAGTGGTTTTCCTTCCCCAATTTTGGAAATTACTATTTCTGCTTCTGCATTTAGCTGGTTTCTTGATAAATTATCTAGGGTACCTTCACCATCCTCGGGTCCATTATCCACATCAGAGCAGTTTGGGTCAGTAGAAGGAATCATGACTATATCTGCTGAAAAGAAATCATTGTCATCTTCCAAAATACTAATGACTTCATGAAGAGCGAATCTGAAAATAATTGTTTTTACCATCAGTATTACTGCATAGCGTCCTTAAAAAAGGACATTTAATAAAACACAGTTTTTGTAAATAATATTACATGTAAAATGAAATTTATTTTAAAATAAGATATAAGAACGAATAACAATAAAATAATATTATACATTATGAATGGTAGACATTAAATGAAATGATAACTAATTTTTTTTCATGAGCTATGACAAAAACACAAAAAATTTAGTTATAGCCTTGAAAAATCAGAATATCGAAACAATCTATCAATTTCAAATCACAAAAATTTTTTTAACAAAGACTTCAGTTTATATAGGACAGGATTAGTTGCAAAGATAATAAATATAATCAAGATAACTATTATAAAAAAACTTTTTATTGCTGTCCTTAAAAAAGGACAGTATGCGTTAATGGGTTAAGTGTAAATTTTTCAGAATTTTTAACTTTTTACCTTGTAGTTTATGAAAATAAAAAAATGAACTCATTCTGAATTTCTGAAAGATCTCAGGTGTTTTGCTCTGAAATCGGAAAGAATTATTCAAATATAAAAGGCGTTTAGGAATGTAAGAAATAAAGACATTAAAGCTTTAGTACGGTTCACAAAAGCCCTCTTATACAACTTCCCGTTGCGCTAGACAGATGAGAATAGGCTCATTTTGTGCCTTTAGAATCTAGACCCATGAATTTATAGCTTATTATACATTATTTAAACGTTAATAATGTTAACTTTGCGTTCAAAAGTCAATACAACGAATTACAATAAAGCAGTTTGAGCTTTAAAAATGGCCCTCAACGCCGATTTTAATGATTTGTGGTCACTTTCTTGCGTTTACTTGAGCTAAAATAAACTTTTAATGGGATATAAAAAAATTATTGAATTGGACTACTATATTAGTATTTTATAAATATTAATAGAAAGTGCAAGAATGTTTGGTGCTATTCATTTATTCAGATTACCCAGAACTCCCTTTATCATATAATATGCGCCTAAATATTTAAATGAAAAAAAATATTTAAATGAGGTTCGTTAAGGAATAAACTATAAATTTTAGTCTTATATGCAAGATAAAAGAAGTTTTAAAAAACTTTTTATTAGAAAAATAAAAATAAATAGATACAAAAAAATAAAAAATTCTAAAGCATTAAAGTAGTTGGTTAAGGTTTTGTTGCTGTTGTTTCAAAGTTTCTTCACACCTCTTCATCAGAGCTGGAATCACCTTCAACTGCACATCACCGCACTTTAAGACACACCCTAGGGAATGAAAAGTAAATATAATCAAATGAGAATTAATTTAAAAACTATAATTAATTTTTGTAAAAAAATTTTTTTTTGAAAAATGATTTACTATGAAAAGTATGGTTATCCTAATACTTTGGTACTGTGGGTAACCACCAACCTTCAAAATCTGGCCTGTATTTGTTCACGTCATTGCTCCCAGCGCCCGCCATTTTGTCCTTCACCTGGTCTTGGCAGTCCATGGAGCACCTCTGCAGGCGATTCTGATGAAAAAAGGGAGAGAGAAGAGTATCATAGGATGAATTTTATTATGTATTTAATTTGATGGAGATTGTATGCATATATATTATATATGCCTCATAAAAGTTTATTTCTTATAAAATACATTTTACATTTAAACTAAATAGCATTGAAAAAAGTTAGATGATTAGACACACCTGAAATGATTGCATTTCCTGCTCAATGGCTTCTTTGGAGTGGACAAGGGGTGTGGAGCATGTCTCGACGCAGTGTTGAGTGCCCTCCGTTGACAGAGACTTTTTGTCAAAGCAGTTTACACAGCATTGGTACATATCTCTCTGTTTGTGAAATGGGTGGTGTTTAGTCACTAAACTTTAGTGGAATGAAATCAATGGCATGTTTAAGAAAGAGTTCATAAATGAGCATTATTATCAAGAAAGTCTGAAAATCACTAAATTTTTAAAATTACTATTTTGTTACTTACAATATGCAACCATTCAGCAGCTAAAATTTAGCGAAATACTTAGTAAATTTTAGCTGCTGAATGGTTGCATATTGTAAGTACCATGGGCGGCGATCCTGGGGGGGTCCTGGGGTCAGGACCCCTCCACTATTTTTTAGTGGGGGGGTCCACCTTAATGTGGACCCCCCCACTTTTTTCCAATCTTTTTATCTAATTTTTTAAATTTTAATATGAACATAATCGTCAACCATGGCATAAAAATGAATTTTTATACAGTAATACATTGTGAGTATGTGTAGTTATAGTGATAGCTGTCTAAACAAATATTCTTTGCCTAATTAAATACTCCTCAATCTACTTTTCTTTTTATCTCTATGGCGTAGGCGGGAATCCTAAGGGGGTCCTGGGGTACACCTTTATAAGGACCCCCTCACTCTTTTAAAAATACACATTTCTCAACTCTCATTTTGATACGAGCCTAATTGTCAACCATGGGATAAAGAAATGCTAATACAGTAATACATTGTGAGTATGTATGGGCAGCGATGCTAGGGGGGGTCTTGGGGTCCATCTTAACATGGACCCCCTTCAATTTTTCAAATAAAATAATTTCTTAACTCCTATATTAATACAAGCATAATCGTCAACCATAGCATGAAACAGAATTTTATTGAGTAATATATTTTGGGTAGGCGTAGTTATAGTGATAGCTGCCTGAAGCAAAACTATTCTTTGCTTACTTAAATACTCCTCCACCTACTCTTCTTTTTATATTTATGGATTTAATTTAATGAATTATATTTATAAAAAATTAAATTCCTGAATTTTCAATTTTCGCAAGCAGACATTCAGGATGTTTTTTAGAAAATATCGGTTCACTTTATGCAAACAGACAGATTTACATTTGTATAAATTTTATACTATAAAAAAACATTCACATTGTGTTACTTATTTTGCATGGGCGATGTTCATAGGGGGTTCTGAGGTCTACCTTAATATCGACCCTTTCAATTTTTAGATGAACCAAAGTTAATGACTTTCAAAAGGCTTCGAACAATAACTAAAGTTGTGGTTAAATCAAACTACAAGTTTCATATCACATGACTGCAAAAATAAAATGCTGATGCTTTTAGCTCATTCTATCGTTAGAAACACAGTGTGCACTGTTAATGCCGAATCAAGCCAGTTTGGTGTTATGGTTGACGGCACACAAGACTGCAATGGGTTAGAGCAGGAACCGATATGCATTCGTTTTTTTGATGAAGCTCTTAATATTAAGGAACAGTTTATTGGTTTATTCAGCCCACCAGACACGACCAGACAAAAATTATCTGCTGTAGCAAAAGAGTTTCTGATCAGAATTATGCTACCCATAGAAAATCTCAGAGCTTAGACTTATGACGGCGCTGCTAACATATACGGCCGATTTAACGGTTGTCAGGCTATTATCAGCAGTGAGCATCTGCTTGCATTGTTTTTCCACTGTTCTGCACACTGTGCAAATCTTGTAGCCCAGCACACAGCTGCCGCAAATCCCTTTGTGAGCAATTCACTTCAGTTTGTCCAAGAGTTAGGTGCTTTTTACAATCTTTCAGGGAATTTCAAGAAGCAATTTAGTGATGCTTTAGTGTCTCTTATAACTGACTTGTCTGATGAGCCACTGAATGAAAAGTATAGTATAAAACTTCTTTGTCCTACAAGATGGCTGGTAAGAGTATCTGCAGTGTCTTCTGGACTTGAACAATATGAAGTGGTACTTGTTAGCTTGGAATCATTTGCTTCCATTGGTACTGCTGATGAAACAGCTAAATAGGTTCGAGGCTTTTTCTCAACAGAACACTTCTACACTGGCCCTCAAGCTAGTTGTTTTGGTGTTTTCACTTCTGGAACAGTTGAAAAAGTCTTTGCAGTGAGCAAGTGCCAAGGTCAGTAGAATGGTTGCAGCGACCAGTATGGTTTTGGCAAGAACGGCGTCGCTTACGAGCAGATGAACAGTTTAACGCCATTTTCAGAGATGTTAACAGTATGGTTTTGGCATATGATCTTGAGCCGATTTCTGTACCTCGGGTGCAAAAGCCGCCACAAAAGTATTGTGGGCTAGGCCCAGCTTATGTAGCAACAAAACCAGAGGAACTTTATCGAACAGCATATTACGCTGTCATAAACATTGCAATCATGCAACTCACAGAAAGGTTCAATCGAGATTCTCCTGGTTTGCGGTCATACTTGCAGCTGGAGACAATGTTGTTATCTGGTGATATTTGCAAACAGTATCGTGAGCTAAATGCAACTAGTCTTTTTTCACAGTAAGCTATGTTTAAAGACCAGAATGAATACAGAACTTTATCAAAAGTGCAACAAATAATGCAAGCTATGATCCCGGAAGTCAGACATCTCTTTCCTCAGGTTGAAAGATTGATCAGGTTGATGCTTGTTTGTCCAACAACGTCCTGTACTGCAGAAAGATCTTTTAGTGCTTTGCGGCGTCTTAAGACTTGGTTGCGTGCAACTATGACACAGCCTCGCTTGAATTCACTGGCCGTTTGTCATGCACATCAGGATATACTTGACAGTATAGATTTAAAAAAGCTAGCTGAAGAATTTGCTAGTCGGTCAGACATTCGAAGGGGTCTTTTTGGAAATTGGAGTTAGCGAGCTGTGGGGAGAAGATAGGAGAACAGACATTCTTTGTTATCTGAATATACACAGTGGGCCAAAAAAATTTCCCAATGTATATTTGTTGATAAATTTGGCAAATTTAAATCTATTTGAAATTTTTTTAAACTATTTGACTCAGAATTGATTGGAAAACAAGATGTTATAACATTTATTTAGACTCTTTTAATGTGCATTCTTTTCACCTAGTGAAACTAAAACAAGTGTGAAAATAGCGAAAACTATATTATAAAACACAAACATATTTCGATATTTTCAAATTTGTTTCAACTTCACAAGGTGAATGTATTACAGATTAAAAGGGTCAAAATACATTTTTCTTAAATCTTGTTCCTTATACATTTCTGAGTCAAACTGTGAAAAAATTGAAAATCGATTTACATTTGCCAAAGTTATATACAAATATATAGCGGCATGTTTTTTTTGACCCAGCGTGTATATTTATCTGTCTGTTCGACTGGCTAACCCAATAAAGTGTTTATTTATCATTAGAGTTTCATCAACAAAAGGAATACAGATTTATGCCTGGTCTACCTAGTTAGTTATGCTATATATTTATGTTATATTGATATTCTAATTTTTAGTGACTTGACATTTATATATACTTCTATAATATGATGGCTGTAAAAACAGATTGTCCAGACATTTAATTATTATTCATTTATTGTTACATTTGACACTATTGAAAGGAATTTCACTATTTTATTGGAACATAGGCATATGGGTACAAATCTGCGCACATTTTTTAAATAGTTATTTTAATTTTATGCAAATTAATTTTTTTAGAAAAAGAACTGATAAATAGATTTTTCAAAATAATAAAAGGATTTGTGGAAACTTTTTTTAGTCGTTCATAAAATCATTGAAAAAAATTAAAAAGTAAATGAATGAAAAAACATAATAATAACATTAATTGAATCTAAAGCACGCAGTGAAAAACTTTTTTTTTCTTCTCAAATCACTAAAAACTTTAAAAGAAAGTTAAATTTTTCTTCAAACTCGTGGACCGTGGTTATATTTTTAGAGTGGTGGTTTTGATATTAGTAGGGTTGATAGCTAGTTGTAATTGAATTTATATAGATGACCAATAATAAAAGCTATTAAAATCGTTTTTTCTTCAAATCGCTCAAAGTGGCAATAGAAAAATATTTTTTATTAAGTATCGAATATTTTTTAATGGTTGGCCATACAAATATTAGTAGTTGATACAAAAATAATTCGCAATACAGCAACCAATACTAAATAGTATCGCTGTCACTGAATTGGCCGATACCAGTTCTGTGATTCTAACCCTGGGGTGGACCCCCCCAAGATTTTCTACAGATCGCCGCCCCTGGTAAGTACAATGTAAACACACGTGAACCTGCATTTTTCTGAGATAGTTACTTTCAAGCTTTTGAGTCATAGACGTCAAAGAATCTTGTAATTTATCTTGCAAGCCTTGCATTTTTTATTTTACAAATAATCAATATAATAAAATATAACTTTTAAAGAACTGAAGGACACCGGTATTTACAAAGGGGATACTTTGGAAGCATAGACAGAGCAATATAAAAACAGCTGATGGCAATGTTTATTTATTTCTTGAATCAGCTGATTGTTGGTTTCTAACAATAACAAGAAGCGGCCATATTATTTTAGATTTCGGCAAACTATCCGAGGCGAGATATATCGTAAAATGAACAATAACTGAGGCTTCTTTTACTTATTTTTTTGAAATTTATATGATAGTTCACGATATATATTGCGGCAAACTATCTGAGGCGAGATATATCGTAAAATGAATAATAAATTAGGCTTCTTTACTTTTTTTACGAATAATTTTTTGAGTAATTTATAATAATTTTACTCAGTAATGTCAAATCTGGTATATATTTCGGCAAACTATCTGAGGCGAGATATATCGTTAAAATAAAATAAGGCTTCTTTACTTCTTTTATGAATACTTTTTTGAGTAATTAATAATTTTAATCAGTAATGTCAAATCTGTTCACATTAAAATTAAAATTATTCACATAAAAATAAGTCAAAAGATCTGCGTGGTTTTTAATTCTAAACTAAACTAATATGAGAAAAAAATCTTATTAATTTAAAGACGGCTTCTTGGCAGCCGCTCAAATAAATTTGTAGAATAAACGGTTTTGGGTATAATATATTAAAATTTTAGAATCTTAAGTCTAAATAAAAATTACATTTAATTAATTAAAATGTTTTTTGTGCGAATGTTGGTTGTTTTGAATCTGTCGAGGAATGGCCACAGCAGACCAAGATGGCCGCAGAGAATCAAGTGAGCTGCGACATAAAGAAGAAAACCTTCGATAGCAGCAGCAGTTCCAGTGCTGGCAAGGACTTCTCCTTCACCCTCTATCGCAGCCTCGGCACCAGTGGCAAGACAGAAAATTGACAAGAATGATGATTGTGTTTTATGGTTTTGGGGATGATTGTGCTGTGGTATGATTGTTGGTACTGTAAAGATGATTGAATTTTTTTTTGGTGGTGATAGTGATTTTTTGGCGGTGATTATCATGGTGGTGTGGGTGAGGTAGGATTATTGAGGTTGATTGTTTTTTTATATTTAAATTGATATATATACATATATTGGTAGTGGTCTAAAAACCGTTTTATTTAACAAATTTATTTGAAGAGCGCTTTTGTTCACTTAGTAAAGGGCGCTATACAAATCATTAGTGATTGATTGATTGATTAAAGTATTTTATTTTGCCTGTTAGCAATACCGTTTTATTACCATACAGCGATTTAAACATTGGAAATTTGTCTATGTCAATCGTTAATCTCATTTGCATAAATTATGAGTACGATTTCAATCAATCAATCAATCACTAATGATTTATATAGCGCCCTTTACTAAGTGAACAAAAGCGCTCTTCAAATAAATTTGTTAAATAAAACGGTTTTTAGACCACTACCAATATATGTATATATATCAATTTAAATTGTTAAAAAACAATCAATCTCAATAATCCAACCTCACCCACACCACCATGATAATCACCGCCAAAAAATCACTATCACCACCAAAAAAAATTCAATCATCACTACATTACCAACACTCATACCACAGCACAATCATCACCATATCATCCTCAAAACCATAAAACACAATCATCATTCTTGTCAATTTTCTGTCTTGCCACTGGTGCCGAGGCTGTGATAGAGGGTGAAGGAGAAGTCTTTGCCAGCACTGGAACTGCTGCTGCTATCGAAGGTTTTCTTCTTTATGTCGCAGCTCACTTGATTCCCTGCGGCCATCTTGGTCTGCTGCGGCCATTCCTCGACAGATTCAAAACAACCAACATTCGCACAAAAAACAATCTAATTAATTGAATGTAATTTTTATTTAGACTTAAGATTCTAAAATTTTAATATATTATACCCAAAACCGTTTATTCTACAAATTTATTTGAGCGGCTGCCAAAATGGCAGCCGCTAAGCAAAGATTTCCAAACTAAACCTTTACAAAGTAGATCAAAATTAAAAAGCCCAAATTACATAGTTTTGGTCTAAAACTCTAATTTAAAAAATTTAATAAAAGTATGTTAAATTTTAAAAATAAGTTATAAAATAACTTATTTATATTCGAATATTATTTATTTATTATAGCAACGAGTTATCTTGTTCTCTGCTCACTTAGGCGATATTGCATTCTTCTAGTCTATTCTGCCAATTCGTTTACATTTTAAAATTTAAAATGACAGATAAGTTTGACGGTTTACTTTTGAGTATAGCCAACCAGTGTGAAGGAGGCATTCAAGAAGTTTGTTTGCTGTTTCGAGAATTTTATAAATATTTATTATTTTGAATATCCTTTTCAGCTTCTAGAAGTTTTCTTTAGCTTTCTTGGTAGGAAAACAGACTTTTATATTGGTGGCGGAAAAGATGCAGCTCAAAAGGGGGGTAAAAAGTCTTCTAAATGGGGATCCATTTAAATGAGACTCGATACATTAACATAAGCAAAGAGCATGTAGCATAGACGACAAATAAAATATTAATAAATACTAATAAAATATATGGACTAAAGTTAACTTAATCATTAAGGTCCTTTTACACAAAAAATGGACTAATATAAAAAATCCTAAAAATAAAAATATATAAAAATTGAAATATAAAATATAAAAAATTCTAAAATAGTGTTTATAATTTTTTTTATTTTGAAAATAATTAAAAAAGAGCTTAAATTATATTTTTTAGAATAACTGTCTAACGAACTAAAATAATTTAAATATATTCGCTATACGTGAAAAACTTATTTTAAAAAGGTAGAATTGAATAAAAAGTTCTTTCACGAAGATTTTCCTGTTCCTCACTGTTCCTCTATACATAAGACTCATCGATAGGTTCGTCAGGAAAATGACATTTTGCTCTTACGTTGTCATGAGAATATATATATACTTTATTTTTTTAATGATTGTTTCATTATTATTTTATAATAGCATTTGTAGTTCTATGTAGTTTGAATAGGGAGACAACTACAAAAAAGTTTTAGAAGGTTGATGACTATCGCAATCAATCAATCAATCAAAGGCGACTTACAATAAATTTGTTAAAACACCTATAGAATATATAAATACATAAATACATTATAAACAATAATCTAATGAATATTTAAAATAAAATTTATACATTGTATCATTAGATGATTTATCCGGAAGTTATCTAATTTAATTGTTAATAAATTTATCTTTTTGCATTTGACTACTTCAAGATGATTTCGTTTCTGAAAAATAAAATAAATAAAATATTGATTTTATTAAGAATGATTTTAAAATTGAAAGATAACGTTTTACAGTATATTTTAATAAATCAATAAAAATAAAAAACCAGTATCTTTATAATGAAATATTAATTTATTTTAAAAGACAGTTAACTACATTTAGAATGATAATATCAAAAATGTTTTCATTTAACCTCTATAATAGTTTTTTTAAATAATCGATTAGAATTGGTGTAGTTAAACGTATAAACTTACATACTAATTATCAGTCGCCAGGGAGACAACTACAAAAAAGTTTTAGAAGGTTGATGACTATCGCAATCAATCAATCAATCAAAGGCGACTTACAATAAATTTGTTAAAACACCTATAGAATATATAAATACATAAATAATTTTGTCAAAAATATCAAAAAATCCTTATCTAACCACTCTTCACATCTAATCTCACCCACATCATCATCATCATCGTCACAGCATCATTACCAATACAGCATCTTGAACGCCACCACAGAATCATCATTTCTAATACAGCATCATCATTCCTACAAAAGCATCTTTCTGGATCTTCTTGGCGCTGCTTTAGAGGGTGAGAATGGAAGTGTAGAAGAAGACCTTGCTTAAGACTGAAGTTTTTCAGACAGGTTTGTCATTTTTCTCTGCAGCCATTTCTCAAGAGACCTTGCAAAATCTTCTTGGCACTGGTGCTGATGGTATAAGAGATCCTTGTAAAGACTGGCACTTTTGCAATACAAAGTGGTAAAATATCGTACCAATATCATTATATTTTCTTTTTATTACAACCATCATCATGTTAACTACTTTAATATGATACTCAAGACTGAATATGTTTCGTCTAAACTAAATAGTTGATTTTGAAGTTTTTTAATGCTTGAAACTTTTGCTACTTCATTTGAAGTAAATTCATCATAGAAGATTTGCTTTGATAAAATAGTGAGAATATAGGTGGGTTTATGTTCATTAAGCTCTTTTAATGAGTATTTTTCACATTTCTCATGATTATTAAACACTAAACAAAATTCACTAATTTCAGATTATTTTCATAACAAAATTCAATGATTTAAGAATATTTTCTTCACAAAGTTCACTTATTTCAGAATATTTTTTTTAATGTTTCAACAATGGCCTTATTTTACCGATTTAAATGGTTTTGTAGTTTAGAAAAGTAATTAATTTGGAATGCCAAATGTGTTGAAACATGAACCTGTTCAGAAATATAGAAAATCCGTTTTGGAGTTACTATTATTAGTTTTTAGATAAACATACACAGATATGTAACCATAAACAATAACAATCGAGTCTCATTTAAATGTAAACCGGCTCATGCTACATTCAAAGTTACTTTATAAACCCTCCATTTAGAAGGTTTACATTTAAATAAGACTCGATTGTTATTGTTTATGATTACATATCTGTATATGCTTATCTAAAAACTAATAATAGTAACTCCAAAACGGATTTTCTATATTTCTGAATAGATTAAGTTTTCAACACATTTGGCATTCCAAATTAATTACTTTTCTAAACTACAAAACCATTTAAATCGGTAAAATAAAGCCATTGTTGAAACATTTAAGAAAATAATCTGAAATGAGTGAACTTTGTGAGGCAAATAATTGAATTTTGTTATGAAAATAATCTGAAATGAGTGAATTTTGTTTAATGTTTAATAATCATGAGAAATGTGAAAAATACTCATGAAAAGAGCTTAATGAACATAAACCCACTTATATTCTCACTATTTTATCAAAGCAAACCAATGTTTCTTTCCATGAAAATCTCTACTTTGGGCATGCAAAAACAATGACCACAAGTTGTCGTTTTCTGATCATTTCGCTGATGCGCTCCTGTCGACTTGTGCGTAGAGAGACTCGTTTGTGATGTGGTTGCTGGACTGTTGGATTCCAAGCAAACTCTCTGAACATCATTAGCTTACATAAAATGCTGCTTATTGCTACCGGTCGATAATTCTTAATTTTCCGTCTCTCACCTCCTTTATGAATTAGGACGATCCGACTATACCTCCAACTTTTAGGTACCTCCCCTCCTTCTAATATTTTATTAAACCAATTCCTCACTTCTTCTCTTCCTCTACATTTCAACGACTTCAACAACTCCCCACTTACCCCCTCTTCATCCGCTGCTTTTCTAAGTTTAAGTTTTTTCAGTGCCCGTTCAAATTCATTCTTACTGATGCTTCATCCTCCATTTTTTTACTTTCTTTTTCGCTGTTCATCGTGGCTTCTCCCTCCGTGTTTAAAAACTTTCCCCATGTATTGAGTATGCATTCTTCACTCTTCCATCTCCTCTTTTCCTTTCCAAACACCACCCTCTTCATCCACCAAATTTTCTACCTCCATTAATTTTTTCCCTTTCCCCATAAACTTACTCAACTCTCTGAACATATTTCTCTTTCTTTCATTCCATCTTCCCATGTATTCTTTCGTCTTTGCTGCCCCTCTTCCAAGTTGCTTTTCTTTTCGCCTATGCTCCCTACTCTATTCTTTCCTTTTCTTTACGGCTTCTTCCACTTCCACGTGCAACCAATCTATATGATGGTGTCTTGGTTTCTCCACTTCGAATCTTCGTGCTACTCTTCTAATCAACTCTTCTATATTCTCCCCTTTGTTTTTATTTATTTCTGTTCTAAACTCTCCTCTTTAATGATCTTTTTCTTCTTTCTTTTTCTTTGATCTTTATTTTTATGCCACTTCATCTTTACCGCCACCATACAGTGATCACTTTATCATATGTAAATTTTTCCAGCCATGACACACTATATATAGAACAACGCAGATAGAAAAAGTTAACTCCCGAGCTTTCAGAATTATCCAACCTTCATGGAAAGAATGCTGAAACTGTGTAAAAACAGCTCAAAATCACATCAACAAGTTTACGTGTGGATCAGTCAGATCTCATTGCATGTATCGAACTGCAAGAACTCTTTTGAGCCACAAGCCTTCAGCCCGAGTTGCATTATATGCTCGATGTTGCTCTGACTCTGCCAGTTACTTCATAAGATGTAGAAAAAGCATTATCTAAACTTTGGCTTATTAAAATTCATCTTAGGACGACTGTATATGCTCGTCGTTTGCAAAGCTTGTTTGAGAATATCTGCTACCAAAACAGCTACTGCACTTCTTCCAGTAAATGAAATAGTAAAAAGATTTTCTTACTGAGAACACATCTAAATTTAGTTTAAACTATATGTTTAAAAAAAATTATAGACTGTTTAGGATCTCATATCAAACTTATTTTTTTACTTTTTACCTTAGTTAAATAGGTGGTCTTCTTTATCTAAACTTTTACATAAAAACTCTCCTTTTCCATCTTTCTCTTCTGATGACTATCTTGAATTTCTAACTAATAAAATATCTAATATTAGATCTTCGTCTAATAATAGGCCTACACCATCTTTTACTAAGTTTACTTCTGAATCTCTGTCATCCTATCACATTGGACCATCTTACAAACATTATTAATTCTATGTCTCCCACTTCTTGTTCTCTAGATCTTATAAAAAATGATGACGTAACTCTAAAAATACTATGCAACTTACTATTTAGTTTTTATTTTGTATCATTAATAAACTATCTAAATTTTTTATCAATTATATATTTTACATTAATTAAAATTAATCAAATTATATCTTCTTGAAGACTTTTTATCCCGAAGACTTTTTATCCGTTTACCGTGCAGATGTGACACCTGTTACTATTACTAAAATAGTTTCTAGTAAGAAGAAAAAAAACATTTTTTGTTTTTATTAAAACTAAATAAAAAGACATCTATGGCGATGTGCCAAAGAAAACTTATGCGGATAAAAAGTCATCATCATCATCTCCACCACCATCACCATCACCACCACCACCACCAGTTATCATCATAATCGTCATCATCATCATCGTCGTCGGGGAACGGACAAAAAGCCTCTCGGAGAAAAAGCCTTCGGATAAAATACCTTCTACAAAAAGCCTCCCGGAAAAAAAACCTCTTGGAGAAAAAGCCTCTCGGAGAAAAAGCCTCCTTGTTGATATTTTAGTATAAATAAAACGGACTTTTTATATAAAAAACGGATTTTTTTATAGATTCGTTTCACAATTTTGAACAAATGAAACGGACTATATTTTTTAAAAATACATACCTAAAACGATTTTTCAAATACAATACAAATTATTGGTAAACGGATGAAAAGTCTTCAAGATAAAAAGTCTTCAGGATAAAAAGCCTTCAGAATAAAATTTCTTCAGGATAAAAGTCTTCAGGATAAAAAGTCTTCAGAATAAAAAGTCTTCGGAATAAAAAGTCTTCAGGATAAAAAGTCTTCAGGATAAAGAGTCTTCAGAATAAAAAGTCTTCAGGATAAAAAGTCTTCAGGATAAAAAGCCTTCCGAATAAAATGTAGTAAGGATAAAAAGTCTTCAGGATAAAAAGTCTTCAGAATAAAAAGTCTTCGGATTAAAAAGTCTTCAGGATAAAAAGTCTTCAGGATAAAAAATCTTCAGGATAAAAAGTCTTGAGGATAAAAAGTCTTCAAGATAAAAAGTCTTCAGAATAAAAAGTCTTCGGAATAAAAAGTCTTCAGGATAAAAAGTCTTCAGGATAAAGAGTCTTCAGAATAAAAAGTCTTCAGGATAAAAAGTCTTTAGGATAAAAAGTCTTCAGGATAAAGTCTTCAAGATAAAAAGTCTTCAGGATAAAAAGTCTTCAAGATAAAAAGTCTTCAGGATAAAAAGCCTTCAGAATAAAATGTATTTAGGATAAAAAGTCTTCAGAATAAAAAGTCTTCAGGATAAAGTCTTCAAGATAAAAAGTCTTCAGGATAAAAAGTCTTCAAGATAAAAAGTCTTCAGGATAAAAAGTCTTCAGGATAAAGTCTTCAAGATAAAAAGTCTTCAGGATAAAAAGTCTTCAGGATAAAAAGTCTTCAGGATAAAAAGTCTTCAGGATAAAAAGTCTTCAGGATAAAAAGTCTTCAAGATAAAAAGTCTTCAGGATAAAAAGTCTTCAGAATAAAAAGTCTTCGGAATAAAAAGTCTTCAGGATAAAAAGTTTTCAGGATAAAAAGTCTTCAGGATAAAGTCTTCAAGATAAAAAGTCTTCAGGATAAAAAGTCTTCAAGATAAAAAGTCTTCAGGATAAAAAGCCTTCAGAATAAAATGTCTTTAGGATAAAAAGTCTTCAGGATAAAAAGTCTTCAGAATAAAAAGTCTTCGGAATAAAAAGTCTTCAGGATAAAAAGTCTTCAGGATAAAATGTCTTCAGGATAAAAAGTCTTCAGGATTAAAAGTCTTCAGAATAAAAAGTCCTCAGGATAAAAAACCTTCAGGATAAAAAACCTTCAGGATAAAAAGTCTTCAGGATAAAAAGTCTTCAGGATAAATTTTTCAAGATAAAAATTCTTCAGAATAAAAAGTTTTTAGAACAAAAAGTCTCCAGAATAAAAAGTCTTCAGGATAAAAAGTCTTCAGAAAAAAAATCTTCAAAAATTAATTTTCAAGGAAAAATAATCACAATCGAGAACCAGCAGAAAACTTAATGAATTAAGTGAGAAATCAACAACCCAGTCAAATTTATTCAAATGCTATTTCCAGATTGAAAAAAAATTGAGCAAACATTAGATAAAAGTATGAAATTTCAATCTTTTAGTTTTAAGGATCAAGTATTCTTCCTTAAACATTATTTCCTTATGGTTAAAGTGACGAAACAACAACAGCCAAGTCAAATTTATTCAAAGGCTATTTCGAGATTGAACGAAAAAATTATAGCAAAAATTAGATAAAAATATCACATTTTATTCTTTAAGTTTTAAGGATCACGTATTAATCACGTATTTTTCCTTAAAATTCAGTTTTTTTATAAAATTTTTTTTGAAAACTTTTTATTCTAAAGACTTTTTATCCTGAAGACTTTTTATCCTGAAGACTTTTTATCCTGAAGACATTGTATTCTGAATGCTTTTTATCTTGAAAACTTTTTATCCTGAAGACTTTTTATCCTGAAGACTTTTTATCCTGAAGACTTTTTATCCTGAAGACTTTTTATCCTGAAGACTTTTTATTCTGAAGACTTTTTATCCTAAAGACTTTTTATCCTGAAGACTTTTTATCCTGAAGACTTTTTATCTTGAAGTCTTTTTATCCTGAAGACTTTTTATCCTGAAGACTTTTTATCCTGAAGACTTTTTATCCTGAAGACTTTTTATCCTGAAGACTTTTTATCCTGAAGACTTTTTATCCTGAAGACTTTTCATCCTGAAGACTTTTTATCTTGCAGACTTTTTATCCTGAAGACTTTTCATCCTGAAGACTTTTTATCCTGAAGACTTTTTATCCTGAAGACTTTTTATTCTGAAGACTTTTTATCCGTTTGCCAATAATTTTTATTGTATTTGATAAATTAAAGTTCGTTTTAATTATGTATTTTATAAAATATAGTCCGTTTTATTTATTTAAAATTGTGAAACGAATCTATTAAAAAAATAAAGTCCGTTATAGTTATAATTATAGTTCATTTTAATTATGTAATTTAAAAAAAATATAGTTTGTTTTATTTATTTAAAATTGTGATACAAATTTATATAAAAAAATCCGTTTTTTAAATAAAAAGTCCGTTTTATTTATACTAAAACATTAACAAAGAGGCTTTTTCTCCGAGAGACTTTTTCTCCAAGAGGTTTTTTTTCCGGGAGGCTTTTTGTAGAAGGTATTTTATCCGAAGGCTTTTTCTCCGAGAGACTTTTTATCCTACATCCATCGTCGTCGTCATCATAATCATCATCATCAAAATATTAATGACACGTCTACTTCAGAATCAAGATTACATCAAGGCCACATTAGTTACAATTAAGATGCCGTTGATCCATCCATTTATTCATTCATCCATCCATCCATCCATCTATCCATCCATTCACCCATCCATCCATCCATCCACCCATCCATCCACCCATCCATCCATCAATCCATCTCTTTCAAATTGTTCACACATGTGATGGGAAAGTTAAATGCATCTTTGGCAATGATCCAGAGGGTCGATTTATTAGAGGTACACACACACACACACACACACACACACACACACACACACACACACACACACACACACACACACACACACACACACACACACACACACACACACACACACACACACACACACACACACACACACACACACACACACACACACACACACACACACACACACACACACACACACACACACACACACACACACACACACACACACACACACACACACACACACACACACACACACACACACACACACACACACACACACACACACACACACACACACACACACACACACACACACACACACACACACACACACACACACACACACACACACACACACACACACACACACACACACACACACACACACACACACACACACACACACACACACACACACACACACACACACACACACACACA